>WHYT01017261.1:269414-430221 GCA_009806455.1 Tetrax tetrax | reverse complement strand
TTACGTACTGTGAGGGTGGTGTGCTGGGTGAAGCGTGCGTGGTGACAGTGCTCATGAGCTAAGGGATGGTCACAGAGGGGTGTCAAGGTGGTGGGTGTCTCTTTGGTAAAAGACCTCCTGAGATGCAGTAGTAAGCCTCACCCTGGAGCAGCAGATGCCTGTGCCAAGGGTCCGTTTGGTACGAGTGCAATGTGACAGCATTCAAGAGCTGGGTGAATGTGGGTTGGGAGGAACTCGGGCGGATTTGTGATGCTGCAAGAAAGGGCGGAGAGGGAGTTGTTCAGGAGGCAGGGGATGGGTGGTGGTGCAGTGACACACCACAGGACACAGTCCCCAGCACTGACTTCCCCTAGCTCAGCACGGGCTCAGACAGAGCTTCTGGAGCATAGTGGGTTGAGCTGCTAGCTCACTGCTCCGCAAAAGAGAAACCAGAAAAGCAAAAGCAAGCAGAGTTGTGGGTCAGGATAATGATGGTTCAGTAAGTGAAGGGAAGAGGGGAAAAAAAACCCAAACAAACCCCACACAAAGACAATCACATGCCAGCTCCCATAAGCAGACCGCTGATGCCCAGCCAGTCTCCGAGCAATGGCTACTTTGGAAAGACACACTCCCAGTTCTTATTGCTGAGCATGGCGTTATGTGCTATGGAATATCTCTCTGGTCAATTTGAGTCAGTTGTCCTGCCTCTCCCCAGCCCCAGCCTCTTCCCTACCTTCAGCTGGGGGGAGCGAAGTGAGACAGTGAGAGAGCCTTGGCAGCGTGCGAACACTGTTCAGCAAACATTGGTGTATCATCATATGGGCTGCTGTGAGGAAACTCCACCCCAGCCAGACCTAGTACGGGGGGGCTGCAGGGACCACCCTTCAGAGGTGGTGCCCTTGCTTGTTGGATGTGTGCAGTGGTGAGGAGTTGTTGCCAATCTCAGGAGTTTGAGGAGGAGTCCAGCAGACTGTGCAGTACCACGGAAGATGAAAAAGAGTTTGTCAGGGTCTTCCCAGAGACCTTGTGGAAGTGAGAATCCAAACTGCACAGAAGGAGAGGCAGCTAGAGATTGTGGTCGGCTGCAGGGAAATAGAGGGTTTCCCATGATGGGGAAAGCTGGAAGCTTGTGGCTTCCAGCAACAGGAGGACAGCTCCTTCTCCACCTGCAGATCTGTAACTGGAGTACAGGCTCCATGCCCTGGTAGCAGATGATGCAGAGAAAGGCTTACCTGAGGAAGCACAGCTGGGCAAGCCTGAACCACACAGCAGCATCACCAGGAGAAAGTGGTGGATGAGAGCAGTGGGTGACTCCTTACTGTGAGGGATGGAGGGCCCCATCTGCCAAGCTGCCTTGCTGTCTGCGTTTTCTTGCTTACTTGGGGGCTTAAATCCAATGTGTTGCAAGGACACTGCTGAGGCTTGCCCATCCCTCAGCCTACTACCCCTAACTGCTTATTTCTAGATTAAGTCTTTTGATACAATACAAGGAAGTCTCTGCAGCAAAGCCTGGTTACCATGGGGGACTGCTGCCCCCAGGAAGGATGAGCCGTAGGTGCCAGTAGAGACCAGGAGTGCCCAGCTGGCAAGCAGCTCTCTGGGGAAGGCCTTGGGGCCCTGCTGGGCAGTGAGCTGAGCTGGCCCTCGTGGCAATGAGGGCCAGCAGCATCCTGGAGTAGAGCCCATAGATAGAATCATAGTATAGTTTGGGTTAGGAGGGACCTTTAAAGGTCACCTAGTCCAATCCCCCTGCAAGGAGCAGGGACATCTCCAACCACATCAGGTTGCTCAGAGCCCCATCCAACCTGGCCTTGAATGTTTCCAGGGATGGGGCATCCACCACCTCTCTGGGCAACCTGTTCCAGTGTTCCACCACCCTCATTGTAAAAAATTTCCTCCTTACGTCCAGGCTGAATTTACCTTCCTCTTATGTCCAATCTGAATTTACCTTCCTCTACTTCAAAAGCATTACCCCTTGTCCTACCACAACAGGCCCTACTAAAGAGTTTCTGTCCATCAAGGACACTGATTATCCCCCATTACTTGGCACTTGACAGACCACATCTAGGAGGCAGCGCCCAGTCTTCTCCCCGTGCCCCTTGCAGGGAAGGTGCTCGTAAACAGGCCCGAAGCCCAGAGCGGCGGCTGCCCGGGCAGGGGGTGCAGGCCCCGACCTCGGGCCTTCGGAACCCGACGGAACCCAGCCCCGGGCCACTCAGGTCCGACCCCACCGCCGACCGCGGGGAGGGCAGCGGGTGGGCGACAGCCACCCCTCGCCGCCTTCCCGCCGCTGCCATCCGGGGCGGCGCCGGCGCCGAGCTGTAGGCGGCGCTGTGGCGGGCGGCCGCCCGCCGCCGGATCCGGCTGCCCGGCGGAAAAGCGATCGCTTCCTGCGGGGGCCGGAGGAGCAGCTCCCGTCCCGGCATGGCGGGAGGGTTTCTGCTGGAGATCAGGCGGGGGACGCAGAGCGCGTTGCTGGTTATCCGGTAGTGCGGGGGTGCTGCCTGCCTTCCGCCGCTTGGGCCGGGGCCGGGGCCGTGGGGAGCGGCCGGGGCCGGCGGGGGAGCCGCAGGGCGCGGCGCTGGGGTGGCGGGTCTGGCTTTTAGCCTCCATACCCTTAAACGGGGGCGAGGGGGGAGGGAGAAGAAACCGGGTTATGTACCGGCGACTCGGAAAAGCTCGAGTTACTGTGCAAATAAATGCTTCCTGAGAACGGTGGTTTATTTCTCTCGATTGCTTCTCGCCCCCACGGGAGATCCCGGTTTACCGCGTGGGTCCCGGGTCGCGGGGGAGCTGCGGGCCGACCCCAGGCTGGGTCCATCCGTGCCGCGGGCGAGGCGTCCCACGCCGTCTTCGCGCCGTATCTCCGCCTGACGCGGAGCTGTTGCTGCGCGGCGCCAGCCGCAGCCCAGCTCCGGCGCTTGAGCGCCGAGCCCCTTCCCGCCCCTTTTGGCCTGCGCGGCTAAAGTTATCCGCTCGTCCTGGCACCGCCTGGCTGAGGTAAACCCCTGACTTTGCGTCCCCAGCCAGGCGACCCTGCCCAGCTCGCCGGTGGATGTGTCGGTGTCGGCGGACGGCCTGGAAGTGAGGAGCGGCGGGAGCTGCGAAGCGGCGGCGCTGCCGGCAGGGGTCAGGCTGGCCCCGTCCTCCTGCCGCGGCCTGCGCCGCCTCCCCGCCGACGGCCTGCACCTGCGTATGCGCCTGCGCTGCCCGCCGCCCAGCGCCGGTAAGGCTGGGGGTCGCGGCGGGGGGGGAGTGAAGGTTGGACCCCTGCTTAAAAAAAAAAGGCTGTTTTGTTTAGGATTACCTGAAACCTTACTGTGTTAAGTGACGTGCCAACAAAGCCTAGAATCCGCAGCACAAAAAACTCCACCCCAGCCCAACTGGAGTTCGTGGTTTGCGTTGTGGTTATGCTGCTGCTTTTTCTAAAGGGCTGTCTTTACCTCTGGGTGGGAGATTTTAAGCAGGAACTGATAAAATATAATAGAATTGTCAGATTTAAAAATCCAAAGTGCAAAAAGTGGTGTAATGAAAGGGAAACACGGTTTCTGAGGGAGTGCTTTGTGTAGCAGTTTGATAACTGCTCTCGGTTCCTCCTCTGTGCTTTCCCATATTACTCAAAATAATTTTCTTACCCTCCCGTTTCATGTTTGGCAGCTGAAAATGCAGTAACACGATTCATCCAGGTTAGTGCACTGAGGCTGTCGCTGCCTACTTAATTGTAAAATACTGTGATTTTGTGTTGGAGCTTGTCCTCAACAGCCTCAGCTTGCAGAGGTTAATGTTGCAGCTGACATCTGCAGAGTTACCGTCTTTATTTCCAGGATGCCAATTCGGGAATAGGATGTAATTGCATAACTAGGAAGCACGGTAGTACAGTTGTTGGCTTTTTTAATTCTAGGATCCAAGCTCAATATGTTTAGATTCATTTAATAGGATGTGACAGAGAAAGATACATTAAATAACACAAAATTGTAATTCTGTGGTTTTAAAGTAGAAATGACCAATTTATTGTACATCACATTTCTGGTGCTGCAACTATTATTGTACATCACATACTTTAGGGATACATCACATACTTTAGTATGTGATGTACAATAATAGTTTCAGCACCAGAAATACACTGTTGATTTTGTGGCATACTGAGGTTGCTTCTGTACATTAATCTGCAATTATGCGTGTGCTTTGACAGTTCGATTATACAAACATTATTTAGTGTGTCTTATTAATGAAGCATGCTTAAAAAGATCAAAGATGAAGTTTTGAAAAATTAGTTTTGGAAGTCATACCAGTAAAAAACATCTGTGTGAACCAGATGGTGGTTGACATATATATTGGATAACCTTGGTTAGCCTTCAGTGCTTTATATTTCTATGCAAAACTAGTTGTCTCTTATTTCTGGTACCTTTTAAAATATTTTTCATTTGTGGTTGCAACCTAAATCTTAAATGCCAAATGCCAGTGCTGAGAATATACTTTGATTCTTAAGTTGGAGAAAGTGGGCAATGCAAAACCTATTGCCCTTAGACCAAGGCTTACAGTTTTACTTTTCTTCCACCTAACGTTATTTGATAATTTGTGGAGGCTTTTGTAGCTCCTTTTTAAATTTGGAAAAGTTGTCTGAGCTGGCTTTTGTGAGACCATTTTTGCTTTGCTGGCCTGCAGAGGGTGTTGCTCACTATCTATTCCTTGAGTGGTACCATGTCGGCTGCTATCTTACCTGCCTGAAAATTTTAAAATACTGCTGTTCCACATCCCCTTGCCCAACTTTTTTATGTTACATACTGGGATGCACACTCATATTGCAGAGACACTGATTAGCAGAAATATCATTACCAAAAAGTGGCGATGAGTTTTAATTTATACAAACTCTGTAATGAAAGCAATATCTCAGCTCCCCCTGTGGAGAGGATTTTCACCTTTAAAATAATTATTCATGTAAACAATTCCTACTCGGTAATATGGGGCATGTGGTGGAGATCACAAGTTTTTCGTAAAGCAAAGTACTTGCTTCTATAGCTAAATAAATTTAGGTTATGTTTAAAATGTCAGCAGTTTGTTATGTTTGTTAGATTCATATCTTTTTGGGTTGAGGTATTTGGAAGGATTTTTCTGAAAAAGTAACTGAAAATTTGAGGCAATTTTGAAGATTAATATGTCTTCTTCTGTCTGTAGATTTGGTTTTTACTTTGAGGGAAAGCCTGAAACCCCAGAAGAATTACCTCTTTTACTGTCAGTCCTGTGGTGATACCATAGTAAAAGACCGGTGAGTACTGCAGTGTCTTGTATTTATGGAAATAAATGACATAGCGGTTGGTATTCGTGTTCTTTTGTGTACTTAGAGAGACAGCTAAGGGATATGTATTTTGAAATTGATAGATGAGAACACTTTTGAATCACTACAGATGACTAAAAGCAAAATTATCTGAAACAGTTTTTCACCATTTATTAATTTACTTCTTTATTTCATTCTGGCTGGAAAGTAGAAGTACCTTACAAAGGGAGTTTGGTGCATTGCCCTGGAAGTTAGGAAACCTGGATTCTTTTCCTGCTTGTCTGCTATGATTTGAGCAAGATATTTCCTTTTGTAGCTGGGCTTCCCTATGTGTAAAATTTCTGCTTTGAGATCTGTGGCTTTTTGTTCATACAGAATCTCTTTGCACTCATCATAAATCTAATTTTGCTGTACAAACAAAAAGCTGTAACATTTTGGCCTGCAAATACTGCAAATGTTCATAGTTTTCATTGATTTAAAAAATACTTACAGTCAGCTACTTGTTAGTAGCTGACATCTTTGCGATGTTGAAGGGAAAACTGAAAATTTAAGCCTAGACTTCTTTCTTCCTTTGCACTCCATTCAGTTCTGCTCAGTCTCTTAGAAATTCCCTTCAGTCATCATGCTGTAGTTACAGTGTCTGTTCAGGATGGAGGTGTTTGCCACAGCTCCCTTCTGTCTGTTAAGCAAAGCCAGCCTTCACATATTTCAGGGATGCTGAATTTGGGAAACATAGGGGCTATTTCTTAGCTGTATAATTCAGCCTTATCTCTGTTTTGACAGCTTCAGATGTAGATATATATATCAATTGTTAGAGACACACTTGCATCCTTTTATGATCTCTGTCACTCCCAATACTCAAAATGGTAATACAACTGTGGTATATTCTGTAAACTCCTGTTACTTTCTTGTCATGCATATGGACTTATGGCTGCCTTCAGTGTAACTAAAATGAGGATTTCCTGGCTTTCTGTTCTGAAATGTCTCATCAGAAAGTCTAGTAATAACTCTTCTTTTGATACATTAGTAAAGTAAAGAAACTTGTAATTTCTAGTCAGTAACATTTACTTTCAAAAGATACTGCACTTTTATATTTTGTCTCTGAGTAGGTGTTTTCCTGAATTTCAGCACATCAAATTCATATGCACGGAGTTTACATCTTTTGGTTCTGCATCCTATAACACGACGCAGTCAGAATTTTTGAGAAAGGAAAAAGAAGGCATGTTCACAACTCTTTGCTTGGCATTTCTCTTGCAGGAACCTCTAAGCCCCTCAAATGGTATCACTAAAAGAGTATTGATTAAGACAAGGTAGAAAAACGGAGCTGCCAGTGTATCCAATGCCTTCTGTTCCAGCACTTACAAAAGGAAGACAGTAGCATAGTCAGTACTTTTAGCTGCAGAATTCTTGTGTTGGTCTTTCCAGGAGAGTGAGCATGTCAATGGCAGCACAGGTGATGGGATTGAAGGGAAGCTGCAGAACTGTGTGAGGGGGAACTTTATTAAAGTGTGAATTACTAGGAAAGGGTCTGTAATAAGAAAAGCCTGAGATCTAGAAAATGATACCTTTGAGAATAAATTGAAATAAATTGGATTTAGTTTAGATAAGACTGTGGAGGAGATGTAGGAGTCTTCCAACATGTAAGAAGTTGCTGCAAAGAGGGTGGCAGTGGTCCTCTGTTGAAGCAAGAGGAATTTAGGTTAAAAAAAAGAAACCCCAAACCTATTCTAAAGCTTACTTTTTGCTGTTATAGATTGCATAGGAAGCCATCAATTTAATGACAATATTAGTGAAGTATGTTAGGAATGGTTTAAATGTAAGTGATCCTTCCTTGATGCAAGAAAATGGATGCTATACATTTTCTGAAATCCCCTGGCATAGTCTGTTTCCTTCCATGAATCTGATGGCTCTTCAGAGGTTAGAGTTATGCTCTTTACTTGTTCCCCATTACCCTCACATTAACCACATTGGAGGAAGTGATTAGGGTTTTTTTTCTTCCATGATTTAAGAGCTGCAAAGAATTTGAGATACTTTACTTTTTCTTTCTCTCCTTCTAGTTAGACTAAGTGTAGCTCATATATAAAATAATTCTTTAAGGCTTTATTTCTGTTATGAAGAAATTCTTAAAGGCTGATTGTTGTGCAAAATAAATATTGTAAATTGACTATTAAGCAATAACCCTTTTATTTAGTCCAAATGCTAAGAATTTGTACTACATAAGTATTCTATTGAAAAACTGATTGCAGGGGAAATCTTCTAATTACACTTTTTCTACACAAATAACTTTAAGTATGACAATTAACTGTCAAGATTTAGTAGTAAGTAAATAAGGAAGACTGCTGCTAAAGAAATTCAGTTATATCTTTTGTATTTATCTTTTTTTCTGATGGAATAGAAGGCTTATATGTTTAAAAGTCTAAAGTCCGTTTTACTTCTAGTTTTCGGAGTTTTCAACAGATAGGACAATATTACTGGGTTCTTGGATATTAGTTAATAATGGTATTGGAGATTATTTTTCCTAGTCCAGTCTTATAAGGATTTCCCTGGCCTAATCCTTACCTCAGCATGGAAGCCCATCTAAAAATTACATCCTTATGGCAGGAGTCTTTTAGACTAGTACCTAACTTCTAGCTTTTTAAAATTAACCTAGACTTCCTCTGTTTGGAGACAGAGAACTATTTCCAGAAGGACATTCAGCCTGACTATATTAGACACTTTAAGAAGAAGAAAGTTTCTCTTAAAGGTCCTAACCTAAGAATTGTTTGTCTCCCTCTGACTGTGAAAGCAGCCTAGGTGGCTGCCTTAAAGTAGAAACTCAGTTAGGAGCAAGTCTAGGGGTGTGAGTCTCCCTTTTAGCTAGGCTTTATCACTGTATTTAGCAGCCTCAAGTTAGTCAGCACCCAGTAAACTTCAACCTTCATTTTTTGTTGTTTTTCTGAAAAGCTATATTTTCATTAATGTTACGTTTTTCCAGTTCTAGTGATCCAGAATATGGCTTCTGGCCTATGAATGGCAAAAGCCTAAAATATAGTGGAAATGCTGTATTCTGTATGGCTCAAAGTTAGGAGGAATCTGCTTAGGAAATTCCTACCGATTGGAGCAACTGCTTTTGTTGGGCAGGAATTCAAGGTCTTGATGCCGTAGACTGTGAGGGTAAAGAAAAGGTAATGTAATGAAACTGAACAGCATTAGTTTGCAGCTTAAAGTAATCTCTGTCTTTTTTTTCCACCTGTATGTAACACTTGAGAAAACATTGCTGAGTAATACCAGCTTTTCATTGCTGTAGTGTAAAAAGCAATAGTTAGGAATGAGGATTTCTTTTTTTCAGTGTGAGGTCCAGGCATTGGATCTAATTGTACAAGGCTGACGAATAACCAGTCATTAGGACAACACCAGAATTAAGGTCCCACGATGGCAGAATTGTGGTTGTATCTCAGGCAATATGTAAGAACACAGACAGTGATGGGTAGTGCTGAGAGGTGATGTTAGTTATGGTAAAGCTGGGTCAGAGAACCAGTTATTCCAACTTTAATCTGCAGGTGGGGCAAGCACAGTTTAAAATGTATTGCCGATCTAGAAAGGAGGAAATTTTTATAAAAGATTTTACTTTCACCCACTCAGCAATGCAAAAGGCACAGGAAACTGCAATGGGAAGAACTGGCATCTTCAGAAAAGAATAGTCAGTGAACCATCAGAAATAAGAAAGAGGGGATGTCTTAACTGTTGGCTTAGCAGCTGTGTGTTTATTTCTGAAGTAGCACCATAAGCAAAGTTGTATTTGCAAGTTTTAAGTAAGGAGTAGAATCAAGAAACTCTATGCAAAGGTTTCAGGCAGCAGCAGAAGAAATAGGGAACAAAAGGAAAGCATTCAAGGAAAGCAGGCAGAGAGCAGAAACAAACAGTACATCTACAAAACTTCTGGAGAGGTGCACCCTGTTAAAGCCATCACCTATTGTTTTGGTAATGGGGCTGAATTTCTTCCCAGTGCAGTGGCTTTCTAGAAGACTTAGATTAAAGAAAGTTTAAATAAGTGGGCAGTATACATTAATACTTCTACATTCTTAATAAAATAACATATAGTGGGACCACAGAATGGCTATAAGAACTGTAGGCAAAGTAGGAAAAACTGTAGGAAAGTAGTGACCACTGACTCATAACGATGAAGCTGGTATTTATATATCCACATGTATATATTCTAGCTTTAAGACTGTATTTTACATCTTAAAGCAGTGATTCCAAACCTTGGCTTGTAAAATCCTCTGGCACTGTGTGTAACCAAATAAAGTAAGTTAAAAACAACACTGATAATGATAGCAAAGTCTGGAGCAGCCTCCTTTGTCTATACAGCTGCCCAGGAGAAAGGGATTTGGACTTTTTTGTATGTGACTTCTGAAAGTTGGATCTGAATCCAAGTTAAAATTGCATTATCCTTTCTTTTTTTTTTTTTTTAATGAGGATATGTGTGATATTTTTGTTGGGATTTAGCTTTTTTCAAAGTCTGATATATGACTTTGAGGGGCTTCAAAGGACATGCTGTCCCCTGCTCTGACAGCAGTCTGTTTCTCTTGTTTTTATATCAACACTTGCTGCAAGGGAACTTTACAAGAAATAATAATTAATATAATTGCAAAATGCCTATTGTTATATTTTTCATGACTGGGTAAAACTGTTTTTATTTTTGTTATGTGATTCATTTCAAGAGAGGATTATGGCAAGTTTTGCCTTATAATCATTGGAGATTCACACTTGGGAAATACTTCATCACAAACTTGGCAGGAAGCACTCAGTCATTGCTTTCTCAGAATTTCTCTGAAGGAAGTGCCTTTGACTGAAAGGAGAGTCAAGCACTTACTTTTGGAGAAAATGTCATACTTCCTTCCCCTTTTTGTAAGGAGTCCAAGCTCTCTTTTAGTGTCTTAGAAAAGAATGTAATATATTGAAATATTTTTTTTCTTCTTTCCTCTTAGGAAATTTCTCAGAGTTCTTCCTCTACCAAGTGAAAACTGGAGTGCTTTAGTTGAAGAGTGGTGTTGTCACCCTAACCCCTTTGCCAAAAGCACTTCGCACCCTCAGCATGATGACTGTTTTCTTGGAGACACTTTTTTTCTGTTGAATTCAGGAAATGAGTCGCATCCATCTGAATCTCCCATGTGCTGCTCAGACACTGGGCACCATGCTTCTCAGAGTGGCTCCAGCTTGGTAAAGTATTTTGTTTGAATAATTCTTAAGTGAATGTATTTGGACTTTTTTTCCTTGTAAAACACTTTTTTTTTTTTTTTGCCACTGGTTTATTTAACTTGTATGTATTACAGAGCTGGTTTGAAGGTCATAGGGAGTTGTTGACATTCAGTTGTATCTGGCTCCAAGCTATGATTTACATTTTCTAAAGCATGCACTGTGGTCTTGATATTGACCTAGATATGCAAAAAGAGCTGCTTCCTGTAAACTGAATTAGAAACTGTTCAATTATGTAGTTCTAATCCCAAATATTTCCCCAAAAAATATCCTGAGTGAAGGATATCAACATTTAGTGAGATAGTAAGTGTAATGGGTTAGGTGTTTGTCAAAGGGAGCAAAGAACAAGGAGGAAACTGGAGTAACAATACTTTTTCTTCTCAACCTATGACTGGATGCATAATCACAAATATGATCAAAGGAACAAAGGAAGGTGTGATTTTGGGGTTGTTTTTTTTTTTTTTTTTTTTTTTTTTAGCTTTAGAAAGACTCAGAAATATCAGAATGTGTTTTGGGTTCAGATGGAACTGTCTTACACTCTTAGAATATAGTAGAGAAATTGGGCTTGTTTGACTGCTCTCTGTCTACTGAAAGGGACCTGCCGCCCCTGGTTATAACTCTTCACATTCATGTTTCTGAGATGTTTCAGGGGGAGATTTATCCATCAGCTGAGTCTCTAGGAACAGGGCTACCATTTGGCTTAGAAACATCAAAATTTGTTGTTGCCCAGTGTTGTAGTTTAGCCCTACTTGGGAACAAGCTGCGCCATCTCTCACTCACTCTCTCCACCCTCTGAGGGAGTGAGGGAGAGATAATATAAGAAAAAAAGGCTCAGGGTTTGAGATAAGGACAGGGAGAGATCCTTGAAGTTACCATTATGGGCAAAACAGACTTGACTTGGGGAAAACTATTTATTTATTATTATTAATAAAACCAAAGCAGAATAATGAGGAAGAGAAGAAAAACAACTTACACCCACCCCTCCCTCTTCCCAGGCTTAACTTAATTTCAATTGTCTCTACCACCTTCCCCTCCCTGAGCAGCACTGCAGGGGAACAGGGAATGGGGCTTATGGTCAGTTCATCAAACGTTGTTTTCTACTTCTCCTTCCTCCTGGGGGAAGAACTCCTCACATTCCTCTGCTGCTGCTCTAGCATGGAGTCCCTCCCACGGGCCATAGTCCTTCACAAACTGCTCCAGCACAGGGTCCTTTTCCACAGGGTGCAGTCCCTCCAGAACGGCTGCCCCAGCGGGCCCTCCATGGGCCACAGCCTCCTTCAGGCATCCGCCGGCCCCGGCGTGGGGTCCTCCCGGGGCTGCAGGTGGATCTCTGCTCCTCCGTGAGCCTCCATGGGCTGCAGGGGGACAACCTGCTCCACCATGGGCTGCATCTCAGGCTGCAGGGGAATCTGTGCCGGGAGCAACATTACTCCTCCCCTTCCTTCTTCACTAGCCTTGGCGTCTGCAGCCGTTCCTCTCACAAGAAATTCTTCACGATTGTCTGAGGCAGACACCTCTCAGGATCTCTTCACATCTCATCTCCTCTCCACTTCTTGCAGCCAAGCTGGGCTGAGTTGGCCGCCCAGCAGGAGGCCAGAGGGTGAGGCCTGCAAGGCCCATAAGGCTTGTGCCTCCCCCTCTTCTTCTTCTTCATTCCTTTTTTTAAAAAAATATTTTCCCCTTCTTAAATATGTTATCACAGAGGTGTTATCACTGTAACCAATTGGCTCGGCCCTGGCCAGCAGCGGGTCTGCCCTAGACCTGGCTGAGTCCACTGGACAAAGTGAAAACTTCTAGCAGCTTCTCACAGAAGCTGCCACTGTAGCCACCCGCACCCCCCCCAAAACTGGGACACCCAGGAAAAAAAACATTTATAGGTGTACTGATGTTTCAATGGTGGGATAAGATCTACGAAGAAAGAAAATGCAGTGCTTTACTGATCTTGGAAATTCAGCACTTGTATAAAAGTTCAAGCGGTAATCTTTTCTTCTTCTCCTCTTCTACCAGAAGAACATTCAGGAACTTTGTTCACCAAAGCCTACATTTCCATAAAGCCTTTTCTGTTAATCTACTGCTTGTCTGTATTTGTGCTGACAAAGGTTGGGCTTGCAGATACCATCTTTTCTTCCAATACCATGTATTAAAGCTAATTACTGAAATCCTTTTACAATTATGGGAACCGTTGCTACCTTGGCAACTCCTGTCTGTAACAGCTGATGACTTGCTATGTACAGATTCCCAGCATGAAACTTCTGATCTATTGAAAAGTGACACCAGAGGCCCTGATTCCTGTCTGCTGCTACTTATCATCCTTAGGGATTTGTATTATCTCCATCACACAGATTCTTGCAGTTCAATGGTTGCTGGAGCAATGCATCCAAGTGAGCCATCTGCTTGGGGAACAGTTCTGTCCTGTGGTCCATATCTGCAAGTCTTGCAGCTGTGGTTCCTTTGGTTTCTTGTTCCATTGTTCTCTGAAAAACAGAATATGGGAACATAAGAACTCATCCTCTGAAAGGATATCAGCATGGGAGAAGCAGATTGATTCGGATTAACTCTGTGGCAATTGGAGTTATTTCTTCTATGTATCCTTAAGAAGGAGGCTGAGCAGAAGATTCTGAGTTTTCAGGAGGACAATGCTTTTTGCTAAAGGTCCCCAAAATTAAATATCTCATATTTCAGTAATCCCAAAAGAGACCAATGGGAACAAAGATTGAAGGAGGCAGGGTGCATGCAGTTCATATTGCAGCCTAAAGACGGGAGCAGTCCGTCCAACACACTTCTTAAATCAATCAAAGAGAATGTTTGCTGGAAAAGGGTTGGTTTTGAGGCAGAAACATCATAAAAGGATATGGGACAAAGATGTTGCCGCGATATGGGTCAAACCAGGATAACAGCAAAACTTTTGAATGAGGGAGGAGGACATTTTCTGTCAGAGGCATACAATAGTAGTTTAGTGTGATGAATTTTCATGCTTGCTTCCTTAAGCTTGTCTTGAAGTTGAGAATTCTTTAGTTGTTTGTATCAAACCCCTCTTTGTACATTTTTCACACTTGCAATGAATTCTCATTTGTGTGTTTGCCTATTTCTAGCATCACTCGGTTGCCAAGCAAATGAGCAAAACTGTAAGATCCAGCAGAAACTGGACTAATAAGGAAAAAACCCCTCATATTAAACCAGAAAATTCTTCCAGAATATGAGTAATAGAGTGTTACAGGCGAGAGATTGCTACTGGCATAAATGTTCTAATTTCAGAGCATATTGTTGCAATCTGCCCCAGTATGAAAGTTCTGTTTTAATAGCATTGCAGTTCTTTGGAAAGTGTTTGCCTGTGACCAAAATAGTAGCAGGAATGTACCAGAGATGCTTAAACAATCTTTTCCAGCCTCCAGTGGGATCAAGACAGCATCCGTCCATTGCAAATATATTTCTCACATCTATTAGTCTTCCAGTGTAACACAGTTTTTAAATATCACATGGTCTTGCAGCATCCTAATAGTATCTCTTGGGGAAAATATTTTCCCTGACACTGTATCAGGGATCCTCAGGAATAGAAACAGAAAATATTAGGCTGGTGATCCGCCTCCATCTGCAGATTGCCAGCAGCTGCAAGTTGTCAAATAGATATATTGATTTAATTAGTGTAGCTAAAACTATCGCTTTTTCTGGTGAAGCGTGATACAATGAGTTAGTGGTGTTTTTTAGGTAGTATACTGCACAATTCTCAGCTGGCACCTGTAATTGTAGTCAAAAAAACCCCATTCAAGTTGTAGCTTTCAAGGAACTACTGTATATTATATACTTGTGTTGTGCAATATTTGTACAAACCTCAACTACGGGTTTTCATAAAAACCAGTCTGCTTATCCTTACTCTTCACATTAAGTGAGTAATTATGTTTGACAGGAGTGTAGCAAGGTAGGAACTGGGAAAGGGGATAACTGCAGATACAGGAACCAAGTGTGTTTTCTGATCTGCACAGCAAGAGAGCTGTACTTCCAAATAGTCAGCTCTCTGAAGCTTTAACAGAGGCTGTTGGGCTCTCCCTGGGGCTTTTAGTTTGATTCCTGGTTTGTGAGGAACAAGCAGGACTTTGTGATCATAAGTTCAGGTTCTATGTGGGACACTTTCTGTTTTTCGTAGAGCTAGAGTGGTCCTTTCTGTTTATTTTATTATTTGCATAGTACAGATCAGAGAACTCTGTTACGTATCCAGCATCAAATCCATCAGTTCTGTCTGAGCCATAGCTTTGCGAAAGATGTCCAGTATTGATTTAACACTTAGAATGATGGCAGCTTTATCACATTCCTTGGTAAACTGTTTCAGTGGTTAATCATCCTGACTCTTTGCTCCCTTTTTATTAAATTAAGCACACTAAGAATTGCAACTCTATATATCTTTTTATCTGTAAGGTGTTTTCATTTTCTAGAAATTATTTTTGTAGCAGTTTTCCAAATTTTTAACATATTTTGTAAATGCATTTTTGCAGTAATCATCCCACTAATTCTGAATATGTTATATTTTCCTGTTTTTCAAGTATTTAGTTGTTCATGCATTCAGAGATCATATTTGCCCATTCTTTTGTAACATCTCAATAGTACCTCTGGTTTAGTTAGCTACCATCATCTAAATTCTTATTATTTTTGCTGTCTTCCACTATGTATTCCTTTATTTTGTCATCACTGACTTTGTTGCTGTTGTTCCTGAATATATAATCTGGCATTTGCTGTATTTTAGCATTGTTAGACTACGCACAACCTACTTCATGGTCCAGACTGATGTGTATAACTCCTCTATCTCCCTTGTTTACCCCTTCCCTATCATTGCAGAAAGTACTTACACTTTTCCAGAGTAACTGAAAAAATTGGCCCAATGTGTCTATTTGACTTGACTATAAACCCTTTCATCACAGTTCTGATCACAGACCACACGTCCTTCAAGGCACCTAGAATAAATCAATTAACAAAGTGTTATTCAGTTTTCCATTAGGATAACTGTGCTTGGAAATCTGCGTCGTCTGAAAGTCGACATTCAGGTTTTGAAGAGAGCCTGTCATGGACATTCCTCAACGCTTACCTTTGTGAGACAAAAAGTGTGCCTGACATAGCTAGGGACATTGGATTTACTGTATGCTGTTCTTTTTTTTTTTTTTTTTTTTAATAGTTTTGTGTTGTGATAGGCCACAAAGCATCACTTTTTGTTCTGGACATCAGTCTTACAGATCATCATTATACCTTTTAAAATTTGAATACTAAGGAGTATGATGGTGGTGATGAGTAAAAACTATGCTGCCTGAAAAGCGCATGTGTGTCCACTCCAGTTGGAATCCATGGCAGCTGTCACTGCTGCCGAAAGTTTTACAAAGGTTACAGAAAAAGAGAAATTTGTAGGTTTCTGCACTCAACTAGTTTAATTTATGCGAAATTTAGGTATTGTTTTTGTTGGCATGGGCTGCAATATGATTTCTCAAGTTGATAGTGACTTGTTTGGACTTACAAACCAAGCCAATAAAACAGTAGTTGTTTAATTACAACTGGGTATTTTTGTGCACTGTATCCTGTATGAACAATTATAAACGTGATTATACAAAAACCACATGTAAAAATCCAATTTAGGTGTCTTCTCATTACATTTTCAGGATTTCTAGCTCCAGAAGGATTTATTAACTCAGGAGCATCATTGTGGTTGTATATATGTACTGCTTCCAGACCAGAGCTGTACTGGCACCCTCAGGTTAATAAGCCCACACAGAACTAGTTCTGGAGTTTAGACTTTGGATTAAAGTAGGAGTTGTGCTTACTTGTCTCTTTACAGTGATGCTGAATTTAAATATTAACACTAGAATTAATAGGAGTGTTACTAGGGCAGATCACAAGTTCATGCAGAAATTAGAGCTTTTTCAATGGGTAGTAATGGATGCATAAGAGTAAGGCAAGTATTGAGTGATGTTTTGGCCAGACTTCTTGAACTAGATATTGTTACCCACATTTTTTGGTTTTAATAAGCCCTTGATAAACATTGCTTCTTTTGAATTTCTGAAGACTTTTTGAACTTACATATACTTTTAATAGGAAAAATATTTTTCTGTAGTGAGTACCAAACTATATTATGCATTGTGTGACAAATACCTTCCTTTTTTTTGATACAAACCAGGCTATAATTTCATAGCCTGAGCTGTGAGAGTAAATGTTTTTGTCCTTTTCAGCTTTTCCTAAACATTTGTGATTTTATATATCTCAATGATACCCTTCGATTTTCTGTCTTTCATGCTTTCTCCCATTACATGTGTTTTCTTGCCACATACAGAAACTGTTTTGCATCTCTGACGATTATTCTTATTCCCTGTCAATACCTTTTCTGTTTCTGCTTGAGCTGAGGGTGAAGGGTTATTCCAGAACAGAATCCATCACTCCTTTCTGGAATATCATGTTATGTTGTGTTCTTCAGCTGTTTCCTGGTAATTCAAAATACTCTGTGGACATTTTCTGCTCTCTGCTGAACATTGAACTGGGATTCCTGTAAAACTGTCCACAGTGGCTATAACTTTTTACTGAGTGATGATAGTCACATTGCAGCATAGTATTTTATGTACATATTTTGGAATACTTCTTTTCATGTGCATTATTTTGCCCTTATCAAAATCAAATTTACCTTGTCATTTTAGCATCCAGTTAGTCAATATTACGAGATTCTCCTGTTAACTATTACAGGTCGTGCTGTGTGATCAGTATATATTGCCAAATTTTAAAACTAGTATGGAACTTGAAAACAAGTTGAAGTGTAGAAAACTGAAATAGTGAATGCAAATCTGTGTGTATGTAAACATAAAGAGAATAGAAACAAGTATAAAGTTCACTGTCTATTCTGGAGAGTATGTTAAAATTATACATTCCTTTTTCAGAATAACTGAGTGACATTCAAATGACATTTCTTTGTCCTACAGAAATCAAAGGAAAATACCAGAGTAATTTGTAAGCGCTGCAAGACAATGCTGGGAGAAAGAGTATCATCAGGTATGGGATGTACAAACCAAACTAGACTTCTAGAGGTTAAAAACTCTGGAGGAAAGTAGTTTATCAGTAAGGTGTAGAGCTGATTCCTCTGTGTTTATCTCATTCCCTCTGGAACAGATGAGGTTGTTGCTTCCACTGTTAGACCCTGAAAATGACATACGACGGGGATTTTCCTCATCCTTGTTTCTGTGGTATATTTGGCTAATTCCAAAGCTTTGGAAGACTCAATACATGACTCCAGTCTACTAGGAATCCCAGTAAAAAAGGACACTTGAGAAAATACAACTTGTTTATTTTGCTGTCAGTCCTACAGAATAATGGAAAGGTTAATTCAGAAATTGATCAACACTAGAACAAGAAGAAATTGATCAACAACTAGAACTAGAAACTAAAGATATGATTGGTAACAGCTGGCTTGGTTTCATAGAAAGGAAGCCTTGTCAAAGAGACAGGTTCTCTCTCATCATCTCATCATGAGAATCTTGGTTTAAACATGTCATTATATTGAATCGGCAGGGCTTACTTGAAATAGTGTAAAGATGACTCTGTGGTTTTTAAAATGCAGTTATTAACAAGAGAGAAGGAATAATAAGACTGTTATTGGCAGGGTTCATTCTTTCATTCTCCCTCTACTCCACTGCATCAGTCAGTGTGAGGCTAGCTCAATTCAGAGATCTGGAGAAACTTCTCAGAAAATGCAAAGCCTATATGAGAAATAAGTTACAAGGAGAAACAATACAGAAGGTCTTTACAGAAGATTGCAATTGTCCTGTACAGGGATCTGAACAGAACAGGCTTTAATAAAACCAAATTTAAGGTAGGGTCTTTGAAAGCCCACAATGTAGGTTGCAAGACTTTGGGAAAACAGTGTTTGGAAAAGAGCTTTACAGATCATCATGAAAAATGAATGGCTTAATCTAAGCCTGTAGACAGTTATTGCAACCAGTGATTACAAGGTATAAGAAAAAGCAAATACTATGTAGACGTGTGGGGAGTTGGTCTGGACTCTGTATTTGGCTGAAATTAGATAGCACGTCAGTTGTTCTACCGTGTTTCTTCAGTCCTGTAGGAACTTTTTGGAGAGTTCAAAGGACAGACAAAACAACTAGCCAGAGTTGTATGGTGTAAGTCAAGACAGACTCATCTCAGTGAAAAGAAAGTAGAGAGCAGACCTGACTGTCACGCTTTGGTGCTTCCTCATGAGCAGATACCAGTGGCTTGAAGAGAAAGCTGGATTAGAGTGGTATAGCTGTGGATGCCGGATTTGGCTTTGAAGTTCCCCTGTTGGCTATTGCTTCCCCCAGCTCTATCCCCATGTACTCGTATGATTTTATTTTTTTTTCCCCCACCTGCTATCTCTCTACAAGCAAACATCTCGTAATCCCCAGTGCCCTTGCAGCAGCAGCACCAATTCCGTACTGAGGGTAACAGCTGGGGAGCTGGAGTGACTGAACCAGCTTCTTTTCCTCCTGTCTCCCAAGACTAGGCACAGCGTGAAGCAGACTAAAATTAAACTTAGAGCTAAAATATAGTCTGCTAACAGTGAGGATAATTAAAAAAGTGTAGTACTTATCTGGAGAGTGGGTGGGATTACCAAGCCTTTGGAGTCTTTAATGAAATGCCTTGTTTCATCCAGTTTTAATGGTGTGTGTGGACAGAGATCAGATGAGACAATCCCTTCCACCCTTAAAATGTATAGAACTGATGAATCTTTACTGTTGTTCGCATACTCAGGCTTATTGTAATTAATTTATTACTCTATATGCTTAACCTGTTCCGCAGGCCCTCTGGTTAAACTGTGTTTGTAGCATAGACCCAGAGCTTCAATATGATAATGTTTGACCTGTCTTTACTGATAGGGATTAAATTCTGTACTCAAACACTTCCGTTTAGTGTTAATGGCTGTCTTAGTGGAGCTTTTGGGGAACAGTTACATTGAAATTCAGAATGTATGCAGTATTAGTGTTGAGTCAGTGCGATTTTTGGAAAGAAGTTCTATTCTGCTCTTTGAGGAAAGAAGATTATTCCCCTGTGTGTGCTGTTATTAAAACTGTCACTTGTGATTCACTGCAGCATTACTGAGCAGCAGAGAGTACTAAAATCTTTATGTAAGCTATGCTGATCTCAGTGCTTTAGGAAAGTTCTTTCAATTCATCTTTTAGGTTTGGTTTGAGCTCTCACTTGCTTTGTTTCAAGATGATTGTTCCTAGTGTTAAACAAGGATCAATATGAATGACAAATTGCTAATCATGTAATTAGCTCAGAGCAGTTTTCTTCTGGCAGTGTATGTTTTCTGTTATTGGTTTTTTCTCCTCCCACAAGCTAAAGCAGAATTTGACCATCTGCTGCACCTCTTAATTGAGTGCTGAAAAAAAGTTTAATCAGTCTAGTGATATGGTGACTTACAGTCTACTCTTAACAAGTCAATTGTTCTGTTGTACTTGAAAAATATTTTTGTCATTATAGATACGATTAAATACTATGTCACCGAGGTGATTATTCAACCATCTGAAGGAAGTTTCAGCCCAACACCAAGGTAACAAACAAAAATTTAAAAAATCAGATAATTTATTCAGGTTTATGTTTTAGAAAGGATGCTAAAAATGCACTAACATTTTAGTTTCTTGAATAATTGTAAACAATAACAAAGTGCTATCAAATTTTATGTATCATCACAGAATTAACCATTGTAAAGGTAATGTAGTCTGAATTCACAATGTACAATTTTGTTTGCTTGTATTTATGCGCGTGTGTGATGGAGGAGAGACGTTGTGTGTAATTTGTCGCAGTGTCTCACTATTCAGGTGATAAGCCAAAATACAATCCTTATTTATTTTGAACTATTTAAGTTTACATTATGTCTAGTGGCTAATTATGGAAATTGAAGGTTACATTATGTAAAGTTAAATTAAATAAACCTTTAAATGTTTAATTGGCACTGAGTTTTTTAAATTTTCAAGTAATTCAGTTTGAACTTAAGACTAAGATGAAACAGAACTTGATCTAGCTATCTTGTACCATGTGTACTACGTGTTAGTCACAGTTCTTTCCTTTTGGGAATTATATTTGAAATATGCGCGTCATTCTGAACTTTGTGTTCATCTGTGTAACCTATCTATCTACAACAGGGAAAAGCTTTTATTCAGCATTTGACATTTGATGTTGGTCAAAATAAAGGATGTGGAGCAATTTTCACTGCTGATCTATTAAAAAATTCCTATTCCATGAAATAAAGTCCTCTCGTTTTGAGGGAGAGAAAGATAAAGAAGCCCTATCTCTCAATAAAAAGTTATTATAGAATGTAGTGGAATTGACAGTATGGAGATATTCATATACTTGCAGTACATTGACATGAATTCTTTGCTCATGTAGTTGTTATGAAAGCATATAATACGTGGTTAATTCTTAAACAGGTCTCAATTCATCCAGAGCATGGTTGCTCAGTGTCTTGTGGAGTTGTCCTCTACTAAAAGCACATTTAGATTCACTGTAAAAGGGGATAATGGAAAAATCTATATTCTGGTAAGTTGTTTTTTTTTATCTTTATCCTGCTGAAAAAAAATTAACTTATGAATCTCAGCTCCTAAAATATATTATTTATGCTGTTCATGATTGTATGTTTAAAGAAAATTAATGAATTCAAATTCTTGAAGTAGTTCTGAAGAGTTGTGTCCAAGTAAGAAGTTTCCCCGTTTTTTAATCTAAGTAGATGTACATATAGAAATTTTCTCTATTAATATAGTAATGAAAGTACTACAAATGCACCACCAGTAGCACAGAAGTAACACTGTGCTTTGTATTCAGAAAATATGGAAAGCTTAAGATTGACTTTGTAATATATATCTCATCTTCTTGCTCCAGTGCTTCTTATCTTAATCACCAGAAGTTCATCAAATTGTATAGCATCTTTCACAAATATTGTCTTAAGTCAGCAGACTACTAACGTAGTCAGTACATTGCATTGCAAAGTGAAGTGCAAACAAAAATAAAATTGCCTATTAAACCTAATGTTCTAATGCTGTTAAACTTGGTTAAGCTTGATATTTAAATAGTGACAGCTAAATTCCTCAAACTTTTAAGATGGATAGGAATTTGGGTCTGGAATTATCTTAACACTATACACTTGGTATAACCAGGGAATGTTTTCTTTTATTCATCAAATAAATATAGGCACAGAATTTGTAATTCTGTGGTTTGTATGAGTAATTCTTAGACATGAAGATAAAGAAATCCATGATTGTAGATTCCTGCCCCGGATAAACATATAGATGCACTTTGTTGAGATAGGCAATCTAATTAAATAAACTGGTTTATATACATTTTCCAAGTTCTGTGGTTTCTGAACATCCAGATTCTGAGGTTAGTGTATATCTGTTGCTTTTAAACAAATTTTAGTGCCAAGATAACATTTGTGCAACCACCGAGAAATACTACTTCTGTGATGATGTAATAAGGTCTCATGAGCAGACCCATAATTGTCACTGTATATAATCTAATTGAGGAGTCATTAAAAATTGTTGTGAATTTTTCCTTGTACCTTACATTTTTCCGAGCTGCCTAATATTCTGATGCACACAGCTTAGGCTGTGTATGTGATAATTACGGTCTCTCACAAGTCTTTAAGATTTTTTTTTTTAAACCACAAATATTATGTATATTCATTTTCCTTATTTCCTCTGTATGTATCACTTAACATAACCAGTTATGTAATTTAAGGATATAATAATACATGTTTCTGCTGTTTAAGCTGGCGATAACGAGGTTCCTGAAAGCTATTTACTACATATGGTTTTATGGTTTGATTTTGTGGTTTTTTTTTAAGGATGGCAATAAATAAAATCTCTTTATCTCAAGGGGAAAAAAAGTGTATATACACATTTCCTTATTTATCCTAACTATCTCTCTGCCCTCTTCACATTCTCTAAAAGGTGAATCACTTGCCTCCTCTCTTTGCTCCACTGTTGAAGGGTGCCCTACCTTGAAGTTGCATGACTTATAAGCTAAGAATAAGATGAGGACAGCGAATGGATAGTGAGATAGGACAACACCTGCAAAATGATAAATTATTGGTCAGCATAGCAGCATCTTAATAGATGTCAGTTTTTTTCTGTATTATAAGAAAGGAGAGGTTTGAAAGAGGTAAATAAGTAGTTTTGTGAATAGATACAGGGAGTTCATCCCATGGATAGGATCAACCTGATAAAACCCGAAAAGATCGATCTATGAAAATCAAAAGTGTGTGTGTTAGAGTTTGGAGCGTTTGAATATTAACTCCAATCTTTCACTACTGAATGAAAGACTAATGGCTTTAAACTGGAAGAGGGTAAGCTTAGATTAGACGTAAGGAAGAGATTCTTTCCTGTGAGGATAGTGAGGCACTGGAACAGGTTGACCAGAGAAGTTGTGGATGCCCCATCCTTGGAAGTGTTGAAGGCCAGGTTGGATGGGGCTTTTAGGGACCTGTTCTAGTGGAAGGTGTCCCTGCCCAGGGCAGCAGAGTTGGAACTAGATGACCTTTAAGGTCCCTTCTAGCCCAAACCATTCTATGGTTCTTTGGTTTATGGAGTGAGACTAGGTTGTAAAGTGCTTTGAAAGTAAGGCAACTTGTATTTCAGGAGTAAGTGGAGAGGGAACGGGAAGATATCCCAAGAAAATAAGTATGTAACAAAATAGAAAAGATTTATCGATCAGATACTGATTCTTGGACCATGTCTTGGAAGGCATGAGCAAATAAGTTTGCATTTGTCAGGGTTGGAGAGGGGCACGTTGCAGTGATCAGGATGTGAGAAAATCAGTATCTTGTTGAGACTTAGTTACCCAGCTCTCTTAGAGAGCTTTACTCTTTGAAGTATGAGGAAACCACATCTTTAGCTGAACAGCCTGAATGTGAGGACAAAGAAGCTGTAATGAAATATGTTTGTGTTACTGACCTGTGTGATGATGCAAGTAATGATAATGTCTGCAATAACTAAGAAAGAACTAGCAAGGAAGAACAGCTTTTTTTTTTTAGCCATGTTAAATTCAAATTAATGCTTAATTGTCTGCAAATTGATGTTGGAGACAGGTTGAGATTTCAGGAAACTGGGTCATAGAATGTAAATCGTAGTAATTCATCTATTTTTATCAAGTCCCAGGAAGTATAACTGAGATTTGTTGGAGTTTTTCTCCTAAAAACATCTTTGAAGCCTATTGATAAGGTGATTTTCAAAACAACATAAAAAACCAACAAAAATACCAAACACTTTCTCCTGATGCTGTCATTTTAGAAAAGGTCATTAATTTGCACCTGTGAATGAATTCTAAACTTGATCTTTCTAGAAAGATTCTTTTCTTACTGGAGTTAATAGGAAAGGAATTCAGTTGTGCAGGCACTGCTGTACAAAGTGGTAGAGAGGAAGGAAAGATTCTACATTGTGAGTAACATAGTTGAAAGCAGACATCAAAATTTGAAACTACGTTAGTTGGAAATAACATGTATAAACTGCTTTGAGTCAACACACCGAATCTTGGTGAATGATTGTTCATTCTGACCAAAAACAAGATCAAAAAATAATTAATGCATGAGGAAAAGAGAAAAATATTGCCTAATGAAGCAAGTGTAGTTCAGAAGTTGATTTTCTCATGGCCAAGTATCCTTCCACCTGTAAATATTCATTTGCTTTCTCTGTATTGTGTGCTAAATTATTAATACAGATCTGTTGCATTGCTGTTGAGAGAAAGATATACTCTGAAGAAGTGGTAGAATGTTATTGTCATATGCCACATATCAACACTTGTGGTAGAGGGAAGTACTTTTCAAATGGACCATGTTGCAAATGAAATGGTTTGGTTGTTTTCTCTAAAGAAAAGCAGAAGGATTCTGAAAGGAGCAGACAGCTATTGCTGCATTTTCCCTAGACTAGTTTGAAGGATATTCCCCTTCTGAAAAGCATCCCAGGAGG
The DNA here is from genome assembly GCA_009806455.1 of Tetrax tetrax. NCBI lineage: Eukaryota > Metazoa > Chordata > Aves > Otidiformes > Otididae > Tetrax > Tetrax tetrax. The sequence goes on along the minus strand of WHYT01017261.1, from coordinate 405,780 downwards.
CTCATTCACAGGGACGTGTTAATTTCAAATGGAAGGAACTCTGTTTAATTAAAGCTAAGCATGTTGGCAGTGGCGTGTGTGTATAGGACACTTCTCTTTATTCCCCATTTTCTGCAACACCTCTTCAACACTTGGCTTGAAGCACCATGTGTGGTGGTCCTAGCTGATGAGGTGTATTTTGCAGTTTAGGCTATGAATGTGTACAGGAGTTACCAGAGCAAAACTGATGAACAGCCACTTGCTAAGCCAAGTGCAGTTGCTTGTCATCATTTATGTGCATATGCTAAAGTGATTCTCCTCCTCTCATCCCCTTCCAAGATATCTTTATCAATATATCTCATTCCTCTTTTATGAAGCTTCCACTGTAATGTTCTGAGCCTTGTGCTCTGATAAATTGTGACTGTCACATTCAATTACGACATATATTATGTGTCCTGTTAACAGTGGTTTTCTCCCTCCATAGGGGCTATCATATGTCTGCTGCCTAACATCATGTAACTTGTTTTACTTGAAGCTGATTAGGTCATGAGAAGCAGAAGATTGCTCTCTAGTGAGAAGCACTGCATAAATCCTGTTTTCTATGATAAATATTTCATATATAAACGTTTCATACAGGCTCAGGACTTGTAAAAATTTATTTCCATTGGTAACTCAGATCATTTCACTACTGCAGGCTGTGAATAAAGGAAAAGCCTGACTTTTTTTTGTACAGTGCTTAGCATGAAAGCCTAGAATTCAAGTTGGAACACTGATGCACAATAACACAAAGATTAAATAAGATCCATAATGTGATAGAAAAAGTTCAGATTTCTCAAAACTCTCCCCAATAAATATACCATGAATTGCTGCGAGCGAGTAGTGCTGAAGAATGCCAGTCCCATTATTAAATTTGGTAAAGATTTATTTTCCAAATAAGGGTCTGTTACAACCTTTTGTAAATCCCAGCCTTCCTTTTAGGCCATATTAATTATTGTCTTTTTCCTTGCACATCTTAGCTCCATCCAGTCGTAACTATCACGCTTTTTCTGAAAATCCTTAATTTTTGGCACTTCCAGTGGGCAGTCGTTCAGTTCCCTCAGTTGTTCAAAACCATATGCTCAACTAATTCCTAAAAAATTATGAAATTAGAGAAATAATCCATTTGGTACTGAAACAGATGACTTGAGACCGGTCCTTTTGTTACTATCAAAGGGAATGTACTGCAGACAAAAAAAAAGAGGGAGCTTCACAGAAATAATGATCTTAAGAGTGAGAGAGATAAATCAGGCATCAGTTTATTGTATTAACCTGTTTTTCTCCACTAGAGGCTGTGCAGATTGTGATGAATAATAAAATGTCAATTTATGTCTCTTAACACTTTGTTAGAAACTTCATAAGAATGTGGCTTTAGTATCAGCTGATTTAGGATCAGAGTAAAGGAACAAATTGAAATTGATGCAATTGACAGTAAAATAAATTATTTCTTCATTTATAGATATGGCTTTTAAATTCCGACACATTGCTGGTGGAGTCTTTAGGAAGTTCCTCTTCCCACAGTGTTTTTACACTGTTTGGAGATACTTTCTTGCCTACCTCTGGACCAATGGGAACCTGGAATGCTGTCAAAGTCCTTTACCAGCCATGCATTAAAAGCAGGAATAAGGAGTAAGTAGAGCCTTTTCTGACCTCAGATTCTGATCTTTGAGGTGTATCTCTTTGAAATTACATATCTTTTTTTTTTTTATTTTTTTTTTTTTTAAGCAAAATGCCGGAGGAATAGTATGTATTTTCTGTTACAGCCAGAGAGAATCTGATTGTTTAATTTTTGCACCTTAATATTAAAATGTAGAGCATGTTTCTAGGGGCACATGTCGATATCTTAGGTGTATGATAGAAATGTTGCATATAGTATATCCTCAAAAGGAAAGTCCTCTCTAGATGTGATTCAGAAGGTCACTGAGTTATCAAATTAGCCTCTCTGTGTTTAACTTAAACTTGCTTTCAGCTGAGTAGTGACATTATTTCAAAAAGAAATATGTCCCAGGGAGAAGGGGAAAGTGAAGAGGCGAGGAAGGTGGTTGAGTACAATGCTGTATAAATGTTTTTCTTGGATGTGTCCAAGTCTACTGGAGCCCTTACAAAGGAAACATTTGATTTCAGCAAGCTTTGAAGTCTACATCATGAAAAATGTACATTACCTAATATGTGAAAGCCTTTGCCTGTTAGAGAGCAAAGATAAGAGAATATTGATCAAGCAGTGGCTTGATCAAGCAAGTGTTTTCAAGTGATGGAGTATGATTTTAGTGTGATTTTCTGCTTTTGTTTTTGTAGTAATAGAAAATAAAGCATTGAGTTTGTAAAGGTCACACTGAAACAGTGGTTTGATTTTGTTGTTTTTCCTTTAAACTCTTGGAAACTAGATGACAGATTTAGAGAGGTATGGATGTATTTAAAATTTATAAGACATTTTCTCCAAACTTAGTTACTACACAACTAATTTATAGCCCAAAAGCTCATAAAAGTACAACAAAAATGTTGTCTCACACAGACAAGCAGACGTGCATATGAATTTAAATATTTTCATAAGAGAAATACACACCTTACAAGAACGTGTGATTCATCATAGCATTTCTCTTGAATGTTGCCAAGTGTATCCTTTTTATTTTTCAAACAGATCCAGTACTAAATAGCTGAAATGAAGTCTGACATAGGGAGAGAATGCAAAATTCTAATCTTTAGAGAAAAGATTGTACTACATTAATAATGTTATTCATGTAAGAGAAAAAAAATTACCTTTATTAATGTAGTAGCTTCCGAAGTTGGCACTGGAAAACCTCTGTGATCTAAATGTTATTTAGTGATCCAAAAGACATCTTAAAGTTTTATCATTTAACTGCTTATTCTTAAATGGGAGATATTACAAGAACCACTACCTGCTCTAAAATGAAAGATACTTCACTTGCCACTTTTAAGCTTTTAAGTCTTACAAAAGTGTAACTTACAGTTTTGCTTTTTGAGTTTCAATTCTTTATCACTGAGAAGATTTAAACACATATTCACTTTGAGATGTTACTGAGAGAAAAGTTGTATCTACTTAGTCACTTACCTAGCATTCACAAATGTCTCTCTTGAATGGAGTTCTCAGCAGCAGAATTTTACTGTGAGATTATATTCTGTTCTTTCCATTTCCCCAGACAGACTTGTTACAAATCACTTGTTTCTGAAGATTACTTTCTATTTATCTTGGGATTTTGCAGTGAGCAGAAAGCACAACTGAGGTTTTAATTCTCCTCTGACAGTAGCTGACATCTTCCCTGTCCAGTCCCTGGACAAATACAAAAATGGAAGAGAGAGAACAGGCACTTCTTTTTAAGGCTCAGAAACCAAAGTAACTGTTGGTTTAGTATTATTTTCCCATTTCTGTATTTCTAGTAAAGAGCAGTAAAAAGGACATTAGCACTTCATGCTGTTTCCACAAACTCAATTAATCAGTTGACTTGAAGTGCTGTCAGAATCTGCGCAATAAGCCTGAAGTCTTTCTGTATTGAGTGGAAGCAAAAATATCAAAACCAGTACAACTGATTTAATGCAATATGTTTCCATTTAGATCTCTAATCTTATTTCAAGAATTCTGAACAAAGTGTGATTTCTTGAACAGTGCAAGTTCCAAATGCTTTAGATGCCTACATTCCGATAATAATTATAATACTTGGCTTGCTTGCTTGTGTGCTTGCGTCTGCACACACACACCTACCTCTGAAATAATGCAAAGGTTTCAGAGCCCATGGTCTGCTCCCAGTGAGTAGGGAGTGAACAAGGAATACCTCCTGCTTAGGAAGCAGTCAGCAGGAGGTCTGCTTGTGACCTGGACCCCAACAGTTGCAAGGGATAAGTGTGCACTCCAATATCCTATTGCATGCCAGAGAGTCTCTTCAGTTGTTGTGAGCTGCTGGGTACACTTGGGTCCTATCTGATTCCCTCAGTGCCAGGATCTGATCTGTGCCATGCGAGGGGAAGCACCTTTCTTACCTGTGGGCACAGCAGAGTCTGTGGTGGGTGGTTAGGCCATAGGTTAAGACAAATCAAGGTAAACTAGAAAGAAAAGTATTTATTTGTAATATCAAAATGTAATAATATAATCACACATTTGTAAAACACGAGTTAAGAAATGAAAGAAAATCTATACTTAGTCTACTTACACAAGCATAAATCTACTTTGAGATAAATACATGATCCCATGTGTCGTAGTTCAAAACCACAACACCATGGTAGCAGTCGAGGTGTCGGGCTTTGTGAAGTTCTTCCCTCGCAAACTGCCTCTTCTAGAGAGAGCCTGACAGGGATTGTTTGATAATTCCCGTTCAGGCACTCTCTTTTTGAAGTAGCCCTTAGGTTCAGATTCCTTGGTGTGCACTTGAATATTTCTCTTGAGGGGAGCGCAGCAGCTTTTATAAGTGATCTTTCTTTTCAAGACTTCTAGGATGTCAGGAGAAATTTACAGTCTCACTCCAAACCTCATTTTATTCCTTCTTTATTCAGAGCACAGTTTTGCAATTCTTCATAATTAACATAATGCTTATTTCACTTCCTCAGATGGAAGGTTTTTTTTTCCCTTAAACTAGAAATTATGTCCTGTGAACAACACCATGCCTCAGTGAGCAACAGAATTCTCTTTCTTTCCTTGAGTAACTCACTGGAGTGACTATCACTGTACCTTATATTCACTATTACTCTAAATGTTAACAATGCAAAAGAAACAAACATTTAAGTTGGATACCTGTTAGTGGTTCATTACTGGCTGCTGAGTGATACCAGCCACAATGATAATTAACCTGTTCAGAGCGATAGCTGTTTGAGGGCGTCTGATCCCAAAGCCTGCTGTAACAAAAGTGTGTTCTGAGTTAGGCTGAACGTTGCTGAGGTGATTACTCCTTGTGTGACGTCTGCCTTTTCATGGACAACATGCTGATCTATGTTCAATTTCTTGATCTGTGTTGACCATCAGATCCTTTCCAGTAGATTGCCGTCTAACAGGCGTCCTTCCTCTCTGTTTTTGTGCAGTTGTTCTTTGTCAAATTGCATCCTAATTTTGTTCAGATTTCCTGTGGGTCATGGCCATTTGTGATGTACTGATAGCCCTTCCCAGCTTTCTGTCATCTGTGAATGAAAGAAGCATCTCTCTTGTTCCAGTCTCCAGCAGAGTGACAGAGATATGGAATAGGACCAAACTAAGAACATATCACATGGAACCTCTCTCTATATATCTTTGTTTTCGCAGTGAATTATTAACAGTTTTACTCTGGGTATTTTCTTCTCTGTATGTTAGACTGCGTTCCTTAAGAACATTCAGTGGATTTTAAGGCATTGTGAAGTTAAGATGTGGTTAGGTATATCCAGACACGCTATTTATAGTGTAGCGCTTGGCATTTCTCCTTCTCCCTATTCCTCCGACCTTCCTGAGGGCAGCCTTTAAGTGTTGTATTGATCTGTATCTTACTCCTTCATCTGTAAAACAGGGCTAGAAACACTTAGGTGTGTCTTACGTGTGACAGCATGAGTTGTGAGTAGATCTGTCTACAGTTAGGCTTACAGCCCTTGCGGGAGCTTCATGAGCAATCCTTCTACCACAAATTACTTCAAATTACATACTGTCATTTCTTGTCACTTATGAAAAAACTTTTAAGAGTGTAGTTGAGAACCATTAGAGAAGAATGTGTCATGCATTGTCTGCTCCGTCCTTACTTAGGTATTTATGGAGGATATGTATCTGATTATGTTGGTTCCCTCCCCTTTTCTCTCAGCAAGGTGATTTTCTCCACCTACAAATCTGCTGTGCAGACAGAAGAGGTCTTCCTTTCAAGTAACAAGTTCTTGGCAAATAACACTTTATGCAAACAACTTTGCCGGGAGTGATAATGGTAAATACTGCTGAAGTGAAAGTGTTGTAAAAATGTATGAAGAAAATTGAAAATATGGTTACACGGCAATTGGACTATAACTTGATCTCAGAAAATGTATGTGAAGGTACAGTTAGAGGAAAATTACACTTTTCCCTTTATAGTACTGTGCTAGGCAAAGCTTTGTCAAAAAGTCATTGATAGCTTTTTATTTTTCATATGCATTTAGAGTATCTTTGAATGGCTTATAGCTTTTGCAGAAGCCTTCCCCTGTGTAAGAACTTGCTGCTTGTCATTTGAGAATTGAAAAATGATTTCCAGAAATTGTTAATTTTATTAGCTTTAGAGGGACAGAATAAGCTAGAAAATTGAGTTTGTGGCTGAAAACCTGGAGTTTTTTAGTCCCAGTGCTTTTATTACAGTCTATGTATAGCGAGCTGTTTATGAAACTGTTACTGATGTATTCCAGAATATTGTTTATTTGTCCCAAGAATGACTTTTATTCTATATATGACTCTGGAGTAATTCACCTCATAAAAGCACCAAACTGATTGTTGTATGTCTGAAATAGAATGCCTTTTCCTAGTGTGTCAGTAACTCTTGCCTGTAGAATACACATGGGAGCACACAGGCCGAGAGTTGACTGACTGAGGAGTGACCAATGTTCCACTGTTCTGTGCTCTCTTTAAGGTGATTTCTGTAGTATAATAAACTTGTGCTATACCTGTGACGATCAAATGAGTGGGTGTGACTGTAAATGGAGCGTGAAGGTTCTCTTGTTTCAGATATTTTTTTTCTGTTCCCTTGAATTCTGTTATGGTGTTAAGAGAGCTGGCACTACAGGCAGGCTGGGTTGCCTTAAAAGAGCTGACTGAGCAGTCAGGCAAAGCTTTTTGAAAGATGCAGTCTGATGCCATCAGGATTTTGGGACAGGAGGTTAAAAAAAAAATGCTTTTCAGAGTTTGATAGACATATGGAAGCTATAAGCCTGATGAACTTTGAATGCTTGGTTGAAGCTTGGAGGAAGAGATGAAAGCTCCATCTGAAAACTATTATTTTTAGCTAGAGATCATTCTTCAGAAGAAATAACTGTCTTTCAGTACTGGTAACAACCTTTCCCACCTTTAGGAAAAGATGTATGTAACTTTTAAGTATAACTTTCAGGAGAAATATCCTGACTTTCTCATTTATTGAAACTAGACCTGCCATAAGCAGCATCCTTTTATGGTAGTTACTTAAGAACTTCATTATTCCTAAACACAGGTCTGATGTATCTTTCCAGCTCTTTGGAGCTGTATTTTTGGTATCTAGTCTTTCAAATTTTAAATAGTCTTAGAAGTACTAGCTGAAAAATGTTGGAATAAACCCTTTGCCTACTAAATAAGATCTCTTCTATTTCACTCAAAAATTTTGCTCATGTTATCATTCCAGCTGAGCTTATTGGCTTAGATTGCCTTTTTTGTTTATCTTTTGAATTTTAGCATTAAAGTCAGAGGAGGCAGAGTTCTGATTGTTTTTTCAAAAGTGGATTTACAATCCCAAATCACTTAGCCTTTTGTTAATAATCTGACCAACAGCCTGCCTTTCCTTCTATGTAGCATGAAAGATGCTGATGTGCCACTACTCATCTTGCAGGGTACTGCTGCTCTACTCTGCGTTAGAAGTGTTAAATGTTATCTACATTGACAATGTGAAAATAAGAAATTGACTGTAAGTGCTGTTGCTTAGCTAGTTCTAATGTTCTAATTTTTTAGAAAAAGTAGATAAATATGCTATTAAGGTCTCATATCTCATCTAATATGCTTTTGAATCAGTATTTGGGATTCTGTAATATAGTAGAACAAAAAGTACAATTCAGGCTTCTGTATATATTTGCTATATTTGTAATATTTGCTTCTGTATTATTTTTCATATTTATTTGTGAAGCACTAATTCAGGCAAACACAGTTCTGGTAGTTCTCTTGTCTCTAGCTCATACTGCTGCAGCTCAGCTCTTTTGGGAATCTCAGGATTGGCAATGAGAGAAATGTCAAGTTGAATGGGAAAAAATCGTGAATTAAAAGCAGCAAGACTTAAAACGTTTAGGCTGAAACAACTGCACTGCCAGGTAGTTAATTCCACTTCTACAGGATGATAAGAGCAGTACCATAGAATCATAGAATCATAGAATGGTTAGAGTTGGAAGGGACCTTCAAAGGTCATCTAGTCCAACCCCCCTGCAAGAAGCAGGGACATCCCTGACTAGATCAGGTTGCTCAGAGCCTCATCCATCTAGCCCAGTATCCACCTTCTGACGTTGAGCGGTGTTCTTTAGGGTAGCATGTGAGCCCCAGCACTTCCTTGCACTGCTCAGCTCTGTAGTTGTTATATTAAGGATGTTAGAGGGTACAGCCCTGCCTATTTCCTTTACTATCTGTTCATGCATCTTTTGACCATCTTTTTGAAAAATGCCTTTTGACCTTACAGGTGCCATCTACCTCCACAGTCTTTTGTGACAGCAAGTTCCAGAAGCTCACTACTGCTGTGTAGTACTCTCTTAACCTCCTCCAAAATTATTTCTTGCTAGGTTCAGTGAGTTGTCTCTAGATTTAGGATTGGGGAATTTAATGAACAGCAATTCTGCATTCATACGGCCGAAATGGACATGGAGGTCCTAAACTTTACACTGGGATTATAGCGTGCAGCGTTCTTGCTGATTACATTTAGGAGTTAGAATTACTGGACAGTTTGCTAGAGGGACAGTAATGTCACACCTATTCAAGTCTTACTTGACATATATATATTTCTAGTATATTCATTTTGCTTGTCTTCTAACACTACTTTTATGAAAGGCAGACAGCCTATATGCGATAACGATGATCTGTTGAGGATAACTTTATAATTGTAGGCCAAACCATAGCAGCTTTCCACTTAGAGGCTTACAGTTTGTTTCTCATAGACTTTTAAAGACTGTAGGTATTCTTGGTAGGTACCTACACTTGGTAGGTACTCAACTCCTACAATGCCTTTTAAATTACAGGGTCTATTTGAGCAGGCAAGAATCCTATAACGAGCCAGGAGTGAAAAAAACCAAACTTATAAAAGCCTGTTGGACAGATTGCTGTCAAGAGCTGCTTAAACCTCAAAACTTAATGTAATGAATTCTAGGATCTTGGGCTGTTTTAAATTAATTAGCATTTGTTGTTTCTTTTGTATTTCTCCATGACAGGCTGCATTAACTAACAATACATGATTTAGGCTGCTAATTTTACTTGCAATACTTTTTAAATCAGCAAGGCTAAAGCAAATTGAGAGCATATGACTTGAGACCAAGGAAGGCTAATTTGTGAAGTCGTTCGGGATATTTCTGTTTGTGCATGGCAACAATAGGATGTTGCTGTTGGTTGCTTATTTTCAATGTTGTAGTATCAAGGATAAACAGAACGAGCTATTCTTACATTGGCTCCTCTGAATACTGGCCTTAAGCTATGAAAATAATTTATATAACTAATAGGCATAATAAATGATGCCTATGTGGATATGAATATTTGAGGCAGAAGAGGAGGAGATCTGATTGGAAAGATGGAAGGTGTGCAAGGGAACAAAACTGCTGCAGAATTGTAGAAATTCAGTCAAATATATTGTCGAATTTCAGTCAAATATATTGCTGAATTTCAGTCAAATAATTGCCGAAGGCAGGACTATTAGATCTACTGAGAAGTGAGCTGTTGGATTAACCGCGCCCATCTTCCCTGTGTGTATGGTTAAGAGAGTATTAAATTTGGTTTGCATTCTTCCCAGAGTGTATGCTTTATCAGAATACCTGTTAAGCCTTCAAATTTTTCCTTTCTTCACAGCAACACTGAGTGGATTCTTATGTTAAAGAGTTCTCCGTAGTCCTGGAGGCAGGAATACAGAAATCACTCAAGTGCTCCTGTGGGCTCTGATTTTGCTGGCTTTCCTGAAGAAAGCAAAATTATACAGTGTCTCATTGAAGATGGTTCTTCAGGGAAATGACTGAAGCCATGTGTGTCAACTGGATGTCCGTGTCGCCAATGCTGCAGCTGGGATTTTTCAGCTGGTACTGATGGGCAGCTGCATAGTGTCAGTACCAGAACCAGTTGGAATTGGGTTTTAAATTAAGCACTATTTTTCTTTCCCCTGTAGACATTGATTTTTCTGAACCTTCCAAAACTGTTTTATTTTAGTATGGAAATGTTGCTGAGGTAGTTGCACTTTCGTAGGTACTTATTTTTCCATATTGGCTGTCTTTCCAACTGTCCAGTGCTTCTCATGAAGCAGTACAGTTGAGCAACAGAGTGTGTTTCCCTGTTTCTTGATCCATAAAATTTTAAGAAATCTAATGAAAGTATATTAAAGAACCAAAATAATCTGCATTCACTGATCTGACTGTGTTGAGGCATGGGTGTGTGCGCAGTGCAGCCTCCACAGTGCTGTCCTGGAAGGGTGGCCGATGGCCTCTGTGATTCCTCCAGCTCTGCGTCGTGTCTGCAAGCAGGACAGCGGAACTCCGCCTAAGTGTTGCGGAGGGCTTCATCAACGTAAGCGTGGGTTATACAGACAATGTTAAATCTCTGCCGTAACGCAAGGGGAAAGCTTCAGAATAGTTGAAAGGGAAAGCTTGGGAATTAGCTCTGAGGAGAGGAGGTGTTAAAACAAGGGACGGTTTTGTGAAGGATGGAGGGGTTGTTTATGGAAGAGTGTTTCCACGCACAGAGGAAACTCGACAGACGTGTGAGGACACATACCGGCTGAGGACAGGGAAAAGGGGCTAGTGGAAAGTTGATCTTTCCAGATTGGCAATTAGTCTGCTGTGAGTTTTCAAAGTGGACTGTGACATGTAGTAAAATCAGGTAGTTGGGGCATTTGTGACCTATGTCAAAAATGTTGCTATGCCAGTTTATGTTTTTGTATTAATCTTAAGGTTATTTTTAGAAAAGGAAGGTGTGTTCTTGACTGATAGTTTTATTTAGGATTTAATTGCTTGTTAAATTTTGCTCGTAGCCACACCTGATATTTTAATGTCAGTGTTGTGTCATACCTGCATAGAGTAAGCATCTGTACAAATTTTGCCACTGTCACATCAGTGAAGACGGAAAATTATGATAAACTATTCCAGAAAAATTACTGTTTCAGTGGGAAAGGGAAAATATGGCATATGTGAAGTTATAACTTTAGTAATTAGACTTTTGTTTGCAATGGTTTGGATGGAATGAGTGGAAATAATAAATTTTGGTATCAGCAAATTATCAAGAGTTAACCAATTCTGTGATTTGTGGTCTTCCTTACTTTGCTGCAAGTTGATGTAATTACATCTTGAAATACTGAATTTTTTCTGTTCTGAAGTCAGTACATTGTAAAAAAAAAAAGAAAAAGCAGCAAGCTGAGAGCTTTTTGTGAACAGCGATTACAGCTTTTATTTGTACAGCAGGATAACTTCTCCCTTTGGATTCAGGCATGATGTTCTGGAGTGTCTGGTACTTGTGAATGCTTCTATATGGAATATCAACAGCACTGTGGAAGTGATTTAGTTTTACCCAAAGGTTTAAAAATCAGAGGCCAGAAAACATTTTCATCTTTATATTGTTCTGAAAATCCATTTCAACTTTAGAAATGGCCTCCTGCTTAGTATAATAGGTCTTAAAAGGGGAATTAAGGTTTATGGAGCATATGCAAATCTTCGTGTGGCACAGCTGGTAGGAATAACCTGCATGAGAACACCCAGGGAGTGCTTTATGCTGTGGCCAGGGAACCCGGGGCTTTAGGTACAGGGCAAGAGTGGCGGCGTGCCGTTACTGATCATACAGACCATTGGTTCATCCAGCTTCGATGTAATTTGATCTTTTTTTTTTTTTAAAATAATTTTTCTTCTCTGCTTCCCTCTTTGATTATGCTGAGGAAATAAGTGTTACTATTTGTTGCCAGTCTGGGGCCTTGAATGCACACCTATTTCAATACTGTTAGGACAGAGTATCAAAGATGCTGTTCCTTTGGTGTGAGGTGCCGGTGTTGAGGCTGCTCGTTGATAGGACAGCAATGGTGAGGAGCAGTGGGAGGTAGGCAGTCAGAGAGACCTGATGGGAAGATACTGGCATCCAGCATGAGTACAGTTCATATCATTTGCTTAGAAGTTTCAACAGACAGCTCTGTCCTAATAAGTGATAGATAAGCTGTGAGCTCTAGTTATGAGCCATGCTTTCTACATAGTGCCTAATGCTGTGCTCCTTTGTTTTGTGGTTAGAGCCTTCACTGGGGACTGTGGTGTTAGCACTAGTAACAAGGCAAGGGGATACCACATTCCCTACTGGGTTTGCTGCCTGGCTATGGGGCATACCACCTCTCTGCTCCTCTCCCTGCACTGCCTAGATGATGAACTTAGGTTGTCTCACTTAAGCCAATCCTGCTTTTCACTCTGTCCTGGTTCTGGCTAGAAAAGAGTTAATTTTCACCTGAGCTGGGAGAAAAACTGGAGCTGGTGGCCCCTGTGGCTGTGGGATGCAGCTGGGATAATTTACCCAAATTGGCCAAAGGATCATTCCATCCCATGTGACATCATGGTCCGTATGTAAGTGAGGAGGGTGCTGAGGGGAGGGAGCCTCCTGCTACTCAGGAGGAAGCTGGGCTTCAGGATCCACTGTGAGCTGTTGTGCTGTAAATTATGTGCTTCAGTATTTTTTGTTATTGAGTGTTTTTTGGTTTGTTTTCCATCTCTGTTTTCTTTTCTTCTGTTGCCTTTTTAAAATCTCACCCTACGAGTTTTGCCTTCTTTACCATTTCTCCTCACTGTGCCACTGGAGGGTGGAGGGGGAGTGAGAGAGAGACTGCATAGCTTGGTCCCAAGCAGGGCTAAACTACAGCAGGCTCACAGTCTTAGCCGAGGTTACTGTACCAACTGTTCTCCCTGCTTTTGTAGCACAGACATCTGAGCCTCTTGCCAGTCAAGTCCTCAACTGCTGCAGTTTAGAGCATATGGTTGAAGGTAAATTGTTGCCAGTTTTGGATTGCTTAAAGACACTGCACTGTGAACCGTGGCAGTTTAGGAAATGAGTGATGAGCAGTTCAGATGTCCAGGCAGAGTCAGCAGCTGGGACCAGTATCTTCATCAGCTATCTCATCCTTGCTCATCAATCAGGTCACTGAGTACCTCCCAGCGTGCTTGCAGTGCACAGAACCAACAGGTCCCACCAGCTTTACAGCATTTAGGCATTGATTCCGTATGTCTTCTGTTTTTAACTGTAACTACTAATTAAAAAAAAAATACTTAATGAACCTATGCTAATTTATCATAATTGCATCTATAAATCCATTTCTAATGGCTAGATGCATGAATTTCAACAGTCCTGTCCCTAAGGCTACATTAGTCAGCATGAGTTCAGACTGATGTATAGATGATCTCTTTTTCCAAACTCATAACAAAGTGTAAAATTTTTATAATGTTGCTTTAACAAGGCCCACTGAGATTTGGGATTATTTATCTAAGCCCTTATTAAAGACAAAAACTTTTCAATGTTTAGCCATGCAGAGCAAAGCTGCTCTTCAGACAGTCCAGTGCACTCTAAAAATGAAGAGAATTTGATAAACATTGAACTGAAATCATAGAGAGAAGCATGAAGGATCTTTCTTCTGTATCCCTTTACGCCAAAGCCAAAGTAACTATTAACCACTAATACAAAAGGAAAAATGGAATGACAGTACCTCTTGAATTTTAAGGCCATTTCACTGTACTAGGAACCAGCAGTGGAAAACTTATATCATCGTTAGAAGAAACTACTTGTGACACTGAATTGAAAAGAAGAGGATGAAAAAGATCTGCCTTGTTCCCTAGCAGGAGGATTAATTCTCCTGTACAATTAATCTGATTTCTTAACCTTATTCTTCAGCACCCAAATTTCTTTTCTTTCTCTGTGAGGTAATTTTTGCTCATGTATACCTCTGTTGGGACCTCAATTTAGCATCCCCTTACTGCCTTCTCCTAGGAAGCTCTAGAAGGAGGATTAAATGGAATGTATTTGATTAGATACTTTATATTCAACTCCCTCTTGTTTTCTTTCAGAAAGTAGGAAATGAAAATGTTTCTAAGGGCTCGGAAATGAAAAATCTGTTGTAAAATTAGACCATTTAATTAAATTATAAAAATTGAACCTAATATTTTTAGTAAAAAGATTTTACAAGAAGCCATAGCGTGGTTGGTAGAAAGAAAGTTTTAAGTTACACACTTTTGAAGCAACAGAGTTGCTTAAGACATTTTCACTCCTTTTGTAAATCTGAGCAACCTGTGTATCCAGCAACTTAAATGCATTCTTTGTCTCTCTCAAGAAATTAACCATTCCTCATTTTGTGAGAATTATACATTGATAAATACCTACACTATTTCATTCAGTCTTCCTTTGGCTACATTTCTGCCATTTACATTTTCAATGTGTGCTGTTTTGAATTAAGCTTTGGTTCTGACTTCCTTTTACCAGAGTGCTCCTCTGCCGGCATTTCAGAGTTAATATGTGATTTCCATTCTGTAGATCATTCAGAGATAAAACCGAAGCATCAGGCCCGATGATGTTTGCAGTCTCATGAAACTGAGTTCACCACTTCTGCAGGCACGTCCAGATCCTATTGTATAGGGTGTTCTGTCCTCAAACTTAAATTCCCACACACTGCAAGAAAAATCCATAACACTGCAAATTTGCTGTAATGCCTTGAGGATGTAAGTTACTCTAGTAAAGGTGGATTTTGTGTTACTGTTGTTAGAAACCTTGCCTTGGAACTATGATGGGGAAAATACACATCCTCGTCTTTGCAAAGGTCCCCATTCATCAAGGCTTTCTGAAAAGCTGTTCAATGAGGTTCCTCTGAAAGAATTTACATTCACTGGCAGTCCATACAGGGCAATCTGCAGGTAAGTGGGCTGCGCAATCCCAAAAAAGCATTGAAAAAAAAATGCAAGCCTGAATGTAACTGGGGCTGGTATTACCATTTATACAAGCAGTGACATTGAATATTGTATGAAAGGATGCGGACACATAGATGTTGTAGATTATTGATTAAGCTACAGGTGCTGACCTTTAAGCAGCATGTGCATAGATTTTTACAGTGTTGATACAACATGAATATGCAATCTCTCTCATGCCCCAGCTAATAATTAGGTTTTGTTTCAGTAAGCAATACGAACATTATTGTCTTGGAATGTCATTGTGTTCACCTTGCTTAATGTGGAATAATTTAGTCTGCATACAAAATTCTGCTTTTTTGGCTGCAGAATTGGTAAAATAATCTTTAAATCTGATGCAGCCACAAATCTAAAATAATTCTTCAACTTGCATTAGTGGTGCTTAGAATTATTAAAAGAGGTCAAAAATGGTAAGTATAGTTGTTGTCTTCAAATCTTAGACATTGTATACTAGGGTTTTTTTTTTAAATAGATGTACTAATAAAATTCCTTGCTCAGGTGGGGCAGCTTGGTTCACTGCCCCTAATTTCATTATGAGAAGTTCTTCTCCTCTTTGAAAGCTAAGTTACTTTTACTGTCTCTAGCTTAAAATTTTTCTTATGCATTTGCTCTTTGAATAATTTGCTCATCTGAGAATTGATTGGGTGAACTGAAGTGAATTAAATGTCATTTCAAATTAGATGGGTCTTCTTTTTCTTAAGCATCTGACCCTCAACGAGTCCAGGCAGACTGCTCATGAGGGTTTTGGAACCTTTCATGCTGAACTGGTTCAAAAATTTAACTTTTTTATTTGATCTGCCTTGCCACTGTTTTGAATGGATTTGGGCTTTTTTTTCATTGCCTATTTATCAACCTTTCACATTTTACATTATGCAAAATAATTCTCAGATACTGAACGTAGCATTTGTACATAGGGGAACTTTTTGTTGAGGTAAAGGGCCCTTGTATTTGTGATAGGATACTTCATACCTTGTGTTTTATGTTCTGCAATATAACATCCTATTTTGATTATTTTTAAATTAAGGTTATAGTTTCATGAAGAGTTGTAAAAGCATCTCAGGAGAGTATTGACCTTCAAAACTTAGGACAAACCACTATCAATAAATACATCTTCCTCCTGAGTCTTCCTTCTATGTATTGATTTCAGTTTCCAACCTATGGGAGGAAAAAGAGGGAGGAAAGAGTCTCTGTAATCACTCCTGCATGGGAGTTTGGTGGAGTTGTAGCCCAGGAGAGAGCAGAGATAGTTTGTGTTTTCTCTGGGGCTTCTGCCTAGTGTCACAATGACTGGAGGGGCTGTTGTCTCAGCCTCCAGGTAGGAAGGCAGACTGGAAAAAAATTACCCTGAGACAAGTACGTTTTATTTTTCTGGGGAAATGAAGTGTGCACGACAGTACTTTGTCTGCTTTCCCAGTTACCCGCACCCTCCTTCTTCCACTCCCAGCTTTTAAACACATTGGACAATTTTAGAGATAAATGGTCTGAATGATACTTTTCCCACAATTTCTGTAAAACAGGTGGCTATATAGAGGGGAGCATCCTTGTTAATGCCCCTGATGAGAAAAATATATGACTTGAAAACAACAATTACAAAAAAAAAAGTCTGCTGAGGAAGGCAGTCGGTCCACCAGGCATCACTGGACCCTTAAGCAGGTGGAAATGCTTCCTTACAATTGCGTGGATCTTTAAGGGCGAGCTATCTGGAATTACTTTGCATTTACTGTAGGGTAACCATATTGATGTCAGCAGTTGGCACAAAGGAGCTTTCACATAGTACTTTATTTTTCTGCAGCCCTACTGTGCACTTCTACCTTTCAGGAAATTAGAGGAGGCTTACTCCCATTTGCCAGGGCAGTGGCCCTTATTTTTCTACATACCTGGATGTTGGAAGGTTTGAAAAAAAAGTAACCTCAGATTTTGAGTACAAGGTTTATACATGCTGAGAAGGGAGGCTTTTTAGGTCAGTGGTGCTGCTGCTCACATTTGATATTCCATGTAAGTAAGATGGGACCAGTCAGACTTTTAGTAATAGGTCAATAGCACGCTGCTCTGTGTCCTCTGCATCCATCTCAAGCACAGTAGTCTACAGTTATTTCCATACATTAGGGAAATAATGAGACATCTGTTCTAATTTAGAGTAAGATGCATCCAGGAAGGAATCAAGAGGTGCTAAAGGTGAAGAAAAGTATTTCAAGGAGCAGGCAAAGCTGTCATTTCGTTCTGAGCTGTAGGCATATCCAAGAAAACTGCAGTCTAGATTCATACTGGAACTGTTGCTAGTCTAGATGGTGATGGCCATCAGCAGTGCCATCCTCCACTATGGTGAATTATCAGCAGTGATCTGGCTGCAGCAGTCTGTATCTTTATTTTTTTCAGTAAAATTATTTGAATACTTTCCACGTGGGATGCCATAAGACATTAAAAAACTGCAGCTTAAAGCCTTAACGCAACCATTAAAGTGAAGAAGCACATTCTAAAGCACTGGCCATGCAGTTTTTACGAGAGTAATTTGCTTCTCCTTTTAGCGGGACCGCATTGCTTTGCTGCTGAGAAGTCTGCAATTACATTGTACTTCGGAGCTGCGCCAGCGATTCTGCATAGCGTGGATGTTAAAGAGCAGTTGGCAGCAGACTTCAGGCAATGCCCAGCAAGAGCTAAGCTCCTGTGTTTCTCTTGGGTTTGTAGAACTTCTAAATTAACATGTGAATTCTGCTCCTGCACCCAGCTAGGCAAAAATGATGTAAAGAATTTTAAAAAGTAATTTCAAGGAAATACATTGTGAATCTGTTGAATTCTGTCTGCCATATTTTCTTCCTATTATGTCTATATATGTTTGAGCATCACAAGCCCAGCAGGAGCTATTTTCTCCATGAGCTTGTATTCTTCACTCAGGTGCTGTAAAGCAGAACTTTATTGTACCTGATGAAAATTTGCTACAGTTTTCTGCTTTAACAGCTTCAGTTTTTGCCACAAACTCTTGGTCTTGCAGATGAACGAAGAAAGAATTTCTCTCCCCATAGGCAATTACTATTATGGGTTGGCTCTGTGGATATATCTGCCACTGCTGTACCTTTATGCACTGTAGTTTTGCTGGTAGGACATATCCTGGGAAGTACCTGTCGGGCTTGGAATTTTATATCCAAGCTCAGTTCCTGCAAAATTAAAATTCCTTTTTCTCTTCATTCTATGATCAGCCTGTTTTTGCTTACCTGATGCTGAAAGTAAACAAAGATGATAATGTCTTAGTTATACTCACTGACCACCTGTGCGTGGTTTGAGTACTGTCATGAATTCTAAGTTTGGTACATTTGCAAGTGTTTGTGGTCCCATGCATCTAGGTGTCCCATTGAACATAAGTCTGCTTTAGACATTGTCGCTTGATTTGGCTTTCATGCATTCATTTTAGATACTTAAAAGTTGCAGAATAGATGAACACCTGCTAATCCTTCCCTCTGATGTTTAAGCTCTATTTCAGTGATTCTTGCAGCTGAATTTCTGTGTTCTGCAAAGACCGTACAGTTGGTGCTGTTTTGCAGTGGAATGAAAATATTTTATGGGTGATAGGGTTTGGGACTTAAAATTAATGCTTTTGAAATTGCATAGCAGCCAGCTGGAGGACAGAAGTCAATGGTGAAAAGCAGTTGGTGAACACCCAAAAATCTTTAGTCTAGAGAAGTATGTTGAGTATTATTCTGAAGTTACATGCTCCAAGGCAGAGTTACTTCTGGACAGGAAAAAAAAAAAAAAGCAGTCTCAAGATCTATTTCCGTGCAAAAAGTTGCATTATATCAAGATGGCTTTCTGTGCTTCAGAGGAATAATCTACTTGTAAATAACCGAGTCTGCCTTTGTACAGTATACTAACACAGTATTTCAATTTTCTGGTTTTGTCCTTTACCACTTTGAGAAAAAAAAAAATTTAATTCTTTGGGCTATACACAGGCTGTATTTGTGCTAACAGCACTTTTTAATAACCATACCAAAATCAATGTAGTTACATTTAAGTTCATGTAGGACAATGAGTCTAATAAAAACGTTGGGTGGTATGAAACAGAAGAAAGACAATGTGGCCTGCGCTTTACAGATTGAGACAGGCAGCTTTTACTTCTCTCTCTGAGTTCCCTTAAATAGTTTAAAATAATCAAAGGCTATTGAGAAATAGTAAAATAATTTTAAAACATAAAGAAAAGTAATGTAGTTGAGATTCATATGCAGTTGTCTAATGCAAACAAAATAATTTAATCCATTCTCATTTAATGTACCTTTTAGCATGGGTTATTTAATCTACGCTACATATTGTAGTTAGAAATGAGAAAACTGCAGGCAGAATATCTTTTATCTCACAAAAGCATTCATTGGAGCAAATAGTGTAATTTTACTTAAAAGGCCCTTAGGAATATTACAAGTACACTTGATACTTCTTATGTCAGCCCATTTGAAAAATATGGCAATGGGCAGATGGTACTCTAGTGAGGTTAAATTTGAATTTTCATTATAAGGCTTTCTTATTAGTATTAAATAAGTTATCCTTTTCAAGTAATGACACACTGAAAGTTCAAGAAGGACTTATATTTTTGTAGGATAAGGTATTTTAAAGCTGCTGAATTGTTTTTCTAGTGGATTTCTAGATAACTTCTTTTTGACCAGACTCCAGAAGTGCATGGTTTTTCCATTCAAAATATGCATTACTCAGAAAACAAGACAGAAGACTGGTAATAATATTGATGTTTTGTATACAACTATTGTATCTATTTATTTTACTTTATAGAAATATGCATAGTTGTATAATAATATGATTTTTATATAATTAATATACATGTATACTATATTAAAATATATGTACTATATACATGATGTAACTTTATTATAAGGATCTTGTATCAGTAACATTCTTAAAAGAATGCTTTACAGGAGAGAGTATCTAAGACTACTTGAAAGTATAGAAGTTCAGTTAAATAAACCTTCATAGGTCTCTATAGTGTTAAGGTTTAAAATTTAGAGATGGAGCTAATGTTGTTGGCCACTGTAGTCCATTGCTATAAATCTAAAAAAGCACCTCCTCATGTGGATCCCTGGATCACTGCTGTCTGTCTTCTTATGTCCCTTGGTATGTTCCTCTTCTCTTGTTCATTTCCTTGCAAGGACACCGGTGCCTTAAACTGTTCTTCTCTTTGTTGTCTCTTAGGAGAGATTTAATACCTTTTGGTGTGGGAGACCATGTGACTAGTAAAGATCCCAGGGAAGATTTGCTCGAAAATCTCAGCTGACACTGACTGATTCATATTTGAGGATGAATAATGAATGGCATTAGAACAAGACTGCAGATGTTTGTTTTAGGAGAGAAGCAGTGATTCTGTAAAGACAGTTTTTTTTCCAAAGGATGCTGTAGGCTGTGAAAGCACTGCACTTCTTAGTATTCCATATTATTTAAATTTTGGCAAGAGTTTAGTAGCTAATGAGCATGCATTGATTTTTATGTCATTTTTAGATCACTGCAAGGATAATTAAAAGTATAAATAACTTAGCCTCCCGGTGTATTAAGTATATAGACCCATAATCAGCCATAATTTAGAATTGTTTTTAGATTAAATAATTTTTACAAATAGTTATTTAATTTAGCAGGTTTGCCTTTTGGTTCAGTAAAGTCATCTGTCATTTGTGTCAGCACTGTAGGTCATGGAAAGGGCAGCTTTAACAGCATTCAGTGAACTCTGAGGGTCAGGGCTGAGCTTCTGTCAGCTTTTATATTGGATTTTTCAGCATGGCCTTGATTCAGCAAAACGTTGAAGCCATAGCTAACAGTAATCCCTTTCAAGGGTTTTGCAGCATTTAGAGGGCTAAATGCAGAGCGCGTTTACCTAAATCATAACTAATCAAGTCAAATTAATCCAGTGCCTCGGTAGCAACACTGAATAGTGCTCTGAGTAACAGCTTTATCATTTTCCAGTTTTCATCTCCTAGACTACCCTAGGTTGATGTAGTTGAAGAAGTAGCTGGGTAAATCTGAGGTGGTGATGGGGGTGCTCTGAAAAGGACAAAAGGGCTTACCTGTGCCTCTTGAAAAGCAGACTTGTGTTACCTGTTGGCGTTTTGAAGTGAATCTCGTGCACGATGGAGGGTAATTACTGCTGATAAACAGCCTTGGCACTGATAGAACAGGCTTCTTTTGAAAGAAATGCGATCTAGTGAGAAGTCTGGTCTAGTTTTTCAAAATCTTGTGAGAATCCTTATCACTTTTTCCTGGTTTTGAAATACAAAGATTTCTCTTAATTCACTGACATGCCATGAATACTGTGTTTTTCATGAAGACTTAGGACATTATGAGTGTTCAATTCTGTAATGAGCAGTGGAGAAACACCATTCTGTAATGCACAGAGAAGCAAATGTGCTTATCTGAAAATATTGTCATCAATTACTACTCCTGGACAAGTAATTTTTAGTCTTATCTGAGTAGTTTTTTTCAGGTTTTGCTCATCTCTGCTTTCAGAATTAATTGCTTGAATTTCAGATAACGTTTGCTGATTTTTTTTTTTTTTTTTTTTTTTTTAAATCCAGATTTCCCTAGATTTCCCATTATGATCAGTTAAACAGCTTTGAAAATACAACTTCATTTTTTAAAACATCTTTCACATATTTCTATAGGAATTTTACTTTCCTAGCTGTATTTCTCTGACTGGTTATGGGAATGTGACAATCATATCATGCTCTAAATTTCTCCTTCAAACAAGCTGTCCTTTGAGAAAGCATTGAAAGGGACAAGGGGGCAGATCGTCTCAGCCTTTCATCTTTATTTCTTACTTGTTTGGAATGCTCCATCCTGACAGTTTATCATACAGCACATAGTTATTTCATATCAGCATCTAGCACGGTAGCCAAGTGTCTTCCCCTTGAGTAGAATTTTACTCTGTTCACTTTCTGCACTGCTTTAGTTCAGTTCTGAAATGCATACCACAAGTATATTGTTATCGCAGAGGCGTTATCACAGAACATTCTGCTACCAATTGGCTTGGCCTTGGCCAGCAGCAGGTCCGCCCTAGGCCCGGTCGAGTCCACTGAACAAAGGGGAGCGACTTCTAGCAGTTTCCTACAGAAGCTACCACCTTAGGCCACCCCTCACTAAACAAAACCAGAACAGTTTGATTAGCATTCATCTTACGGAGTTCTGTCTTTCTCAAAATGAAAGCTATATGAAGGTTTTAATTATATCTTTTAATCTTATGTCTTTTTGTTGTGTTTTCATGGAGGAAACTAATGTATATTTTCTAGATGGAACAGAAGAGGTGAGTTTGAGGTGTCACTTTAATCTGCAGAGGCTGCATCTCACATTTGGTTGACACTGGGAAGAGCTCTGACTTTTGCTTTTACTGGGGGTCAGTTCCATTGTCACCAACCCTTCTTCTGGCCTCGAAACTTAAGAGTTTCTTTTCCAGTTGTCCTGAACCCACAAAATTGAGTGCACTTAAGAAAAAGCACCGAGTCTCTCATTTGGCTCACTCATTAGGGAGTATAGTAGGCTGCGAGGAATGTGTTTACTTTGCTGATTGGTTTTGCTAGATAGAAATGTCATATTACTGAGTTTATGCTAATATTGTCCCAGGTAAACATCATTTGATTATCTGGTATATATATATTGCTGAGCTCCATCTGCAGCTTTTCTCTGTGAAGTAACTAATGTGGATTTCTTCTCACTACTCAGACACTGATTTTCAGGAAAACATGAAACTTCCTCAAACCTAATATATTTAAGATCTTTCTTAAGAAATTTCATTGAAGTAGGCTAAGAAGTTTAAAAGTTCTGGGGAAGGGGAGGCTAAAGAAAAGAGGGAGAAAATGGGAAGAATGGAGTGACAGACAGGATGCTTAGAATGATTTGGGTGTTCCTGTTGGTGAGATCACTTGCAGGCAAAAATGGATGATGATGATGATTTACAGAGGTGGATTTAATGTCCTGTGAAAAAATTCACTCTGACGTGTCCTTTTCTTAACTCAGAGTATGCTCCTAGTTTGGACCATTTTACTGAGTGTGTTTTACTACATTGTACTGTTTTAAAGCCTGGTTTCTAAAGCTGACTCACATCTCCCTCAAACACTGTCAAGGTCAATATGTAGTGGTGAGATTTTACCTGTCATAAAGTCAGCCCGAAGTAGATGCACTCTTGTGCCTTGCAATGACTTAGGGAATCTGTGTAGAATGTATGAATTTTATTTGATGCGGAGGGTCATAATTTTTTTGTCAGGCTGGGAAGTCCAGAATCTCAAGGCTTCTTTGCAATGTACAAAAAGGTGAGTGTTTGCAGAAGGAAGAACATAAAATAACATTGTTTCTCTTGTTAACCTCACCTTCCTCCTGCTAATCTGTTTTACCTCCCCCTTATTCCTTTCAGCTAGCATAGCAAGCTGTTCTGTGCTCTCTGGGAATTGTGCTGGCTCTTGCCTTTACTCACAAAAGGAGCGAGCTTGGCCCAGCCTGCTTTCTATTAAGGGAAGCATAGAAGCAAGAATCCTCTCCTTACCTGGAAGTGAGACAACTCTTCTTATACAGAAGAGTTCTGTGAAATTAAGGTGGAAAAACAGGGTGGGGGTTGTGTTTTGTTTTGCTATTGCTTTAAGCATAGATGTTTTTTCTCCTTCCTTTACAATGAAGATTATGGAAAAGCACTCCCAAGAGTAATAGGGGTAAAGAAGAACACAGAGACATGATCTAATAGAGCAGTGATTTCCCACAAGCACTTATGTTAAATGCTGCAAAAGGACAACTTGTAAAGACTAATTCCTAACATGAGTGTTTGGAGCAGTAAGTGCTAGGACACACATGGTTTGTTTGTAATAAGGGAATACACTGGAATTGTTGCAGGGAATTCTAGTAATGAGCCATTAATAAACATAATTGCAATATAATTAAGCTAGATGACTTTATGCAAGCACTCTTTCCCCCAAATAAACCAACAGCCGCAAAAAAAAATGTGCCCTAGTGCAGTGTCAGGGCTAAGAGCTGGACTTAAAAATGAGGAGGCAGCTCGAAAAAATCCTCAGGTCAAAACACAAGAATAGAATTAGGGTACTGAAGTAAGTTGTGACGTTTAGAATATTGCTTGGAGTTTTGAAAAGTTTCTTTGCAAAGAGAGTGTTGATCTGTGGAAACACCTCCCCAAGACCCAGAACTTTAGCATGTCACCTCCAGTCTCCAAACTCTCTAGCTGTGTTTGAAGGTGCCTGCACAGTGCTTTGTTTAGACTTGCCGATTTCTGAAAAATTGAAAGCCCCAGTTTTGCTAGCTTAGCCTGAATTTGCCTGTATCACCAGACAACGTTGTAAAGAACGTAGAACCTAGTAAGGAACACATAAAGGTAAATTTCTAATTATGTGTGGAAATTAAGTTACCATATGATAATGAAATATAAAACTCAATTCTGTCTTACGCTTAACAAGACTCCTTGGTTACTGGCTGCTTATCATCTAGAGCTAAATCTTCCTCCTGGAGCATTTGCAGAATCTCTGAATCAGTCAGGGCTCCCACTCCTGGGCTTGGCCACTTGCATAGTCTTTTAAAAGAATCCTGCTTCCTTTCAATATAGACAAAGTATATGGGGCTTAACTGGAGGCTTGTACCTTTCAGTAGTGAAAATACTACAGGGTGTCTTTCTAAACTGCTCAACTTGGTCTCCTAGCAGACAAGGGTTTTTCGTGTAGTGGCTTTAGACAGCTTTTCCAGATCCATCTGGTGCAGTATAAGTGTCCAATGACATACTACATATTATGAAGGCTGCTTTAGTGTGCGGCAGGTTTTGACCTCTGTCCTTTTGTACAGTCTCAGCCACGTGTGGAGACCTTAAGTGATGCACTGCCATTAGAAGTGTCAGAGGGTGCTGAGCCCAGAGTACCTTCCTCCTTCTCCTTAGCATGTACAATTTAGACCTTCTTATGTCAAAGTGACCAATTGACTTTGGTGAGGATTGAGAAAAGACATGGTACATTTGAATTTAGAAGTTATATAATTATCTTTGTCTTTGATTAAGGATTTAAAAAAAAAAGTGAGAGAAAGCATTCCTTTTTTTTTAGGGAGATGGAAGCCCTTCTGACCTTGTGTGTATTATGGGTCTTGCCTCTGTGTATTGAAGCAGAAGTGGATTCTTACATACCCGTAGATGAATGAGGAAGGAGGAAAAAAATGTAAAGATTAGGAAATTAAAAAATGAACAGTTAAAATTCAAGAGGCTGGTTTCAGACAAATGGAGGTAAGAAAGTGAAAATACACCCACTCTCTGAAGAAAGATGTGTAAATTATGCTAAGTAGAACATCTTCTAGAAGAGCTAAGAGTTACTATTGGAAGCATATGTACAAAAAGTGTATATGCAAGCCTGTATCTAAGAAGCAGGACTTCAGAGATTCAGTGGATTTGAGAGAGTATTTGCTCATTTTTGACCATGCTGAATGCTGAGGTGATGCCTACTCTTTTAAGTGCTTAAAAAAAAAATGCAGCTGTTTCTAGATAGGACATTAAAACAAGCTGATATGTTCACAAGCAGTGGTTCATTCAGAGTAATATATTTCCAAAAAAGCTGGAGGAATGTAAAAGTGAAAGCTGATGCTAAAATTATTTATTGAAATCGTGAAGCCTTGGACTTAGAAGGGTAGCAATCATGGTCTTCCAAAGTGATGCTCTCAGATCTACTGCGAATAATTGATGTCTGTCTTGCTCTGGAGTATCTGATAATTGCTGCTCAGGTAAAATTTTTAAACTAACTGGATCACTGATCAGTCTGACAGTTTGTGCATTAAGTCTGACAGTTTGTGCATTGAACAATAGTAAGTGGAATGTTTTTGTGTTTTGAGTTAATCTTAGATTAGTTCAACTAATCTTGTTCTTCAGCATGTGATAGTGGGAACAGTTTATAGAAATATGCTTTCAGAATGTTGTTTTCATGACTAGCTGTAATAATCTTAATTCTTTTAATTCATCTGCAGCAGAAAGCTGTATAAAATGAGCTGGGATTGAGTTTTTGCTTGGTGTAGATTGTTAGGATGATTCCAGTGAGAGCATCATAAACATCAATTTTGAAAACCATGCCTGACCTCCTGTCTTTTCCGAAGTGAAAGGACAGTTTTCTTTCTAGAAACAAAATTAAAAATCGAGGCATTATGTTCTATGTAGAATACTTTATATGTAGAAACACTGTATGATGGGAAATTGCCAGTGGCGGATGAAATTGGTTTCAGAAATAATCAAACTTTGAATCAGAAACATGAACGGATTGCTCTAATGTATGCTAGGTTTTTCTTTCACATTATGTATGTTTTCGTAAGATTGATGATAAGGATAAGGTACTCTAAATGCACTTTGTGTTTCTGGTAACACACATTTATCTGTGTCTTTTGCAGGGAAAATGTGAAGAGAATCTTTTATCACAATACTATGACACACTGTAATATTTATTTGAAACTTGAGGTTTAGATATATTTTAAGAGAATTAAAAAGGTGGTGTTTTTGTTTTTTTTTTTTTTTTTAACTTTATAGCCTTGCTGATGCATGGGAAAATGATATTGGAGTTCATCCTTTAAAGTTTCCATCAGAAACATGTTTGGAATTACTACTGATACTGGGTTTGAGTACCACTTCTCTACCACCTTCACTTCGATTCATGAACTCTTTTCAGGTAAGGAACTGCTGCTATTTCAGTATAAAGATATTATTTCTAGGAAAAAGAGAGATCCCTGGGGTCCATAAACCCCTTTCAGAGTAAAGGTTTATTTTCTGTAGTTGCATGACTCTCCATTATATTAAATATAGCAGTAGAGAACTTGTAAGCGCTCAGTTTCTTTCAATTGTATTAAATGTAGATCAAGGCAGGAAATGTCATTCGATTTTTAAACAGTGATTCATTGTTCAAATTAAATTATATGTTTAAAGAAATTTAATCAGACTTAGGCTGCAGTAGCTAGAATCGTCTTCTTGACTTAAAAAAAAAATAATAAAATCCTCAGCTAAAAATAAAGATTTCCAGTGGTGAAAACCTGTACAATTAAGAATGAAGCGTTAGCAGTTTTCTCCAGTGTTCTTCTGCATGTTGCTGCTGAAGCTCTCAGCAGTCACAGAAATTTTCCTAAGAAAACATTGCTGCAGGTGTGTTAAATTGTGATTTCCATTTGTCATGTGTCTGAAGACGTGTGATTTTTACAAATGAAATACACAGACATCTCAATTCATGGTGATACGACGTATCGACTCAACCTTTTTATGATACTTCTGTCTTCCCTTGTAGTTACATAGCCCATCAGTTGTGTATTCATGCAAATCTAAAGTAACCAGCTGATGAGCAGTAAGCATACCTGAATCTGTGTTTGTTTTGACAGCTATAGGAGAATCAATATCTTAGTAGGACCGAGTGTCCTAAACAGTTTATAGCACAAAGTCTGGTAGCTTCTATTTGTCCATACTCCCAGTTTGTAGTTAAGGCACATTTCATTAGTGTTCTTGAATTATTTTTACTGAAAAATTGTAAAATTTTGGAGCCAGAAAGAACGTGGTCATAAACCAATATCAAGTAATTTATTTTAATAGAGTTACAGTGACGTACAACTGCTGAAAACATGTCTAGATGTTAGGAAATAAGTGTGCATCTGCATTGTCTGGTCCCTTTGCATCTTGTGAGCCTGGAAAAAGGGGGTCTGTGTATGGTGAGTTCTTGGGTAAGGCAGCAGCCATTGATCATTTCAGCATGGTATTTTAATGCCCAAGTTCAGAGTTGTTATTGGATTGTATGTTCAGAGGCCATGAAATTGATCTCCTGGATGCCAGCAGAGTGAGATCATAAAAATTACAAGTTTTAAGGATTGGCCAGTACTAGTTATCCATGCAGTCGAATAGTCCGTGCTTCCTATTAATAGGTGAACATTTTAGTTGTCTAATCTAGGAGGTTGTGTTACTTGTCCATTACATTGTCAGTAATCTGTGGTAAAGTCGTCCCTGCTTTACCCATGACAGGTTAAATAGGAGTATCTTCTTGCACGCTGAGGCTGTACGTCCTGTCTTGTTTCGGTGTGTACTCAGTCCCAGGTTGTGTGCTTAGGATTTCCTTTGATTCGTGTCTCTGGGTAGAGAGAGGAGGTGATAAATGACTGTCAGCTGGTGCAGAAATGACTGCCAACTGGTGCAGATATGGGTCGGTAAACTCAGGAAGGGTTTTTACTTCGGAGTACACAAAATGCTAGACTTTTTCCTTGTCAGACTGTCCATGATTGTGCGCGATTGCTCCTGGGTCATTCTAGCTTTGTGAGGCTGCCTCTGGAAGTCAGCCATCGCCCTAGAGCCCCACCATGCGTGGCCTGGAAGCGAGCCCAGGGTAAGGTTATGGCAGCCATGGGGCAGGAGGGCCCCATGCATGCCCTGGAGACCCTCTGACCACGGCCTTTCAAACTCAAAGTTCGGTGGAACTGCTGAAAGCAAACATCACAGTGCTTTGCTGAACTGAACTGCTGTGGGGGACAGCCTTTTCCAGCACTGGCCTGTGCAGATCTTAGTTTGCTCGCCTGTGTGCCAAAGTAGATGATGTGACAATGTCCAGTCTTGGTTGTGAACATGATTTCAGGCTGAAGATACTACATTTTGCGTTGATTCTCAGTGTCTGTGCTCTCACAGCAACAAGAAAGGCAAAAATTCATCGTTTTCCAGCAGCCCAAGTTCCAAAACCTGCTCTGATAAGATAATGTTATGTTTTACCAAGTGAGAGGAAAGGAAAATGGCTGTTTTGATAAACCTCTGGCTCCAGATTTCACTCTCCTTGCCAGGCAGTCAATAGCACCAAGTGTTTGTCCTGGAGGAAAATACCATTTTATTTATTTTTATCCTTGCAAACCTTGTTTAGATCTCAGTTTGGGAATCCATCAAGCAGAGCAGAAACAAAGTTTGCCTGAGCTTTTCACAGATGCTTTACAATGGGCTCTCAGCCTTACCAGTTTTTTTTCTAGTTTGCTTCTTTGTACTCACGTTCACTTTCTTTGCAGCAACCATTAGAATTGTATGTCCTAGTTTTTCTGTATTTTTCTTGGGAAAAGTTGCCAAGATCTGCAGAGAGCTTGAATAATGATGTTAAATTGTGCTATTGCCTGAGCATAGGATCCCTCTGCCTCCAAAATACTGAGGACAGAGAGTCAAACAGAGAGTAATAAAAGGGCACTACCTGAAAACTGGTATTTCACGTGTCTTAATGGAGCAATGGCAAAACCAAGTTTTGTTTTATTTTGTGGTAGATCTACAGTGGTCTAGAAAAAATAAAATTAACTCTGTATTACAATAATCCTTGTATTTGAACTGAAAACAATCACAGAGCTTCCTGTTATCCACACATGACAGTCTTGTTCTACAGGAGGCCAGGCTGATGCAGCTGAATGCTCCCATCTGAATTCAGGGGAGTTAGAAGGGGAAATCACCCCAGAAAGTGCTAGAGTTTTCTCCTTTTGTAAGTGTTCCCACTTTTGGACTAGTGGTGTGGAGCTAAACAGACCATTAGTTTTCAGTGGAGCATTTTTTTATGTTCTGATACAGTATTTTAAAATCCATCTAACAGGCAGCTGTATACATAGTGATCTAAAGGTTAGAGTTTAACTCCTGAGATCATATTGGTATAGCTTTAAAACATCCAATTGTTTGTAATTAGGTAGACAAAAATTATCTTGGCCCTTCCAGCCCAAACTATTCTATGATTCTATACCTCTGTGTTGTTTGAGACTGTATTTACTCTCTCTCTCTATTATATTACAACATTTCCATGTTGACAAGCCGGAATTTTAGTTGGTATACATATGTATTGGATGATGTTTAGATTGTAGAAAGCACACAAAAGAAATATGCTTAGTTGCTAATCATCTCTGTAATAAACTCTGTTCTGCTTTGTGCTCTAGAAGTGCTCTCTGGGACTAGCTTAGCAGACTCTATATCTGTGCTGAGACATAAATAACATTTTATTTTCCAACAGTGTGCTACTGCTTAGTAACATAATGTTTGAAATCACTTTTCAACTCTGTTTTGGCCCTGTGAAGATATTTCAGTGTGATTTATGTCGCTGGAGCATCCTGGGGAGGAGGAGCAGCAGCAGACTGTTACATAGCTCTCTGTTGAGTTTAAGGGGGTCGGTGCTCACTGCAGCCAGCTTTTAAGCTTCCCAGGCTGTTGATTCTAGGTGCTAGATTGTCTCTGGCTCATCTCTTATTTTTACCTGTGCAGTTACACTGACATTGTTCTGGTAGACTAGAGAGTTAAATCTTAGCAAGCCTGAGCCTCGAAGTTCTTGAGGGACCAAAGTGAGTAGAAAATTATTGCTGGTTGATGGCTGCCTCCAGGTTTACTGGAGAACATGGATTTGCAGCCCTGACTTTCACCTTCCCAGGCTTGTAATCACTTTCCCATACTAAGGATGTCTCAGATCAAGGGAAGCACTTGGTATTTATCCTGAAATAATGCAGAAAGCATTAAGAAGGGAGAGAGGAGTTGGCTACTAGAAAAAATTTTAAAAATTCTTAGTTTGCTTTTGCTCTAAGCATTGTTTTGCTGCTCTCTGCTCATGTCCATTACGCTGTACCTTAATTTTGATCTATCTGGCTCTCCACCCACCTGAGCTGTCAGCCCTTTGCTTTAGGAATGGTTGGGCTTGACTTTGTGTATTATTCTTAATACTTGCGAGCACTTGTAGCTAGCACCCACTTGAGTTATCATGTACTTTATCACTGAACTGTTCAGCTGCTACTTCTCAGCGCAGTCTGGGAGAACGTGTTGGTACTTTACAGCCTACAACACAGAACAGTTAACACAGGGAAATGTTTTAATGTGACAAGTAATCTCTGCTGTGTTTTGCTAACCTTATCTCGTCTTCCTCTGAATTCAAGCATAGTGAACAGAAAATGTCCTGGATATTGAATGCTTATGATGATATATGGGGCTGTTCAGCACATTTTCTGTCACTACTGTTTCTGTGGAAAATCAAGCATTTTACTTTCCCTATCGAGGCACTATTCGTAAGGCCACAGCCTGTAACAAGAGTTCTCTGAGTTAAATAGATCATGGTTTTATTTTTATTTTTTTACAATTGCATGAAATGGAGAGAGGATTGTGATTAAGAACTGTGGAGCAGTTTCAAAATTTTGTTTGACGTACCCCTTGGTATTCTTTGGTGCTGTACCCAATGCCACTGGTAGCTTATCAACACACTGTCTGCTTTGTTTAAGAGAAGTAGAGCCAGTGTTTAAGAAAAAACAAAAAGTATTCATTCTGTTTTTGCAATAAGCATTCCTAGAGCTGTCTCTGAAGGAGAAACTTGTTTGCAGTTACTTTGCTTAAAAAAAAAAGAAGGAAAAAATGTTTCTCATAGAGCAGCCTAGCAAGTTCTCTATCATTTAAAGTCTTGTAATCAAGTGCAGAAAACTTCCTAAAAGTGACAAGTTTAGAGATAAAAAGTAGGAAGTTGCTCAGAAAACATAAGAGTCAATAAATACAGCATTCATTATAGTTCAGTGGCTTTAGTATATGAGTATCAAAAGTGCTCAAAAGACTCATGGAAGGCAAAATGCAAAATTGGTGCTGTCTCTCTGGTCGGAACTAAAGTGTGCCTTGATATTAAATGTTTTTTAATATTGATACTTTCGGTTTTTATGTGTATGTGTGTATATATATATATAAAAGCACTTTCAAACTTGTTTGTCTCAAAAAGAAGTTAGCTGAAGATAGAAGACACTTGCAGATACCTGTGTTTTCTGGCAGTCCTTTTTGAAGCAAACAGCTGAGTAAAATTTAGAAAAATCTGCTCAGTTCAACTCCTCCTTTTGTTCCCTTCTGGTAATTTGGAGCTGAAAAAGTTGCACAGATTCTTTTAAGTTGGACTCGGCTCCTTTGGAGCACTGTCAAACAGCAGCAACGACAGGACAAGGAGTTACTCGGGTTCAAGCTGATTTGGGAAATGGTGGTGAAAACATCAAGAGGGAAGGAATGGCTTTAAAAATATTGCGCCTTTTATTAAACTATCCCAGAAAGGAAAAATAAATAAGTCTATGCAGTAAAATAGTTTTTTTTTTTAAAAAAAAATTTGTATTATTTGCTTACTGAGAATCTTCCACAAAATGAATATGTATATTGAATATGTATATTCTCTAATATTTTGCAGACACTGGATGAGTTCCTAAATACTGTAGAATTTTTTTTTTTTAAACAATTAGGATTTTTCTAATATTTCTGTGAAGCTTTCAGACTGCTCAGGTCTCTGAAACTTCTGAATGAACATTGACATTAATATTGAGAAACCACTGCAAATACATTGCAGTCTCTGTTGAAATACAGTCTTTTTGTTTCTCTTAATTGACTGGTTTTACAAAATGTAAACTTTAGCGAGGAAACCAAGTGTAGCTAGTGTCAGCCTCTTTCCTCCAAACTAAAGGTGTTTTGATTTTTGCAGGTTAGGATAAAAGTGCTTGCTGTGTGCTTTTTCTAGTTTTGACTATCTCGGATAGGTTGCCAGGATAACATAGGATGGATTAATTTTCTGTTTTATTGTGATGATTATGTGGAGATTTTAAGTTTTATTTCAAACTATTTTAAATAGCAAATAAGCCTTATGAAGTCCTTGGAAAGCAGATGTAGGTTTTAAAAATATACATACAAGTATTTAATTGACTTTAAAATAAAAGAAGTTCTAACGTATATGTTTGGGGTTTTTGTTTGTGTTTGTCTACATTTACTAAAAGCCATAAGAAATCTGTTGAAACACTGCAGAATAATTAGGAAAGAAGTTATAAAATTATATTGAGCAATGCTGACAAGAGCAAGTGATATTAAGAGAGTGTTTCAAAGACAAATCTGAATACTTGTTTGCAGAATAATAGAGGTTTCTATGTTCAATTAAGAGGTTATTTTCATGTTTTTCATGTCTGCTACAGAATTATCCTTTATTAAGTTGATTTTTATTATGCCACTCAGGTTATCTTACTCAGTGTTCACCATAAGCTATCTTTTTAAAGTTTCTCTGGAGTCTTCAGTTTTACTTCTTGAACATTGAGACTATCCACTTCTTTTAACGTTAGCTCTCAGGACTTCAAGCTGAAATGGAACAGTTATTTTTCTTGAACTACAATTAGTATTTTGAAGTCTTTGCTGAATCTGTACCAAAAAATGTATCAGATTCTGTATAAAATTTATAAAACATGTTGTCTCCTAGCCGAGAGCTGTTTGGCTCTGTGCATGCAAGAGCATAGGGAGCAATGTCCTGTAGCTCCTTATGTGTCCCACATAGGACTCATCCATATCTGCAGCACAGGCTTTCATTTCTTGGCTGTGGTTCTGTGGTATCTAGTGCTGCTTTGGAGATGCAGATGGGAAGGTATTATCTCACTTACCTAATATGTGGCATGATTACGTTTCCTCTAAAGGAAAGGAGCTGCCCATTTATATTGGCCTGAAACAGAACAAAATCAATTACATGTAAACCTAAATGGAATCTTATGAATGGGAAGAATGCAAAATGAGTTTATTTGTGGAAGCACAAATTCTTATGTTTACTTTAGTGTTCAGTGATGGAGAGTCAAGTCCTTGACAGCAGTGGTCCTAAACTGAAATTCAAAATTTGTCATCAGTTTTTCAGAAGAGCTAAATGATTCTTTTTCTTCCAACACAATTTTGCCAATAGAGTAGAAATCAGAGAGAGTGAACCTAGGCATATCATAAACAGAGGCAGATTTAATTGCAAAAAACCCATGAGCTCCTACTGAGAAGCTGTGTGCACGTTAGTACACGGGCAGGTACTACATCTGGAAGTATGGTTCCCTACTGCTTGAGGGGAAAGATCTACTGGAAGAGTCAACTCATTTGAATGCAATTCCCTCTGCCTAGAATCCAGCAACAGCCACCGGTAACATCAGCATTTTGTAATACATTTTATAGCAGTTTTCTTAAAATACATGCTTAAATATAGAATTGTAGAATAGTTGGGGTTGGAAGTGATCTTTAAAGGCCATCTATTCCATCTACTCCAACCCCCATGCAAGGAGCAGGGACATCTCCAACCAGATCAGGTTGCTCAGAGCCCTGTCCAACCTGGCCTTGAATGTTTCCAGGGATGGGACATCTACCACTTCTCTGGCAATCTGCACCGGTGTTCCACCACCCTCGGTGTAAAATTTTTTCCTAATGCCTAACCTGAATCTACCTCCCTCTATTTTAAAACCATTACCCCTCATCCTATCACAACAGGCCCTGCTGAAGGGTTTCTCCCCATCTTTCTTCTCCAGACTGAACAGCCAAATATGTCATTTACCATTTAGATGTGAATGTGCAATTGACTGCAGAAATCCAGTTTAGATAGTCTAGGCCGTGTTATCAACCACTTGAAAGGGGTGAAGACAGAACTAATCAGGAATGAAAATGCTTGGTTGATATCACTCATTTTATTTCCTGTTTGCTTCTGTTGTGAACACTCTGCTTTTCCCAAGTCATTTTGAAAACTAAAAGTGTTATGTCCTAATTATCCAGTACTTGTATCTGTAATGTGCTATTAAACACAAACTGAGAGTTTGTATTCTTTATCAACAGGCACCAAACTGTGAGTGTGTTATGGAGAGACACCAAATAAATACCCATGTTCTATGTACCTGAATATATACATAAAGAAGAGTCTTATGGGAGGCCTGATACACTTTCAGAACATCCATTTCTGTTGATTAACTGAGGCTATTGCCTTTATGCCTGAGAAACAGGCTCTACTTGAAAGGAAGATTTAGCCCTGTGCACAACCTTGTACATATTAGACAAGGTTTGTAGGTCATGTACTTCTTTAGGGCTGCTACCTTCTAAAACTTTGGTTTCTCTGAGTTAGTCTTAGCTTTATCCAGGTCACAGTTAATAGACTGACTTATGTGAGGAGTAAGTTTCAACTTCCTAGCCAACAAAGTACAGAAATCTGGTTATCAGCTGCATAGAGCTAGATAGCCAGCTGTTGCTTTGAAAATAATACCGAGTGATTGGATAGCAATGATTCTATAATGGAATTTTTTCCTTGAAGTTTCATGTTGTTATGCTGTGTGATGTGTGAATGAGTGTTGTTATGGGAAGCTACAACTCTGTTCATTTCCATTAAGAGTCTGGATGGGAGCTTTGAAGCTAATTATGAAGTCCAGAAAGCTCTACACAAAAAAAAAAAAAAAGAAAAAAAAAAAAAAAAAAGAAAAAAAAAATTATAAGGGTGTTTCTTAGTAGGTTTACAGGTGTTTTAAAAATAGGTGGTTTCAATACTATTGGATTCGAGCTGTAGGCTGGAATAGTTATGATGATATCATAAATTACAAAATTTTGAGAGATCCTGAAGGAGGATGTCACTGAATTCTAGCATTGCATTAGCAGATGGGGCAGCTTGCCAAGGCACCCAGAGCAGTTTGAGTCTTATGTGTTAAAGAGTTGGAAATGGTAATGATGTCTTCAAGGAGATGCACAAATATACAGGAATCTGCAAAGCAAGAGCATAATAATTGAATCGATGACTTGACCATGATAAAGTACACAGTGGATGAAAAGGAAGGAGATTAAGTTCTTTTTTTATTGTCAGTTGAAAGTGAGTCTGAAATGGATCTTTTGGTGAAGAAATTGCTAATGCCTCCTCTAGTGAGAAACATACAGTTTGCCTTCCCTGAGAAGTAGAAGTCCATCATTCTGTTGTGATGTCAGTAAAGAGAACAGTGTGCTCTAAATCTCTGTGCTTAAATAATAGCTCTTTGATCTGGAGGTGGTGGCTGATGACAAATGGGTAGTGCTTGAAAGCTTTTACTTGTTAAGAAAGAAAAACTTTAGATTTGGATTTTAGGAAAGCTAGACTGAGCAGAAACATGACGTGGGGAAACAGGTCAAATCACCTTCTGTCCAGAGGCAGGGAAAGACCTGAAAGGAAGTGCAAGAGATAAGATGGAGCAGCTACTCTTTCAGTAGGCTGGTGCGTTTCTCATTGACGTGCACCAGCACAGTTCTGAAACACCACGAAAAGGGCAGGATTATTTCAATCGTCTCTAAGTTGCTTGCTGCTTTGACCAGTAAAAAAGATCAATTCTGAAGTATTGATTTGTACTGTAGCTCCACTACTTTTGAATTAAAGGAAGCTGTTCTACACATGGGTGTGTGAGGAGATATCTTAACATATGCATTTTCTAGTGCTCTCAAAATAATATTTGGAACACTCCTACAGGAAGAAGAAAGAGAAGGGCGAAAAGGTGTGTAAGTATTAACACAGTCTACTGAAATATGGAGACCATTTAGCCTTCAACAGAAAGCTGTTATGCCTTGGGGTGAAACCAGGCAAGCATTTAACAGTATGCAGAAAAACTTGCAGGAATCTGAAGATGCCGTAGCTGAGTGAGATCACAGGGAGTGTTGGGTGGGCAGAGTGTGGTTGCTGCTTGGACTTTAGCCAGGCATTCTGGTTAATGTTTCTTTATCTGTCTCCTGGCAGCTTGACAATTAAAATAAAAAGTGATTCTGCCTTATGGAAAATAAATATAAAAATATTATTCCCATATCACTAACGTAAACTATAAAAGCATAGTCTATAGAAAAAGGGACTATTTTAAAATGCCAGTTCCCAGCCTTCATTTATTTTTGTGAACTGTGGCACTGTGAATTGATGAAACAGATTAGAGAGCTGTACTCCTTCTGTTGCTTTTACTGAGCTTGAATCTTATAATACTCATTTTTTTTTCTTCTGTTTTCAAAAGGATCTTGCCTGCAAAGTTGTACAAGTGAAGATGTTATTTTAATCTTACTGACTATTTTGGCTCCTCAGTCCACTTCCAAATTCTTCCAGAATGCCTGGCATTCCTAAATATGATCCTGAAAATAACTGAACGTTGTACTGTTCAGATCTTCTCACTTTCTGTGATTAGTACCACTGACCCTAGTGCTGGTTCTTATCAATAACTATTTACCTGCATAATTGAGTTTTAGATAGAAGTTCTCCTTGCAATTAATGCTCCAGTCTTTGACACATTTTCTGTTTTCATACGTAGATGTCACACCAAATAAAAAAAAGGCTATAATTGTGTAACAGGGGGTGACTAGCTAACACATTCCTTTTTTAACTCACCAGAGAGCCTGTTGCTTACTCTTTGTTTCACGTTTTCATACAAAGTGTGTTCCATTCATCATCTGCCAGCCTTTCAGAAATTAAATTGTAGGACTGCCTTGTGTTCCTCTTTGTTGACTACTTTGTGTTTTCTGCACTGATGAGTTTCTATGTTGCTTTCTAATTTCTTTTAGATACCATTTTACTTTGTTTCTGTACCATTTATGAGTGGACAGCCCTGTAATTCTCTTACACCTTTTCACTGATTAGGAACTAACTTTTAGTACTTGCCGTTATCTAATTGATAAGATAGATAAGAAGGAAAAAAATTAGGCTGGGAGGGGAACAACAGGGCTTCATATCCTTCTTTGTAACAAAGTAGGATCAACTTTGCTTCTTATTTTAAAATTAAAAAAAAAAAGGCTGGTCAACACACAGCAACTTTCATATTTCGGTTTGCATTCTCTGCTTCCACA
Organism: Tetrax tetrax; assembly: GCA_009806455.1. Taxonomy (NCBI): domain Eukaryota; kingdom Metazoa; phylum Chordata; class Aves; order Otidiformes; family Otididae; genus Tetrax; species Tetrax tetrax. The sequence continues at coordinate 368,405 of WHYT01017261.1, read as the reverse complement.
GAAAGAAAATGCGTTTTCAGCTGTATTTTAATAGAGCAGTAGCTAGTGACTAGTTAAATTAATCAAAAGTGTCTATTCTGCATGGTTATCCTGGGGATGTATTCCATTAAGTGACTGCTTTTTCTGTTTTGAGGTGATATTTAGAATGTGACTGTGTAAAACTTATAGCTTTCTATTCTATAAGCTTTTACTCTTCTACTCTTAGTTTCTACGTGTTTTTTCCCTCTTGTGTAGTGTTCTTTCTAAAATCTGGACTTAATCCTGGTACCAGTGAACAAGGTTAAGAATTTTTTCCAGTTTGAAATGTTTTACGTAAGATTCTTTGAGAAGAAATTCAGCAGCAAATAAAATTAAATCTATGTGACATGCCACATAGTTAATAAATCCTCAAGGACTGAAATTCAACTGTGTAAGTAAATATGAATTTCAGATAGTTTTCTGTGCTCAAGTGCTGATGCTGTTGGAGAACTGGAATTTGAGAAATACTCCACTGTTTCAACAGTGTGTTGCTGCTGAGAACTCTCCTAGGAGAGGATACTGGTGAGGCCAAAATTTGACAGGCTTTGACATGAAATTGCATTTTGATGTATGTGAATAAGAAATGGTGAGCTATATGGCTTAATGCTAACATTGATTTTGAAAGAGCTACTGAATTTTGTTCTACCTTTTTTTAAGCCACTCCTGCCTGAGGAGTTTGGGGGGAGCCCATTCTCCCATTTCCCTGGACTTTTCTGGCCATGTTCTGAGGACTCTATGATTCGACAAGGTTGTATCCATAACACCAGATTTAGATGAAGCAGAGCTCCAATTCTACCTGGAAATTACTGTGCTCCTGTGATTTAGTTAAAATGAACTGTCAGAAGTGAGACACTGTTTACATGTTTTTATGTGTAGCTCAGAAGCTGGAGAAAACCCTGGTGGCACTTACTAGCTAATCATTTTATGTCAGCCTTTCCTGTCAAGGCGAAGCATGCATTCCTAATACAAAACAAGAAGCCAAGGGTGGCTCTTTTACAACAGTGCTGATATTGTTAAACTACTGATACTTATTAAAGTGCAAATGCTAACACCTGAAAATGGTGCTGTTGGATTATACTCCTTTCCCAACCTACATTCAGATAATTTACAAAACAGCTGAGTGCCTGATTAAGTCTTCCAAAATAGTTCCCAAAACAATCTATAATCTTTACAACAAGGTGATTATCTTGAAAAAGGTCCTGCACCTGGGTCGTGGCAATCCCGGGCACAAATACAGGCTGGGCGGAGAATGGATTGAGAGCAGCCCTGAGGAGAAGGACTTGGGAGTGCTGGTGGACGAGAAGCTCAACATGAGCCGGCAATGTGCCCTTGCGGCCCAGAAGGCCAACTGCATCCTGGGCTGCATCAAGAGGAGCGTGGCCAGCAGGTCGAGGGAGGTGATTCTCCCCATCTACTCTGCTCTGGTGAGACCCCACCTGGAGCACTGTGTCCAGTTCTGGAGCCTCCAACATAAGAACATGGACCAGTTGGAGAGGGTCCAGAGGAGGGCCATGAAGATGATGAGAGGGCTGGAGCACCTCTCCTATGAGGACAGGCTGAGAGTTGGGGCTGTTCAGTGGTCTTCCGTTACCTGAAGGGGGCTTACAGGAAAGATAGGGAGAGGCTGTTTGGTAGGGCCTGTTGTGATAGGACGAGGGGTAATGGTTTTAGAATAGAGGGAGGTAGATTTAGATTGGATATTAGGAAAAAATTTTTTACAATGCAAGTTGTAGAACACTGGAACAGTGTTCTTTCTCAGAGAGGTGGTGGATGCCCCATCCCTGGAAACATTCAAGGCCAGGCTGGATGAGGCTCTGAGCAACCTGATCTAGTGGGGGATGTCCCTGCTCCTTGCAGGGGGGGTTGGACTAGATGACCTTTGAAGGTCCCTTCCAACTCTAACCATTCTATGATTCTAATATGCAAGTTACAGGAAAAATAATTTCATGAAAAGACATTATCTTAGCCTCACATTCTGCTCTGTTTATGCAAAAGTGACTTGCCAGTCCATTTTAGCCATTCCAGTAAATTGCCAGTACTTTGGATTACCTAGACTTCTCATTCAGATGAACAAATACTGTGTGGTTTTTAAAGTCAGGCGATTCATTTATTTAGGGTGTCCACCTGAAGATTTAGGAGCTTGTTTCTCATCTTATAAGCTTAAAAATGCTAGAGATGGTCCCTTAGGAGTTGCAGCTTTGCTTTAATTCGTGTCGTATTATAGAAATGCACCTGAAGCATTTGTGATGATAGCTTGTAGGCAAGGACCTGAACGTACTGGAGTTAATGTCAAAACTCTCTTTGGCTTCAGTGGTGCAGAACTGGACTGCGAATGAATAAACCAGTCGGATATATTGTAGAGAAATAACTCTGAAAGTTCCTCATTAACGCTATTGCACGTGAACTTTGCAAGCAAATGCTTGGAGCTAGTCTCCGATAGCTATTTGTTAGACAAGTGAATTAATAACAGTGGCTGCTGGTTCATGCAGACGGTTTTCTGTTATTTTTTGTCATTTCTTTGAAGATTTCAAACAGTATAAATGATTTAAAGGCTTCACTCCACTAGATGGGGAAAAAGATGCTTATAGTGTAGTATTTGCTTATACTCTGCGGTAACTGATATGATGTAATATTTTTATGCTTGGGTAAGTATAGATTTTGAATAAAAGAATTTAATTAACATTGAATAAACGTTCATCATAAGGGGAAAATTCTTTAGTTCTATTTCATTAATACTTCATGCTTCTAGCAGTTAACTAATTTGGTTTTACTCCTGGTGTTCAAGGTCTGTGCTTTTCTTTCCTTCTCTCTTCCAGCCTCTCTGTCTTCTAAATAGGCTTTCTTTGTGTTTTATTGTGTAATACACAGTGGACGTGTATCTATGTGCATAAAATATATGTAATGTGAAAAATGAGGTATTTAGCATGATCTCTGAGATTTAAAGACTAGAAAGCCTATTTTTAAAAGTCAGCTAAAGGAAAATTAATTATTTTAAATAATTAAGCCTACGTAGGATCAATCATGTTCTAAAAGTAATCCTTGCACATGCAAACAACCATACTAATTTAATTTGGCTTACTAAGGAATATAAGGGTTTTGGAGATCAGAATTCCTTTTGGGATTAGCCTTTTTTGAGTTTATTTGTCTATGCAGTACAATAGGATTTTGTATAAATTCAGGATACAAAATGAGTGAAGTGTGGCAAATGTGCAAAGTGAATTAAAAAAAACGTTCAAATTGTCTGTCAAGCAGTAAGGATTTTAGTGTGAGAAATCGAGGAGAATTATTGTTTTTAAAGTCTGAAGCAAACATTTTTTCAGGTTTGTTTTGTTTTGGTTTTTTTTTTAACTAACTCGGTACAATTGAATGAAAGGATTTCATGCAGAAACGTTAAGTGCCTGGTTTTAGTCTTTGCTAGTTCTTGATGTTTATCTTATAAAACTGATAAAATTTTGAGCAACTTCAGGTTATTTCATTCAGACCTTAAGGTCATGCTATGATATTCAACTTTGGATCTGGCACATTTCTATTTTCTAGAGTATAATCTGTCTACATTTGTACTAACTTACACTATGTTTCGTTCATTGAATTTTGTGAAATCCTGGTATTTTTTTTATAATGCAGGTGATTATGTTTTAACAGCATATTTTTTCGTGGCTTTGCTCTAAGGAAGGAGTTTTAAATAGTATTTTGGAAGTCTTGGAGCAGACCAATGTGCTATAATAATTATACTTCAATAATCCAGAATGATATCTCAAGGGAGCTATGACTCTAGTGTGTTACTTGTTCATATATACTTGTCCTTGATGGTAAAATTGGATTTTAAAAAATAAGAAAAAGAACAGAAAGAAAGAAGCTGGAAATTTATTCTCCTTGAAGGTCATTAATGTTTTCTAAAAGAAGATAAGAAATGAACATGAAAACCTCATTGTTAAAGAAATCATGCTAGCTTTGTTTTGGATAAGATTTGGATAAGATAGATTTTTATCAGTACAAGAAAAGGTCTAATAATAATAAAACCTAATTGTTATTTTCATCTGGAACTGGAAAGATTTCAATAGCTGAAAAAAAAAGATGAAGAAAAAGGAGGGGAGGGGGGAAAGAAGCTTGAAGAGAATAATATGGACTGTATGGAACTAAGAGCTGAAGGACAAATTCATACTATATTGTAATATAAAGAAAAGAGGGTGTGAAGGGGGTGGGTAGGGGAAAAGGAGTCAAGCAAAACTGCAAGATAGTGTTTAATTCAGAAGTATTTTCAGTCCAGTATTTGACTAAAGTATCTTTAGATGAAAAGAAGTTGAAAAGAAGATGAAAAAAGTTGATAAGGAAGCATAGGGAGCAAACTGAAGGGGGAAAGTGAAATTTGCTCTGCATCTAAACCCCTCAAAAAAGAGCAGAGTGGGAAAAATAAAGTTTGGAGGGTTTCCAAAACATTGAAACAGTTTGTCTTGAAGGATGCCTTAATGACCAGTCTTTGTAAATGAGCTTGTTCACTTAAAAAGTGCGTGCAGCAGAAATACATTTACAGAGTCATCGAGGTTGGAAGTGTTCTCTTGATACCATGTAGTCCAAACCCTTCCTGAAGCACAGTTAGCTAGAGCAGGTTGCCTGGGACCATGTCCAGTTGGGTTTTAAATATGGAGAATGGAGACTCCAGGGCAACCTGTGCTAATCTTCTACCATCCTTACAGTAAAAAGGTATTTTCTTCTGTTCAGAAGGAATTTCATGCTCTTTAATTTGTGCTCGTTTCCTCTTGTCTTATTAGCAGGCACTACTGGGAAGAGTCTGACTCTCTCATCTTCATTCCCTCCTGTCAGATATTTATACATATTGATGTGATCTCCCTGGACTTTCTCTTCTCCAGGCTGAACAGTCCCTCTTCTCAGCCTCTCATCGTATAAAGATGCTCCAATCCTTCATCTGTCTTCGCAGCCCCTCATTAGCCCTTTGTTAGCCCTTACCTTGCTTCAGGAAGTCCGTATCTTTCTTGTACTGGGGATCCTGGACCTGGACCCAGCACTCCAGATGTGACCTTACCAGTTCTGAGTTGAGGTGAAGGATCACCTTCCTCAACTTGCTATCAACACTTTTCCTGATGCAAATGTACATTCACTTTAAGTGTTCTGTAGCCTGGTCCTTGGTCAGCAAGAAGTCATCTTCTTCCAGACTTTCCCACTGGCCTCAGGGGCGTGGAATTCCTGCAGGCTAATCATATGAGTAAAAACTGAGGCAAAGAGGCTACTGAGTACCTCAGCCTTTCCGTGTCCTTTGTCAGCAGGGCCCCTGGTGATGTTGACTGATGCTGTGCTGTGCTTGGTGATGTTGACCGCTGCTGGTCCCTTTGTCAGCAGGGACCTGATGATGCTGACTGATGCTGTGCTGACTTACTGCTTGTGTCTCTCTGAGAACCTGGAAGGAACCACCTCCTGGCTCGCTTGGTTCTCATTCTCTACCAAAGTAGTTTGCTGTTCGTGGTGATGGCTATTGTTAATCATTTAATTAGGGTCAGCAGGGACCCAAAGAAGCCATCTCCATTCCCACGATGTAGGGTTGACTGTACCTGTTAGATGTTGCTCTAGATCTCTTCAGTGAGGGCTAGGCTGGGAGTGCAAATATTTGTCATGAACACAGCAAGACTTTTTACTGCTGCTGCAATAGAGAGAGTAACAAAATGCATGGACTTTGAGTTACCTGTAACCTGAGGCAGTAGTCTCTAAATAATCTCATTATCCCAGCCCACTGACATAAGCAGTCCCTAAATATCCCATACATGTGTGCATATATGTGTATTTGCAGTTAATGTCTTTTACTGGCACCAGTGTTTTAACATCTATTTTATTTCTAAATGAGCCTCATTTCAGCCAGTTAGCCAGAGTGCTGCCAAAGCCACGTGTGAGCTGTGCTTTGCAGTGATAAATGAGTACAACTTGTTTCAAAATCCATTTGTTTTTTTTTTTGCTTGGATACCTTTTCAGAATATGATGGGTGGCCTATTTTTGTGGGGATGAAAAATTATTTTCATGTTCCTTTGTGACAATTATGGGTTTTGTAAACTGTCGCACAGTCTTTTGGAGTAGGTGGCATTATTAGGATGGATATTAATTATTTTCAGGCTGCTTATACATCACCTCTGCGTGGTCTATATTTGTCTCTTGAATGTTCCTCATCTCTTGCTAATTACAGACGGTCTTGAGGGAACCGGCTTGCTAAGTTAAATAGACTAGTGTAACACACAGAGTGGTTTTGAAGTGTGTTCAGGTAAGAGTTGATTCACGTCACCTACCTGCATGTTCACAACCCCCAGATTTTTTCACAGTTCTGGAGTGGGCATGCGCTAATTCTGCTACCTACCCTCCTGTTCGGGAGCAAGCTTCCCAAATCCCCTTCCCCTGAAAGCATGTGAATTCTTTTCGCTTCTGTTTCCAGGCTTGTTGAGCAAGCTGGTTATTCTGTTTATGTTTTAAGAGATGCCTTTTTTTTTTAATCTTTTTGCTGCCTATTAATATTTTTCCTCTGTTCTATTCCTTATATTTTTTTTTAAAAGCAGATTTAAGCTCTTCAGCAGATTTTGCGATTACTTTTACATCAGTCATCTGAAACAGAGAAGGGAAAGAGCTTGTGTGGGTTTTTTCCTGGTTGTTTATTTTGATTACCTAAAAAAGTCTCTCTCTATCTTTTTTTTCCTTCCTTTCTCTTCTCTTTCCCCCCACCTGCGAGCCTCTGAAAATTGGAAACATGAGAGGCCTTGTCTGAGCATTGGATTAAGAGCCAGGAAATCCTGACTCTTTCCATGACTCACTGTGTGTGTCCTTGGGCAATCTGTTACTATTGCAGACAAAAGCTGTGCATAGCACTTGGCTGAAAAATTAAAAGCACCGTGCATGATCCAAGGAGATAATTTTCAAATTTAAATCAAAGCATGGCAAAAGTGGACAGGAAGGAGAGGGTACAGAAGATGAATACTGGAGGAACAATTTGTTTGTGAGCCGCATAAATTGTCTGTGAAGGGAGATGGCTATTACTCACAGTTATTTCTTTCTTGTTGAAAGTTATTTCTTTCTTTCCATCACAGTGCAGGTATCTGCTGTGGTGAATGATGGACACACAGCCCTCAGTTTGAGAGCTGTTATTAAAATGAAGTCAATAAATAAGAGTGATGGAAGAAGACAGGGTGCACAGTTGCATAGGTGAACCTGGACTCTACTTCAGAAATCCAGACTTCTGAGGTTTTTCTTGGGAGATGGGTTTGGTGATTTTGATTACATGTATGTAAAAGCCTGAGGTTTTTCTCTTTGTTTGCTTTTCTTTTTTTTTGCATTTCACATCTTGAATGATGTGAACTCTTCCTCACAGTTTAGAAGTAATAACGTACATCTTTGGGGAGAGGGAAAGGTCTGGCTTGTCTAGGCAGTGTGACTTGGAGGTCAGGGAAGACAAATGGGATCGTTTACCTGTCTTTTCCATGGTAAATCAGACATGAAAATAACTCCCACAAGTAACAGAGTATGATAAAAGAGAGAAAGCTGCTTTCTGTATTGCTTATGTGACTTCTTTGGATAAGGCTGAATGACATGAAAAGCTGTCTACAGGACACGCTGCTTTCAGAGTGTATTTCCAGACGTTTTAATCCCGTGTCCATTCAGTATTCATTCACATGGTATTGTCTATGGCTTTCTTTTGACTGTTTTAATGGCCAGTATGTTAGCTCCCATTGCTGTGATATTGAGGGTGGTAGTTTTATATTCAGCAGCAAACTATTTGATCTGGTTTAAGGTAACCCTTCTATCTTCCCTGGCCTGTTGTTCATGTCACCTTGTCTCCTCTTTCTGCTCCTTCCACATTATCTGGTGACTATGCAGCTGTGCCAACATAGCAGAGGGAAAAGTTTGCAAGAGAATTTGCTTATTGGTGAAACTGCCACCAAAGAAATGCATACATCTCTGGGGAAATACATTAGTGAGGGCTACTAGGGTCTTTGTGTAATCTCTGATATTTAATTTGGTGAGGAAAAAAAAAGGCTTGGAATGAGGGGTTTGGTTTTGAATTAAGTGACTATGGGATTTTTTTTTTTTCTGTTTTTGATAGTGGTGGTTTATTGAAAGGAAGGATGTCAGGGTTCTGAGACTCAGAATCTTATGGTAATGCTAGGATATGTAAATGGTCTTTGTCTCAAAAAGAGACAATGTCCTGAAGTACCACATCTACACATTTTTTTAACACCTCCAGGGATGGTGACTCTACCACTTCCCTGGGCAGCCTGTTCCAGTGCTTGACCACTCTTTCAGTAAAGAAATTTTTCCTAATATCCAATCTAAACCTCCTCTGATGTAACTTGAGGCCGTTTGATGTTTGTGCTAGCTTTTGTGATCAGTTTTTACCCCACAGACTTGCAGTAATTGGTGTGGTTTGTAGCTAGGACTATGTGGAACTCTTGTGTTTCATTAAACTTGATCCCCTGCTATTGCAGATAACATGTCACGTTTCATCAATTAGTCAAGCTCCATCTTAAAATCTCTTCAGTTCCTTGTACAACCCTTCCTATTGAAAGGCCAATTTGTTTTCTTCCAGTGGCTTTAGAAATTATTAACTGATGTGTTCATCAAAATTTTCCAATTCTGTTCTGATAGAGAATAGGTGTTTAGAGCTGTCTGACGCCTATCAGGGGCAGGAATCCATAAACCATTTATGAGTCTAGATTTGACTCCCATAGGCACTTCACCACATTAATAATTGCCTCCTGTGGACAATTGAGTTAAACGTAGCTGCTCAGATCTGTTCAAGTGTTGTGCAGAATCAATGATACAGGGCCAAGTTCAGCTTCTGAAAAACCACGTTCTTGTTGATGAAGTCATTAGAATCAAAAGGACGTGTGAGTTTGTCTCAGGTCAAAATTGTTTTCTTCAGTATTGTTTTCAGAGAGATAATCCTCTGTCATCAGTCATTTTAAAACCTTCTTTACTGTCTTGCTAATGTAATAGACTAATTCTCTCATGGGTGACTAGTAACAAAAAATACTTAGAAAGGATGTACCTTAAACGTACTGAAGTCAAATATAATTATATTAAACCTTCTTAAAATGCAAAAATCATTTAATGCCAGCAAAATAAACATCTAACATGCAGAAATTACATTACCGCATCCTTCAGTCAGTTGTTTAACAGGACACGGGAAAGCTTTTTCATCGTGAAAGACATAAGGGACTTCAGGTTCCCACAACTGAGGACCCATGCTCCACACAGAGTCTTGCCTGTATCTCCATAGTTAAATTTTATTTATTTTGTCCTACTGTTATGTATGCGTTATGTCCTGCTATTACAAGAAACCATCACAGAGTATGACAATAAACAAAGTAATGATAAATACCATGCATCTTTGCAACACCTTCAACCCATAAACCTTTGCTTTTAAAAATCATTGCTTTATTTGCTTCTACAATAGTACATCTGATGCAAACAGGTTTAATTTGCAGGATTGGGGTTTGAGCACAGTCTACTTTGAAAAAAAAAACACTTGAAAGCTTTTATATTCAATTATGTTATTGTTGAGGGAAAGATATTCTAAAAGTGGTGAATATTGTATTTTCTTAGGAAGCTTCAAGGTCAGTAACTCTTCCTTTTACTACGAAAACATCTGCTTTCATGAGTTTGAGCCTTGAAACGGATGGTTTCAGCTTTTCTTCTGACTGCAGCTGGCAAAAGAGTGTGCTCAGTCCCGAGAAATAACAATCAGTTTGACCCAGTAATGGCTGCAGGGATCTTAGAGGCCTGAAATCCACACTGTAAAAATACCTGTTATAATTTAGGAGCTCAAATCTCACTGATAGTGGCCTTCAACTCCTATATCCTTTTGAGGCTTTGAAAATGTTTTATTACCAGCATTAAGCAGTGAAACTGTTATTTATTGAATGGTTGGCCTTTTAACAGGCATCATGAGATTGTAGAACAAGAGGATGGCCTGGGACCAAAGGACAGCCCCACTCAGACTGTGTGCCCCTGGGAACAAATCACAGTAGATGAGGACATTTTCCTAAATATCCCTTAGTTGTGATTTTGGTTTTGGTGTCTCTATTTCAAACAATACAAATGAATGCCACATTTAAATTATTTTTCCCTTTGTCTTCTTGGTTAGAGCTTTTATTACAGCCATATCATCTTCCAAACACCTGTTCCCACTTTAACTCAATCCTAATCTCTCGCCAAAAGCTGAACTCTGTGGTAGGAATGCAGTAGTCCCAGTAATGTATTGAAAGTAAAATAGTAGTTGATACTTAAATACCTATTTACATACACAAACAAATTAATCCTCATACCTCATGCAGGGAGGCATTTATTCTCATTCTAGTTTTAACTGCCAAGAAGCAAAGAGAGAATTTAAGCAGCTAATTTTTCAAATTTGCTTATTTTCCATAAAGTTTTCAAAAGATAACCCAATGAGGACACCTGTTCCAACTATCTAGTTTCAAAGTGTTACTTAGCAGTGCCACATTCTCCTTTAATCTCCTCTACCTCGTTCTTTTGAGTTATGGTAGACTGACTGTTTGGACCATATTAACTGCACATAAATGTGAGCACATAACCAAATACCTCTCATTAAAAGTTATAATTTATTTCTGTTGATTTCTAATGCATCCATTCTATGTCATACTGCCTCTGCCCCTTCCCCACATCTTCTTAGTATTTCAGATGCTACTTCAGGTTGTGTTAGGGTTTGGGATATTCAGAAATGGATGTGCATACAGGAGATGGCTATGTCTTACGCTGTGACAACATTGTGTACGTGGCAAGATATCCCGGCAGTTTCAACATGACATCATGGTGTGCTCCGCTTGTGTAGCATTTGCTAAGGGGGACTCTTCCAAACCTAGTTTGTGTCTGTGTACTGGTTTCTGTGGCATTGCTGACTCTAAGACGTTGCAGGAAATGAAGATAATAGACCATTTCTTAGCTTTCAGGTTTTGGCAGGTTTTCTTTTTGAATATAAATGAAATGCAGTTTGGAGATGAAAGCAAAAATAAACTGGAACTTCTCCCGCCAGGCCATCAGCAGGTAGACTATTAACTAGAAGTGGCTGGCTTGTTTCTTTGACATCTCTTTGTTTTTAAAGCACTTTACCACAATAGTTTATTAATACAGCTTTTCCTGACAGTCAGTTTGAAAACAGAGCAGGTGACCTCTGGTGCTGCCCTTCAGTTTCTCATGTCAGTTTTACCTTTCTCTTGGGTCGTCTATAGCATCTTGGTATAAGAAGTGAGAAGGTTGTCTTACAAGTGGCCTCAAACAGTCTCTTAACAGGAAGCTAAATTTGGACAAAGAGAGAAAGATTGATTTTCATTAAATTAAAATTCAAAAATACATTGACCTACAGCATTAATACCTAATGGCTCTGGTGTCTTGCCAGTCCAGAATCCTGCAGGTAATTGTATTGGTATTACACTGAGAGTTGTAGAGAGCATGAGGGAAACCCAAATAATGTTTTTAGTTGGTGCTTGTGTGATAGCCTGAATAATGCACCACACCAATTACGTATCTGTTTTATTTAGTGCGAGTACTTGTCTACACTTCAGTTTTTGGCGAGAGATACTGCTTTCTCCTCCTTCTCCTTATGTTTCCATTTCAGTTCCTTGTTCTCTTTAGCTTTCCACTGTGTTGCTTTTAAAATGGAAATAATTTTAGCCTACTATTTTTTTCTCCTATTAAAGGCAGGGAGGAGTGGGGGAGAAAAAAGACAAGAAACAAAAGCAAGAAACAGGCATCTCCAGCCAGGCCTTGAAGGGGATTCTGGCTTGCAGATTTTACCTGCTGCTGCAGCTGGGAAACAAATAATTATTTTTTGTAGTGATCTTGCTTTTCTAGAGAAATGGTATGAGCAAGACTATGTGGGAACTTTGTCTCCTACTGTAGTATGTGAGCCATAGCATAGGCTGGAGATAAATCCTGACGGAAGGAGCATTGTGTGGATTTAGGGAGAAGGATTGATTGGTGTGAGGAGAAAAATGTTAGCAGTAATGGTTAAAAATAGGAAAAAGAAGGTTTGAGTTAATGTAGTGAATGGTTCAATATTAGGGAATAATAGAGAAAATTGTAGTTTGTGGTGAAGGGATCATTTGAGGTGGAAAAAAGCTGGTAATAGAAGACTATTATTCATTTTTCTGGTTTGGAAGATGCAGCACTTGAAAGTCACCTTCCTGTTTTAGAATTTGCTGCAATACTTCATGACTAAAGGGGCAGGAGGAGGAGAGAAAGGAAGGAGGCATCTGCCAGCTTAGAATCCAACTGAGCGTGTTATTTTGTAGTGAAGACCTAAAACCAGTGCTTCTCCTTCACATTTGTTAGTGTTTCCCTCTCTTTATATCATAATGGGATTGGAATATAGTAATGGGATATTTTGCTGAGATAGGATGCTTCAACACCCAACGGGTGTTGGGCCTGGTCCTGTTCAACATCTTGGTCGGCAACATGGACAGTGGGATAGAGTGCACCCTCAGCAAGTTCGCCGATGACACCAAGCTATGTGGTGCCGTTGACACGCTGGAAGGGAGGGATGCCATCCAGAGGGACCTGGACAGGCTGGAGAGGTGGGCCTGTGCAAACTTCATGAAGTTCAACCAGGCCAAGTGCAAGGTCCTGCACCTGGGTTGTGGAAATCCCAGGCACAAATAAAGGCTGGGCCGAGAATGGATTGAGAGCAGCCCTGAGGAGAAGGACTTGGGAGTGCTGGTGGACGAGAAGCTCAACATGAGCTGGCAATGTGCTCTTGTGGCCCAGAAGGCCAACCGCATCCTGGGCTGCATCAAGAGGAGCGTGGCCAGCAGGTCAAGGGAGGTGATTCTGCCCCTCTACTCTGCCCTGGTGAGACCCCACCTGGAGTACTGTGTCCAGTTCTGGAGCCTCCAACATAAGGACATGGACCAGTTGGAGAAGGTCCAGAGGAGGGCCATGAAGATGATGAGAAGGCTGGAGCACCTCTCCTATGAGGACAGGCTGAGAGAGTTGGGGCTGTTCAGCCTGGAGAAGAGGAGGCTCCGGGGAGACCTGATAGCGGTCTTCCATTACCTCAAGGGGGCTTACAGGAAAGATGGGGAGAGTCTGTTCAGTAGGGCCTGTTGTGATAGGATGAGGGGTAATGGGTTTAAAATAGAGGGAGGTAGATTTAGATTGGATATTAGGAAAAAATTTTTTACAATGAGGCTGGTAGAACACTGGAACAGGTTGCCCAGAGAAGTTGTGGATGCCCCATCCCTGGAAATGTTCAAGGCCAGGCTGGATGAGGCTGATCTAGTGGGGGATGTCCCTGCTTCTTGCAGGGGGGTTGGACTAGATGACCTTTGAAGATCCCTTCCAACCCTAAGCATTCTATGATTCTATAAATTATGTTGCAAAAAATACCACCAAAGAGCATCTAATTGAGAGGAACAACCATGCAAATGACCAGAACATCGCACATCTGGATAAGCCAGCATCTCATCAAAGAAATAAGTGCATAGTGTGGTGACTGATCTCCGATCTCACACCTGACACGCACCATACCTTACCAGCTTACTTTTGAGAGACGTGATTTGATAGCACTTTAGAAGAGAGATTATGTTGCCACTTAGTTGGACCTATTTACTCCTTCTGGAATAAGGTACAATTTACTTGCTTTGTGGTCAGCAAAACAAATCCATAGATCTCTCTATCTAGACATTTGTTTTAAAAGACATCGGACTGTGCATAGTGCCTTCTCCACGCACCACATTTTTTCATTCTTTTCCTCATTTCTGAAATACTGTAAGAGGTGCAGTTGCTGGATACTACAGCAGAAGCAGGGTGTCACTTCTTTCTGTTTCTGGGGAAGATACAGCTGTGCCTCGGGTATTGTTGGTGCTGGTCAGTTGAAACAGATTCCCAAGGCTGCAAAGGAATCTACTGGTATGAGAGCTGCAAAAACCCAACAGCGCCTTAGACTGACATGACTTTCAGGAAATCGGCCTGGAGCAAATCCTGCGGTGGCAGCAGGCTGTGTGTGTGAAATGGCGAGCTGTGCGTTGGAGTGCAGGTCTTTGAAAGGGTGGCAAACGCAACCTCCTCTAATCCAGCCTTTTTGCAACACCTTTCGACGAGGCTAAAAAGTTTTTAGGAGGTGCATCATATGTTCCAGTTTGGTGTGCCAAGGATTAATTTCTTCACGTATCTCTAGTTTTAGGATGTAAATGCTGTAAATTGCATGCTGTAAATTGACACAGCAGTTTTAGGTTAACACGCGTGTCCCAACTGCCCATACATGTGTTTAAACAAATGTCTTTCCTATAGCAGTTCGAAACCACTTAATGCAGAAAAATATGTGCTACTCGGATTGCCTGATCAGTGTGAAGTTTGGTGTGGTAATTACTAGAGTAAAAACCAAACATGGTGTTGACTAAGAAAATCTTAAATTCTCTAGGTTTTGTAGTCCAGTTTGCTTTGAATCAGTCATTGCAATGCAACATTAGTACTAAGTTCCATCCCTCGCTGTGGTTTGCATTCAAGACGGTGTTTAAGACTAACAAAGGTAAATGATGCTGCTGTTTCTGTGCCTATCTGGGTGGGTACCACAAGAAGTAATACCTGCAGTGGAAATAAAAATAGTATAGGCTAATGAGGAAGGCTTGGCAAAAGACAAAATAAAGCCATGAAGTTTTGTGCCTTCTCAAAGCTAGATGTAAAGAAGGAAAAAAATAGTAACATTCTCAACTTAGCCTGAAAAAGCCCAACCCAAAAAAAAAAACTTACCTTTTTTTTTTCACACAAAGAACTACTTGGTCTAAACTAAAAAAAAAAAAGAAATTTTCTACTGATTTTGCAGCTGCTTATAATTTTCCCTCTAAAGCTGGGCAAGCCTCAGCATGCAACTGCTATGTTAGCAAAGAGAGAGCTTGCAGTGCACCTGTAAAGCGTGGGACTTGCTTTTTCTCATTTATCTCTGTCACATTTCAAATCCAGCTTCATTCTTGTAAGAAATTAATACTTTTAAGAAGGAATAGTTGAAACAATGCATTGTGATTTATAGATGGGTTTGTTTTTGTAAATCCTGAAGGGGAGAAATCACATTTTAAAAAAATATAAATCCTTGCTTTGGTTACCATTAATTCCACCAGCAATTGAATGAAAGGAATCTAATTCTCTTTCCAGTTAGTTATTTTGATTATATTTTGTGTCTTCCCCAACTTGGACAGAAGAAGAAAATGATTTATCAGAGTGATGTTCTCCTAGTAAATTTATTCGTGCAATGAAGACTTGAAAACCCACAGCTCTACAGCCAACTTTCACATTGTACAGGAGAGGACTTGCCTTTCCCCAGCTCTCTCCCAAAAGTGCTGGGAAATTTGGCTGTTTAGATGATAGATCTACTGAAGCCAAGTTCTCCCCAGCTTTCGTTACTACCTGTGTTCCTCTGCTTCTGTGGCAGTGAAGCACTGCCCAAAAGTACATTTCCTGTAAGACCTTAGAGCTGCTGAAACAACTTCTGGAAACAACTTCTCTTTGAATAGGAAATTCCTTGCAGATACATATGTTAAAGAATGACCTTGACCTCCTGTGGGGTGAGTGAGGTAAGGAGTCCTTCACAAACTGTCCTCTCCTCCACATCCAAATATGAACCCCGTAGGGGTTAGTGGGTCAGATTGCAAAGTTGCCATTCCATGTGCCCTTATTCTTCAACCCAGTTTGCAGGGTTTTAGCTTGTCAGGATAACATAGTTCCACAACTTGCTCTTCTGTTGACTTAATTATTGCTGTCACCACGTAGTCCTGTGCAGCACAGTGCTGCCATGTTTGACTGTGAGAGTATTCTGCATAAATTTTAGTTTCTGTATCCATTGGAATTCAAGCATGACAGCGATAGTCATGAAGGCTGACCCTAGATTTTAGCTTCCTATTTGATTAAATATTTGAAACTCGTTTTGTCCAACAGTATCTGTTCAGTCAGTCTGTAGTGTTGTAGTATTGTTTTAGTGACCTTCAAAGGACTCAGATTCATCTAGTGACATTTTTATTTGAAATTGTTTGTTTTCCGTAGTAAAGTATTTGAGATTTACCAACCTAGTGGTGTGAAGTTCTGCTGCTATGAGCACAGGCTGATGGTTCCTCAGTTTGTTTGGTCCAAAAATGCCAAGGTAGGGCAATTATATAAAACACGTTTTCATGTTTTGATGCATACTCAAAACCAGACTTCTCACTGCATGGAACTTAAAACATGTCGGAAAACTTTCCCTATCTGAGAGAACTTGAAACAATTATTTATGACATGTTGTGGTGTCCTGGTTTCAGCAGGGGTGGAGTTAATTTTTCTCTCAGTAGCTCTGTGTTTTGGATCTATGAGCAAGAAACTGTGTGGTAATTCAGGCTAAACCATCACATGTGGTTACTGGCTGGCATTGATTGGCTGTGGAGGGGATATTGGAGCAGCCAAGTCTGCTTACATGACCTGTGTGACACAGGTGAAACAGGCACGCAGTGACATAATGTTCAGCTATCATCCAAGGGCCTGGAGTATAGAAAAAAGATAATTAAACATCAGTGTAACAGAGGGTAACTTTGCAGCTGGAGTCCAGCCAGGGTGTTTGCAACCTACCAGGGGGCCAACTTAAGGCAAGTAAATCCTACACTGTCAAGGCAGGGACATCTCTGGCTCCCCTCAGTCTTCTAGTAGTGAATATGCTGCCTTCCTCTCCAATTTCCTCTAAAAATGCTTTTGCACTTCAAAGGAGCAGCCTCAGAGATGTAGGGGCAATACGCAACAGCTTGGTAGCATTCAGTCTGGAAAAGACAGCTGCTTTTTTATGGGTCTGTGGATTCAGTGGGGGCGAGTGTAAATATAGCAGGTAATGTTCTGTCGCGTCCCTGCTCATCTAGTGCCATCTGCTTTGTGTCCATTCATTCACACTGGTGCCAAAACGTATTTCTGGAACAGGTTATTTGTGCGTCAACGGACTTAGTCCTTGACTGTTAGGTGAGAGCAGATATATAAACTGTGTGGTATGGGTAGGCAGGCAAACTCTTTAAGTTTTAATGTTGGCATTTATAATCAGCCATTGCCAGTAGTTGCTAATCCATAGAGTAATAAGTAACAGCTATAAGACGTCACTGCTTCTGACAGTGGTGCGGGAATGGGAAGAGCAGCGTTCCGCCTCAGAGAAGGCAGTATTCCTTTAGCTCCTCTGCCCCTCCCCAGCTGTGGGGAACACCAGCCATTGAGCAGAGCTCATCAGGAATCAGATATTTATAGAGCTGGGACTTAGATGTAGTGCAGATGCTTCTTGATCCATCTTTATATTTTACAGGAGTGATAAATGTATTGGGCAGCATTATGGCCTTCTCTATGTGTTTATGCACATTGTTGCTGTAGTTGTACTAGTGCATTATTAAATACAGGGTGGGATTTACATGTTCCTTAGTTATACTCACACAAACATGTTTCTGTCACTTGGGTTCTTTTTTCAAGGTAGAAGTGTATTCTATGTACAGGGCATCTTGACTGCACTGTAATTGCAACCACCCAAGCAGTTGTACTAGCTGTAATTAGTAAGACTTAAACCATAACACTTAGCATTAGCTATAGCTTTTCTGGCAATACAACTCTGTATGTGAATTAGACTTTGGTCTGAGGCTTTGAGTATATGTTACCTTCCAAATCCAGCTGTACATGTGGAAAAAAACCGACTGTTCTCAGCTTTTCACTTGTTTCCACCAGAGCTTAGTCTTTCCTCTATGATCTCCCAGCAGAGCTGTTTGTGCAAACCCTCCCTTTCTTGTTCCTAGGATAAATCAATCCGATTAGCGCAGATCACAGTTAGGATACCATCTGATTTCACCAGACACTAGGCAGAAAGCTTGAAATGGCGTTTTGTGGGGCGAGAGGAACAGTAACTTGCGGTTACCATTGAGCCTGTGAAGTTAATGTCTTCCACCAGCGCAGTTGGATGTAGGAGCAGAGATCTGCCCACAGCTGTCCATGACTTTTGGGGAAGATTGTTCTCTTCCTGCGCACATGGATGGCATGGCATTGCTTGATTACCTGTCAGCCTTGAGTGGCAATGAATGCAGCAGTTGACGTTGATTGTAGGCTGTAGCCTCATCAGTGCATAATCAACGTGTCCTCTGCCGTCATTCAATCATGCCTGACTTCACGCTAGCGCACGTGCAGGATTAATGCATGGGTATCTACTTATGTACAGATCGTCTGCTCGCGGTAGATATGATTGAAGATAGCCATGGAAGTTGTGTTCTTCTAAAACACAGTGTGGCCTTATGAAATGTATGTGGTAGTGTTTAAAAATGGGTCTAATGTGCAAAGAAGGCAACAGTAAAATGTCTTCAGTGCGTTTAAGCTTGAGCATGGTGGTGGAGTTTTGTTCTTTGTTGTGCAATGGAAAAGCAAAACCAGAGCAGTCGTATTTCAGGAAGCGTTCATAGGTTGAATGGCTTCATTTTCTTCTGCTGAAACCGAAGCATCTGTAACTACTTTCAACCCGCTACTTTCCTTTATAATTATGCAGGAGTAAACAGAAGTACAGTTCCCTTTCTAATACTAAAGATAAATTCTGTAGTGTATCTTCTGCCTAGTTTTTGTTTAGCTCTTGGTAGAGACGTGGGTACTAGAAATTCTGTGTCCTCAGCTTTGAGAGACATACACAGAGATCTTTGTTTATGCACGATTCACTAAAGAGAATACAAACATAAGAGCAGTTTAAAAGTTTGTGTTAGAGCGTGGGGATGCATCTTTTGGCATACGGGTTGTTTTCCTGTTGTGTTGAAATAGGGATCTGGCTGCTTTTCTGGTTCTTGCAGCTGATTGAAAGATTGAGCTGCTTTTTCTTTGCTTAGCTGAGAAAATAATTTTCTCTTAGGGCTTCATTTCCTCTCTCTGTTGTCAGCTTCACAAGACTGATTGTATGCATTGGATTTGCAGATTGCATTTCTTTAAAATATATTCTTTAGCTGCCTTAGTAGTCACACTTCTGCTTCTCTTACAGCAGTCATTCACTCTGCCTGCTCACCCAGTGTTACTGCGGGAGCAGAAGAGATTTCTTTGCAACAGCTTCTGCCATCTGGAACCGCCTTCTTTTATCTTCCTAGTTCATTAGGTCTCCATAGCTTTTAAAGTATTTTCTGAAATTACAATTTATTTCTTTCACCCGTTACTCAGTGGTTTGACTCTGTGACTGGATGTTCAGTTCAGTAGGAAATGCCCTTACCCTGCTGTTTTCTGCGAGATTTTTATCGTACGAAGTCAGGAAAATGCTCGGAGGCACAGCTTGATGAAACACTCTATAAAATAAAATGTTATTAGAAAGTTTCAGAAAGACCAAAACCTATAACCCCATAACTACCTTCTCCGTGCTGAGGAAAAAATATTGCCAACCTCTTTTTTTTTTTGTAGCTTATAGTAAAAGAGTTTCCACCAGCACAGTGCTGCTGTTTCACTCGTCTGTGTGTGTGTCCGTACAAAATTGTCACAGTGTCACAGAACGGCTGAGGCTGGAGGGCACCTCTGGGCACTGCCCCGTCCGACCCCACCACTCAAGCAGAGTCAGCCGGAGCCGGGTGCCTCGGGCTCTCTCCGGTTGGTTTGGAATAGGCAAAAAACAGATGGAGATTGCACAGCTTATCTGGGCAACCTGTTGTTTGAGCACATAAGTACACTCTCTCAGGATGCTTTTCTCAATCCTCAGTACTGTTCCCGTAGTCTGGAGCATGCTTAACAGTTTGACATTTTGCATTTTCCCATTTTCCTGGGAAAGCTAAAAGAGCAAAGCTTCTAGAATTGAACATTATAACCTGGATTTCTTACCTTGCCCTGGCTCTAAAAGCTTTTAACAAAGTTGTTACTTTATTGTTTACAGAAAAAGTTATTTTGTAAGGTGTATCATTTGTATGTTGGTGGTGCTCTGCTGCTCCCTCTGTCTTGATGTCTCTTAAAATGCTGGAAAATGTGGAGTTTATGTTTGTTCATTATCCAGTGGTCTTAGTAGCTTCTGGCACTGTGGAAACTAATGGGGTGGAGTGCTCAGATGCACTTGATACTCTAAGATAGAATAAGATTGTAATTTTCAGAAATAATTAAGAGAAAATGTAAAAACGTTCTCAAGTCATAGAAGTAAGGATGCTAGAGTACAAAAATCAGTTCTTAACAATGGATTAATATTAGCTATCCTGAGTACTTTTAAAAAGGGACAATGTGCTGAGGTAAGGTCAATAAAAAAAATCTTTGAATAAACT
Organism: Tetrax tetrax; assembly: GCA_009806455.1. Taxonomy (NCBI): domain Eukaryota; kingdom Metazoa; phylum Chordata; class Aves; order Otidiformes; family Otididae; genus Tetrax; species Tetrax tetrax. Next base: position 348,150 of record WHYT01017261.1, on the reverse strand, counting down.
GATTAGAGAACTGACTTCTTTTTCTGAATTTAGTGATAAACCTTAGTTTGTAGATCAGGTAGCTGTTCGACACATTATTTTTCTTTCAAAGTGCTCTAGTTGCAAATAGTCCTCTCAAAGGAGTGAAAAAAAAAATTGTATTTCATGCATTAAAAAATAGAGCAAGAAGTCAAATTAAACAAATGATACCTCAGAACCGATATCAAAGCAACCTGCAATCTCCGGTAGAAAACTATGATTAAAATTTTGAATCTTGTGTACTGAGATGGTTATTGCTTTTCTTGATTTTTCTTTTTCTTCCTTGCCATGCAAGGACAAAATTCTCACCTTGTTAAAGTCGATGTGAGTTTTGTCTTTGACTGAATTGGTGCCAGGATTTCATCCCTGGCCTGTGTTCCTTATGACTCTTCCGCATAGGTAAGATTTTACATCTATTAATTATGCATCTGTCTCTTTCAATCTGAACGAAGAAATGATGAGAAAGGTGACAGGCATATTGATTTTGCTTTCATTGAGGGTGGGAGTGGGTACATTTCCCTACATGATGAGTAGTCTCTAGCTTTTACAACACTCCTTGGTTGAGCTGTCGGAAGTGTTTTTGAGGTAGCAGCTTACTATTGGAAAACCCTGATTGAGCTCAATAAAATGCTCAGTGGGAATATGTCAGTGTGTTGAGATTTTCATGGGAAACCAGGTAGACTTCCACCCTGGCCAGGCAGCTATTTGCTGGTCAGCTGTGCCAGACATTTCTGAAAATCTATGTTTTACATGAAAATTCTTGTTTCTGAATTTTAGTTCTGGTTTGAAAGAAGGAAAGAATGATTCAAAAATGTGGAAACTTTGGAGGATCTCATTTACTCTATCTGTACAAGCCCTTCCATGTAGTAACATTGCAGCTTTCTACTAGGTTACTGCTGTTAGTGTTGGATGTTCAGGAAGTGAGAACACTTGATTTTTTCCATTCTTAACCAAGAATTGCTATTGTCATGTCCCATTCATGCCTTGTAGTAATCTTATTTTAGACATGAATCCTTTGTGTGAATAATTTTCTGAGAAGCCTCTTCAATATGTTAAAAGTTGCTTAACATTTTGCGTCCTCTATAGCAGAGATATAACTCTCTCTTAAACATTCTTTGGGTGTTGGATCCAAAATAAATGTTTTTACTTTTGTTTTTCCCTGTGTTCTGAACACTCAGTGATATTTTATGCTTTAATTCAATTCTTCTGGTTGATCACACTTTATGCATTCACTAGTCAGAGTATCAAGTAGAGTGGTGATTGAGGGTCATCTCTGAAAATCCAAAGTGGTAATTGATGGTAATTCAAATCTTCACTTGAGTGACTGTTGAAAGGTCTTGGAGAGAAAAAAGGGGAAGTGTTTGTCTCAGATGTTTTTCTCTTGTGTGGTTTTCATGGGGTAGCAGAAACAGGTTATATTTTGAGAAGACTGTTGTGTAACCTGGTAGGCTTTTTTTTTTTCCTTCTCTTTTTTTTTTTCTTCTGTGATGGCATATGTCCATCTTCTTTTCTGTCCCTGGTGATCAGCAAAGTTTCCAATTGAATATCTGAAGCAATCTCCTTGACAGACAAGAATCTGGACATGTGATTGTTTCTCCAGTCAGCTAACTTAACTTTCTGAGTTAGTATCCTGCAGATTCTGAAGAAGGCTGGACAAAAACAAAACCATGCAGGGGAAACTGCTGCCTGCGTGTGACTGAGAACAGATGAGTTGGGACACCAGAAATACTATAGCTCTCCTGATTACCTCTCCTCTAAATAGCTGTTAGTTGTGACAGTCCACTTACTGCACTAAAAAGAAGAGGTGCATCGTTTGCTATCTTCTCATCATATACAAGTATTTGTCTTCTGCCCTAGGGTAGGGTTTTGGTTCCTGGTCATTTTAAAATGTAAGGCATTTTTTTCTTTATGACTTTGGACTTTTCATCAGGACTTTGGAGTCAGGACTTCGCTTACAGCAACAGCACTGTTCAAACAAGCTAATATTTGGGCAAAACAGGAGATGTATCAAAGATTTAATCCTAACATAGTTTGAAAATACTATCAAATAGCCTTTTAAGTTAGACAAGATTAACACCTTGTGCTTTGTTATTCTGGAAAGAAAAAAGGTTTTGATATGCAGTTCAGCAATGAGTGCAGTGCTTGAGTAAAAGGCTAAGCTTGGGAATTTTTAGGAGAAATGTATCAAGTAGAAAAGTGATGCAAAAGTAACACTGCTCTCAAATACAGCCTCTGCTCTCTCATTACATTAGTGTGTTATTTTTTAAAGTGAAAAGATGATTATAATATGTAATTTCAGTTAATACCATGAAACATCTTTGTTTTACCTGCAGTGTTGAGACTAATCGCAGTATTGTTTTTACTTCCTTTTACAGGTTGCCTTTTTGAAGATGTGAAGAATGCAGATGCCTGTGTTGAAAAGTGTTCTCAAATTCATTTTCAGCAGAAGTATACAGATAACTTTCAATGGTGTGACTTTTAGGAAAAAAACCACTGGCAATACAAAACAAAATGGGGGTGTGGTGTGTTATTTTTCATATCTGGATTTGTTTCAAATTCAGACAGACAGAGTTAATTTTTCCATCCAGTAGATTCTTAGATGTCATTCTAAAAGTGACTTAAACTGTGTCACTCTTGTCACATCCAGCTGGAATGACCGTTAGGATATCTTCATTGCCAAAAAGAAATTATCTATGTATCTTAGTAGTACCTTTATCAGACAACGTTTGATAGAGACCTGTACATTTTTAGGAAAATTCACAACTGATAGCAAAGAGAGGCTTAAAAAAAAATTAATGTCATGGATACTAAGATAAATTCTTTACTTTCTTTGTTCTCTTAAAGTGGGAAGTCCAACTTTAAAATATAAAATCTGGGTTTTGTCAAACTTGTATGTTCGTCGTGTATATTGTTTTCACATTAAGGTTTACTGTTCTTCTTGAGAGAGAAGATAATTTCTGTACACCTCAGGTAGAATTTTTTTAAATTGATAATATTTTGGAGAATCAAGGTTTTATGTTTTCTTGGAATAATTACTCCGTCAGCTTCAAAAAAGAGCATGTGTTTGAAGGCTGGCCTTGCAGAAACTGCTGGAGGTGAAAAATACTTGTAGCAAGTCAATACAGCTACTCTAAATTGTTGTTCTCTGTTGTGGGTGTTCAGCTGCCTTCCCCGGGAGTAACAGCACATTTCCGTGGAACACAGAAGCTGTTACCATTTTTTATTTCAGAGTGAATTGCTCACTTAGTTGACAGCAATTTTTGCCTTTCCTTGTCCAGGGGAACAGGATGGTGTAAGTGCATAGGCTAAGCAGCAGCAAAGGTGCCTCCTGGCATTTTTGCCTCAGTCCCTGCCCATTAGGATGGACCGCTCTTGAGCGAGAAGGAGGTGATCCTTTAGTATGAATCATCTCTCTTGGATCCCTCATCCCTCCAGGGTCTTATCCCATATCTGCCTCGCTTACCTGCAGTTCTCCTTAAATAACTGCTCTTGGCAAATCAGTCTGGTACTGGAATCGTTCATGTGACCTAATGTGACAGTTCTTGTGTTCTCAAAATGTATAAAAAAAAGGTATCCAAACACAAAAAAAAAAAAAAAAAGAGCGCCTGTTTAGGTAGGCTGGCTTTTTCTGTCTTTAAACTCTTAAAATCAAATGATGCTACCTTGCTGGAAAACAGCGGTGTTTTGGGAGATTGGATTCTGGGGAGAATATTCTTGTTAGAGGGCTTCTTTGAAAATTCCTGAACATCAAGGGAAGTTAACATGCCCTTTACTCATGAAATTATCATAATGTAGGAAGTGACCCTGCAAAGTGTTGGACACCTTCTCTGGGTTTTATACACCCAAAGACAAGTAGCTGAGGCCTCCCAGCACCCAGTCTGGATATCATCTCATTTTTCTGTTATTATTTATAGTATTCATTATTGAAAGAAGAACAGAAATATTCTGAGTTTTGTATTCAGGGACTAAATTACCTAGCTCCAAGATATTTTGTCTATGCAGCAATGTTTAGTCATTTTTATAAATAAAATATATTTTCTAAATCAGTTTACTGTTTGTTATGCTTAATTTCTGTGGCAGTTTCAGCTTCCCAGAATATGACTGAGCAATTTGCAGATAGAAGACATTCATCACACAGAAATACTCCAACTTTAATGTATTTTCCAACTTACTTAAGCGAGTACTGGTATGGCTCTGCATGTGTGGAGCAATCTTAGGTCAGAGAATATTTGTGCTTTTGAGGTTCAATCTCTGTCATGTCCTGCCTCATTTGGTGCTGTGGCCATAAAGAGTTAATTCGCCTCTGGTGACATACATAGTTGCGGAATGATGAGTGCAGACATTTCACCGGGAGTATTTTTTTTTGGGGGGGGGGGGAAAACCTTCCAGATATGAAAGACACATAAACCCCATTTTGCCTGGTCTGTCACTTACCTGTAGGAGCTAATGACTCCAGTCATGCTACTTCGACGTCAGTGCTGCAGCTGGCTCAGAAAGCAAATTGTGAGAGAGTGCCAAGCCCAGTGTGTACAGTTAAAACATTAAACTTTTTAGGAGCTTGCCCTCTGCCATCTTTATGCTTAAAGCTTTTCCTTTCGTTTTCCTTTCCTTGCCTAAATCTTTTCTGCCCTATACATGAGTGAACTGGGTCTGGCTAGGGTGGAGTTAACATTCTCCATAGCTGTGGTTTGGAGTTGTAGCTCCAGCAGTGCTGGTAGCACACTGATGTTTTGACTATAGCTGAGCCTTCTCTTCTATTTCCTGCTCTGCCTCTAGAAAACAGTGGGAGGTGCAGGGGATGGAGGCAAGAGTGAGCAGCTGGGTGGGTACTTAGCTGCTGATCAGGGTTGACCCACCACAATTGGAAGCAGAAGTTGTGAAGTCCCTAAAAGAAAAAAAAAAAAAAAATCTTTCTGTTACAGCTGCTCTCCCAGTCCTGGGGACTTATTCCTTCCCCAGGTTCCCAATGGCCACAAGTGCCTGTCTGTGTCTATGCCAGGGGCAGGGCAATTTGGCACGCTTGGTGTCATGTTTCCCTTTCCTTGCTTCTAGCTCTGAAACCTCCATTGACATTTGGCCGTTGACACTATCTGGCAAATATCGGAACACGTGTGATAACATATAAATACCTCGGACAAGTTTCCATTGGGAAATAGATTTCTTTAGCCATGTTTAGAAAAAAAAATGGTTTTGATACTTTTCCAGGTACCAGGCATTAAATTATTCAGAACTCCTGTTTCTTAAACAACTTTTGTGAAACCAGTAGTGGATTTGAGGTGTAACAGCTTCATTTGATGCTTTCTTGCATTCTAGCCGCTTTACAAAAGCGAAACATGGCCATTTTTTCAGAATTATCTTGGCACTGAACCATGGGCTCTCATAAACAATGGACTTGGGTTAAGAAAACCTGTGGAGTTCGTTTCAAGGCTCCTTCCTAGACCTTTGCCTGTCACTGCTCTTACCTCTGTTTCTCTGGCTGTTGAGTAGCAGGATGCTGTTCACTTGTTGGCATCAGCATTTTGAAAAGATGTGTAAGTACAAAGTACAATTAGTTCTGTGCTATTTTCTTAGCATCCAGAGCTAGTGGTAGATTTTAGTTTTGTTTAAAAACCAAGCCTGGATACATCCGTAACAGAAAGATTCTTTGGTTTTGAAGTGTGCAGAGAGTATCTCCATGCAGCTGGAAAAGCATGCACCAAGGTAGGAGTTGGCTAGAAGCCGTGTTCTTAGAAAATATTTGATCCTTCTTATCGCCTGACTTCTCTCCCCAGCGCTTTTTGTCTGTTACAGCCTGCATTTTTCACTGCAGAAAGTGTCTTTAATTTTTGATTTCTGTAGTGCAGAGTGCAGTGTTAGTCTTAAAGTAATAATAATAAATCAGCAATGATGTTAAGTCTGCAACTCACATTAACTCAGATAGATGTGCATCCCTTCCTAATGTGCAGTTACCAAATAGTGTGGCAACAAGAAGATAGTAAAAATGTCAGCTTTAATTCTAATATGCTGTCGGGTTATGAAGATGGCTGTTGGTATGGTGCAGAAAACATGCCTATCTGTCAAACCCATATGGTTGTCTCCATTAGCAACAACAGACAACAATATTGTTTCCATCATTAATGGGTCACAGGGTGATTATATTAGGTAGAAGTTGTTACTTCTGGTATAGTTAAATAGACATTCCAAACTGAGTCCCAATGGGGCTTTTTTAATTCCAGAATTGGGTGGCTTTCCTGCTTAGTTTAAATCCCCGCAGGAGTAGGTTAGGATAAACTCAATACTAATAACAAGTGGCTTGATCAGGGAGCTAGCCTGCTATAATCCTGTGAACTGAAGGGCAAGGTCTAGCTTACCTCCTTTTTACTTTTCTGTGTAGAGAAACTTTTATATATAAAGGAGCAACTTTAATTAAAATTTACAATAGATGTTTCTGCACTCAAACATTCTTAGTTTAAATGCAAATGCTTCTCAGCAATTTTCTTTTTATTTTGCTGCCTTTATTTTCATTCTTCTAGAACATCACTTTGTGGTTTCAATTTTAGACTTTGCGTCCTTTCATTTCTTTCCCAGCCAACTGTGCTCCACTGTAAATGACAGGTCACTTGTTTGAGGTACTGCATTAGCTCATCAGCCTCCTTCCTCTTGGTTTTCCTCCGCAGGTTCTCTTGCTACCGTTCTATCACTGTCATAAAAGCACCGCAAAATCTGTGGATGGGACAAATTGTAGAAATGTTGAGCAACTCTGTCTTTACAAGATTTCCTCAGTCTGTTCTTTCAGAGCAGGCTGAGTTGCCTCATAGCAGACACCATGGAGTGCTCGGCAATGTCCACAGAATATAAGGAATTTTGCAGGACTGTGTGCTAACAGCTCAGTAGCAACATGCGTGTCTTCTGGTGATTGTGACATTGAAGCGTGGTGTTTTTCTTACTGTGGACAGCAATTGCTGTGTTCAGACCCCGTGGCCCAGAATGTTCAGATGGTGTTCTCTCAGAGATGGCAGTAGTGTTACTGTCTCACTCACTGCCATATTCTGTCCATGCTTCGTTCCCATCCCATCATTTTACACATGGATTGCGCAGGTCTGTGTAGTGTGTGATGGAGGCTGCTCCTACCTGCTTGTGTTCGGTGATGATATAAATGTGTATCAATTTATCATTGTAACAATAGAAAACTGTTTATTTCAAGATATCAAATGTCATTTTAACTTATGTGCTTCTGATCAGTTCCTCAAGATTGCAAAGCATTTTACTATATTATTTATCTTTTTTTCTGCGATAACTGGATTTTCTGTGGTGCAGGTAGGAAAGCGGAGCTGCAGATGGGCTCTGCCGTGTGTTTGTGTCACTGGCAGCCACACCAGCCAGGGCCTTGTGAAACAGACTTTACACCTTCATTATTAACACCATTTAATGACAATCCCAATTGTCTGGCCGTCTTGTCTTTTACCTACATGTGTTTCCTCACTTTCAAAACTATGACTGTATCATAAGGGTCATGACTCCCCTGTCAGGGACAAGGCTGTTTGCTTGATGGGGCAGCTGGAACAAAACGTCCCTGTGTGGCCATAAACTAAGTTACAGACCGTCAAGGGGGATAAATCTGCTGTAGCTGTCCTGACTTTAGTGGAGCCATTGCCAATGTACATCAGCAGATGATGCACAGCGTGGACAGGAGGGAGATGAAGTCTCTTGTCTTCCCTTGTCAGTCCCACTTCAGAATACAGAATTGAGTTGGCACACACAGACATAGGACTGGCCATGTCTGAGAAAGGCCTGCGACCACCTCTGGACAGACATGGAGTCATCATCATGGTGCCATCGTAACGGGAGGGCTCAACACAGCTCACAAGTGAAAATCCAGAAGGGACATGGGCTGTAAAACAAGAAGAGAGGAAAAAAGAAATTCAGTCAGTGTTCTACAGCTCTGCGTGATGTGGTCCTGGCTTAATAGGCTTATTGAGGATATCCATGGTGCAACGGCTCTGCTCTCAACTTCTTTGTAAACTCTGTCAAAAGTTTCTCTCTGTGACTAATGGGAAGCATGAAATGTAGTGATCCAAGGGTGCAGTTACTGTAGGCTCTTTGCTCAGATTACTAGACTTGCCCTTTACCAGGCTTTGATTTATGTGGACCTAATAAGAGAAGGGCAAGAACAGCCCTTTGTTTGTGCTTTGAAAGAAAATGGAGGTATGGGACAATTTACAGCTTATGCTTTGTTCCTGAAAAAGGGTTTTGTGAATTTGTTGAAATAAATATTCTCAAATATGTGAAGCAAAAATGAGAATGCACTAAATTAAAAGTGCCTTTTAAATTGATGGCTATTGAGAAGAAGAGATGACTTGTTGTTTTAGTTGATTCACCGTAATTATTAAGATCATATTTTGTGGTTGAGATGCACAAACACGACTTGACTGTTGCAACCTCTTATCTCGAGAGTACAAAGAGCAGTGTTTGTTCCGATCCAGCAAACACAGTTCTGGCAGCTCTGGCAGTTCTCCGCGTAGGTAAGTAAACAAGGCGTGAGCGAGCCCAGCAGAAGACAGGGAGCGTAGTGCGACAGGGGACTCTGTAAGATGTCTAGAGGAAAAATACATTAACAATGCGCCTGAAGGAAATTTTTTCCTATCCTTAAAAGTGCTTTTTAGATTGCTACAGGCATATGAAGAAACATCTTGGTGGGATGGGGATTTTAGAATTGGCATCATAATTTGCAAATGAAAACATATTTCTTAGCCTGTTGGAGTTTATTCAATGATCACATGAACTCAAAATAATATCTTGTTGTAGAGTAATGCTGATTTACTTTACAAATATTTCTAATTACCTGTGAATTTACTACAGTATGTGTTACAATCTGTACTTTCTTCCTCATCTAGATTTTGACACTTGCTCAGCAGGAGTCACCATTTATGCAAGAGTATATTAGTTTTCACCAAATTTAGAAAATTTTTGTTTAAAGTAGAAACTATTGGCAATTTGTTGTTATAGTTAACCAAAGACTAGTAAGTAAAAAAGACCTCACATGGGCTATTTGTTTTGTTGTGTATCTTTTCACATTTTAAAGTGGATTTTTGTTTCTTGCTCTACTAGGCAAATGTTCCATTACTAGTATTAATAATTTTTATTTGGGCCATAGAACATCATTTTAAAGCATTTTTGAAAGAGCAGGAATTCAGAAACGGTAAGATTTTTCCATCCCTTAACCCAATCTCCTGTTACAGCTGGCAGTCTAACACATGCTTCTGTCTCATATGATTCCTTTCATATCCTGATCCACCCTATATTTAATCAGTTTGTTTTGTTTTTTTGTCCTGCTGTCCTTACTGGAAACCTGACCCAGAGCCTCACTCTTCTGATAGGAATCTTCTGATTTCTGGGATAAGTGTATTCCTGACTAATTTACACCCATTTATTGTTGTGCCAACACCATTCTTTAATGTAGGTAGGTTCTTAAACCTCATTCTATGTTTAGGGAACAATCTTGTCTCCTTGGAGCTCGTGTTATGAATAATTTCTTTCCCAAAGATAGACTTTGCATTCTACCAGATTCTCTGTTCCACTTTGAATTAATCTCCCTTGTGCAGGAGTGAACAAATTGCTCACAAGGTGTGCATCTTAGCAAAGTGACATTATTGCTTCCTTATTTCTTTTGGGAACACCTCACTTCATGCATTAGCGACTGCTTCTTTTTTTTTTTTCACATCTGCAGCACACTGGTGGCTCATAGTGGACACCCCAGCTTGTCTTCCCTTCCGTGGAGACCCATTCTGCCATTATTCTGTGGCAGAAAAAATCAGATTATTTCATAAGTGAGTGACCATGTGCTTTGTATATTTGTTCCTGTCCCTAGGTTTCCTGATCCTCATCTTTGTGACGCTTCTGACTGTCACATCAGCAAATGTTCTTTAGTGAAAATGTTTAACAAGTTTTGTTCATAGGCAGAACTACTATTCCCTCTGGCTTGTTACTTCTCTTTTTGGTTTCCACTGAGAGGTAGAGCCTTGGGGGTCCAGTTCAGACCTCAGCAGGAGTCAGGACCTCAATGCCATCATCCTGAGCCCTGGTCTACCAAGCAGAATTGGCCCCTCAGCTGTCATTGACCCTCACTGGTGGTTCCTCACCGTACATGCTAGATGCATGCTCAAATGAATGGAGTCCCCCTGTCTGCAGTAGACAGGTGTTGGTGTATTACATTACATTACTAGGTAAAAATTGCAGATTATCTTCTTATTTAGCACTCTGTTGCTGATTCATTAGGATTTTGGATTTTTTTTTTAGTTGTCTGTAGCGAATTCTGGGGCGGGTTACATTTGGTACAAAGAGAATGTTGTTCCAGTGACCAAATGCTTTTGTAGAAACACGGTGTTATATTCTCTCCCTTCTACTGTGAATACCAAACACGGCCTGTCAATAAATTGAGACTGAAGTAAAGCAGTGAGAGCAATACACTGGTCAAATTGTGCAGTCATTAATGGAAAGCGTTGTTGCGCTGAGCTTGGATACTTAATGTTTTAGCCTTGATGCCTTTGTGGCTATAGGCAGGACCTGGGAGATTCCTACTTTTCCTGACTGAGGGTATAAACTTTCAAACAGATGTTTGACAGACCCCTGACAGATCTGTGCTTTAGTTTTTCTGGGTTCTTTATATCCCCAGCTAATAATAATGCATGATATCCTATATAAGCTTTTTAAGTACAAATTCTTGGGACCTGCCATTCTGCATGGTGTGAGTTTGTCATCGCTGTAGCGCTGGAGCAGCTTTGTGTGTTGCGTAACACAGGTAGCACCTCTCAAGTGTGACCGACTCTTTGTCGCTGCGGAGAGGAGGTGCAAAGTTGTTTTGATCCGGTGGGGGTGAGCAGGGAGTGGTCGCCTGCTTGTTTTAGATGTACGTCCTGCTTGGTGTATCTGTTAGAAGAGGCAAGTGACAGGTTTGCCATGCTCCAGAGTTTGTGTGTGAGGTCCCTCCATAACAGGAGAGGCTACTGTGAAAAGTTTTTCTCTTCCGGAAAGTGTGATAGCTATCCAGGGCCCTGGTTTTCAGGTATCTTGAAATGAGGACTTTGGGATCATGGGCTTGATTCAAAGCTCCATGAGACAGCAGCACAGACAGCAGGTGCTAGGTCATTGACATATTTTATCAAAAATTAGAGGGAAATAACTTTTTTTGCCAACAAGCTATGTTAAAAATGTTATCCATTGAGTATACATTTTCATCCCATTGCTAGTAGTCACCATGATGCCCTGCATCCCTCTGCCTTCCACCACCAACTAGAAGTGTTTTGTCTTGCTTAAGGTCAGTTTTAAATAACAATTCATGCAAAGGTAGCATTGTTCAAACAAAAGGCTGCTAATGAGGTGGCCTGACTTTAGGAGGTGAAAGATGGATGAAAAAGTAGAGTTTCTGCAGAAATCTTTGTCTGATTAGGTGTGTGTTCTGTGTATTAAAATGTATCATGGACTTTATTACCCTAATGCACGCACAGCAAATGCACAACACCATATGTATCCACAGCTGCAGAGGATAACCCAAGCTATTATTAGTTATTAATTTAATGTGATCCTCTAATCAAAGATGATACAGTAATGCACAAAAGGACACACACAAATTTACATTTGGTATTTTCTGCCTTGAAGTTTTTTGTCACATCTAAGCATGGTTTTAAGTTTTTGATGATGTCTGTGAAAAGGCTTTTCATTATTTGGAGGAATGCATTAAGGAATTCTGAGCTTGCCATGTGTTTAGAAACAGCCTCTTGTACAGCTTCAGGGACTGGGCTTATGCCTTTGGATAATAATATGGTGTACATCTGATTCCATGAAGAATTCAAGATTAAAGGTCACATGAGCAGCCTTCATACAGAGATAGTTTGTTGCACAGTTTTGACTTCTTATCCTTCTAATGAAATGGTGTTGCACACATTGAAAAAGTCTGGTAATTTCATTTTATTGACATTCATGAAGAGAATAATAGGCAAGCAACAATGCACTGGGGTGTTTTATTAGTAAATTGAGGGCCATCTTTACTGTTTTTTCCAGATAGCTTTTCTTCTTCCCTCTGTGTCGTTGTTTTTCAAAATTGCATTTCTTTGGTACTATCTCACTTCTGCAAAAGGCAATTTTGTTAAATGTGTTCCCAAATGCACTGATGAAGTTACAACTGTTTGGCAAAGGCTTGGAGACCAAGATGCTGCTGTGAAAAATGAGCCTTGTCAACAGAAAACTGATTTGTGATCACAAAATGTGGACAAAGTGGTCAATGTTGCATTATCTGTTTGCCTCCCGCTTTCAGGTGTATCCACTGTCCTGAGGGAGTTGTTACATGTCCGGAGCATCTATGGACTGTCAGCTCTTCTTCACTGTCAAATTATATCAGGGCAGAGACTTTTGTCATTTCTCAGAGCTATGGCTTTTGCCCATCCTTGGGTGGCTGGCACTCTGGGATTTGGGGACCTAGTTCTTTTATGTGCACCTGTACCTGTCTGTAGCTCTGTCTCTCATCTCCACTAATAAAATGGGAGAAAAGCGGAGTCTAGACTTGAAAGACATGTTATGAGGAGAAACATGTTAAAGACTGTGAGTTTGGGGATAAACTGTCAAGGATTTAATATATAAAGTATGAATTTGCTCTAGACTGTTTGTGAAATAAGGTGTATCTTGTTCTGTACTAACAGTTGCATGGCATTTCAGCACGTATGTGAAAAGCTGTTGCTCCCAGAGTTTGCTAGGAGATCATATTATTTCCTTTCCTTAACTTGTAATGCATTTAGCCTGCCTGTGATTTACGTAGCCAGGAACAAGAACTGAAGCTCTTACACAGGGGAGAGGATGTGTTCCTTGTATGCATGAGCTGTTAAAAGCTAAAACTTCAGACCTTTAACCCGTAGGACAGTGTTTCTAAAGAGAATGCTTTAAACCTGTTTGCATTTATTTATTAATTTCTCTACTGTGTTATTTGTAACAGCAGCTCATATCTTCCCATATTTTTCAAGATCCCGTGATGTTTATTGTAGCTGCAATTGTTCTTTCATTGAGATCAGCAGAGTAGCTGGGCTTCTACAGCAAACAGACTACAGATCTATTTTAGCCAACAAGCCATTAGTTTATGCTGGTGTAGGAAATTCTGCTTTCTCTTAAACTGAAGCAGCTTATTTATACTCTCACAGAGTTGGCATTAATAATATCCAGTCTTCTTAAAATGTGGACTGCTTGTTTTGTTCTAACCTATCTCTTTGAAAAACAGCAAGTTGAATGGGTTATGCATTCTGCGTGTTGCTTTGATGACAGATTTGGAATTTCCTGCCTGGGATAAAGGAGCAAGGATTAGCCTTAAAGATGTAATTCCACCTCTGTCATCCAGATCTAACGCTTGCCTTGCAAAAAGGGGAGCAATCCTGTCTTTGCAAGGGATTCTAGGAGGCCTCTTCTACAAAGCAGAAAAGCTGCACTCCAGATGCTCAAATAAATTGTCAGAGACGTCCCTTCTTTTACAGGAGCTGCTAAGACCTAGAAGAGCTGCTGCCTGTCCTTGTTGCCACTGACTGAGGAGTAAGAGGTGACTTCTCAAGTGTGTGCTATTTTTGTGTAGTCTGAGTTTCATTGTATTATCCAGGCTGAACATCCTACAGGCCGTTAGGAAGGGTATGTGACATAAGAAGGTTTAGCAGAGGTGCCCTGGCCGTCATACAGATAGTATCAGACAAAATTTCACATGTTTACTAATATTCCCTTGCTACTTGAGTACCCTGCAAGAACGACAACACCTGAAGAGTAAGGCAGAGTCCTAAACCTAAATTGCATTGAACAGGCTGGAAAGCTAAAGGCTGAACTCTTCAGTGAGTCCTGATGACTGCTTGCATTCTCACTAAGAACCTGCTAACCAGGCCTTTTTTAGGCCAGGTTGGAGTGGGCTCTAAGCAACCTGATCTGGTTGGAGATGTCCCTGCTCCTTGCAGGGGGTTGGACTAGATGGCTTTTAAAGGTCCCTTCCAACCCTAACGATTCTATGATTTTCTTTTCATGCTATTAATGCACCATGCAAATACTCCTGTGTCTGTGCAACCTGTATCTCTTATGTCAGAACGTAGTCCTCTAACCTCTGAAAGTAACACCAGCTTCCCTGGGCAATTGCTTTGGCCATTTGGTGCTGGAAATAGTCCTTTAGTACTGTGCTAACTTAAAAAAAAAAAAAAAAAAAAATTACCGTGAAAGAAACTTTAAAAGGTAACAAGCAAGTGTGAAGGGGACAAAGAGAGAGAAGAACTGTATTAAGACTTCAGCTTTCCGTATTCTGCATATAATGGAGCCAAAACCTCCTTTCCCTCTGCAGCAGAAAACATCCTTCAGCATGGCTCTCCTGTGCAGCCCATGTAAAAGAAGTTTAAATACAGCAGAAATAGACTCACTGAAAGAGTTGTGAGTGGGCTCAATATCCTTGTTCAACTTTGAGGCATCTGAAACGTGTGCAAGCAGAAGTCACTGCAGCTCAGTCCAAACTGACTGTCACTTGTGTAGGTGTTAGCGCTGAACACTTTCCCACGCCCTGAAATGCAGGAGAGCTGCTGCTTTGCAAAGTTTTGTGTTGTTGCAGTCTATCTGAGATTCCCCTGGCCGAGGATTCGCGGGATCGGGGGTGAAGCTGTGCCTCCAGGCCAGCACGAAGAGGGTGTGAAAGGTGTGTGCTCCTGGGGGAATGCCTTTCTAATTCTTCCTGGTGGGAAGGTGGGTAAGGAAATTAATAAAAATTTATCCTGTTATGCCTTTTTAAAATAGGATTTTCAATTAAAGAAATACATGCTTAGGAAAGCATAACAGCTCCATGCACTGCTTAAAACCTGAAACAAATATAAACAGTTGCAAAACACTTTTCACAAGCTTTTGAAATCTGAAAATGAAAACGAAAATGGCATTAAAAACGTAATTAAAAAAATATTAATAATTTCACACTAAGGTAAGGAAATTCTGATTAGGCAGAAAAATACCCTGTGTCAGAGGGGTAGCACTGAATGCTGTAGGATATCTGAGCCCCCAGCTGACACAGAATTTCTAATTTAGGCCCAAATTAAGGTCTCGTTTATGCTGACATGTATCCCCAGGAACTCTTTTCACTTTGTCAGGGTACTTGAATCTTACCCCTATGTAGCTGAGACCATAAATGAGCCTTTAAGAAGCTTTTTGCCACTGAGAATTCTTTGAGAGCCTTATCATTATTTAAGTTCTTCCCTGAATAATGAACAGGCAGAGGCAGTAGGCAGAAAAGACCGGTGGGCACAAACCTGCTGTTATAAAACAATAAAATGTCCTGAAACTTGAGGATTCTGACTTTGTTACAGATACCACTATTTAAGTAAGTCCTTCTTGTTTACCTCTAACATTTAAATCCACAAAACATTGTTAATCTAGAAACCTCATGTTATTAAGAGGATGAATGGAGCTGCTTGCGAGTTTCAGCACTGTGTTATTTATATGGAGGTTTTTCAAAATTGTCTTTCAATAACTTCTTTCCAAGTCTAAGTAAAACAGATCTTTTCAACTGGACATTTGTATAGCATTGTAGATGTGTTACATATGAGTGTGACCTTCAAGTGCTAGCTTTTGTGGGCACATCTCTTGTGGTTAACATGATAAATTATGTTATGCTGGCTAATTAAATCAATACATCTCCTTAATGTCTTGCAGTTTCTGATTTTCTTGTCACTCTTTAGTCCCATGGATCACCTTCCCTATCTGCTTTTCTCAGATCAACATGCAATTTTTTCCCTCTCCTTTCTCTGCAGAGATACAGCAATTCCCGTACTCTCCATCAGAAAGTACGTTTGAGAAGTATATTTAGTATATCTAATAAGAGAATTATTGAAAGGTAACTGGTAGCACCTCCCACTTCCCCGTTAAATTTGTTTTCAACATTTCACAAATGGAGGCCTTTCTGCGTCTTTTGGACTTAAGTTATAAACTAAACAATGGAAATAACTTTTTTTTTGGTTGAGCGTGTTGTGAATTGTGTTAATACAGGGAGAGAATGGGTGCTGAGAGATGTTATATGAAAGAATGTAAAGAATCCTACAAGGATTTTCACTCTCTTGCAACACTGAAAAGGACCTGAGTTAGGAACATGGCAAGCAATATCGTCCCTATGCCTATTGTGTGTCTATCTCTATGTTTCCACATAATAGAAGGCCTTTTTCTGTTCCCTTCTTGACTTTTGCCATATATTAAATACCTAAAAAAGGAGTTTTAAAACCTTTGAACAATAAAACATTTTTTTCCACAAAGATAATAGCCTAAATATTTCTTGGAATATGTTAAGTCTCTTGGATATTTTCATGTTTTTTCCCAGTAAATTGTGTTTTCCATACCACCTCAGACTAGAAACAAAAATGTTTATGTTCTGGGGTTTTATGTGCTTTTTTTTTAGAAAAAAAAAAAAAATATATATTTCTCTTTTTTAAAATCCTTCTTACTTACAGGTTTTTTCACAGGCAAAGAAAGGGAAGATGAGGGAAGAAATTTCTCCACAACTAAAAATTTCTCTGGAAAAACTTAGACAAAGCAAGTTTCTACAACAGCTAACCAAGCAAGATGAGACAAAAAAAAAAGAGCAACTGCCAATGTTTTCAGCAAGCCTAGCAACAGCCCGTCTCTGGACAGCTTGTTATGATTCAGATGTATGTTTTAATAGGGGAAAACCAACATTGGTTTGAATGCATTGAATACCAGTAATTCCCAAACAGAGAGCTTTCCAGCTGTAGGCAAACACCACCTCTGAATTAGGCTCTGTGGTATACATGCATTTGACCATGACACGCTAATGCCTTTACCTGCCCCCATCCCTGCAGCACACCAGGATGCAGGAACACAACCTGGCTCCTCCTCCTCCTATCTTGCCTTTCTTGATTTATAATGAGAGAATAGAAAGATCCTGGAGTATAAACTGGGACAGCAACCCTCTCAGCACTCCTACAGCCACTAGCTCCAGTCCCCTGAGCTGTGCTGCAAGTGGACAGGGAAAGGTGAGGAATTCGCAACCTGACCTGTAGAAATGTTAGGACGGAGTGCTTCCAGTGGAAAACATTGAGATGATTACACCCATAGCATCTTAGAATAAAATAGAATTATAGAATGGTTTGGGTTGGCAGGGACCTTTAAAGGTCTTCTAGTCCAACTGCCCTGAAAGGAGCAGGGACATCTCCAACTAGATCAGGTTGCTCAGAGCCTCGTCCAACCTGGCCTTGAATCTTACTCAAGGGCTTGTCTGGGAAGCCTTTTGCAGGTAACTTTCTGCTGAGCCTAGAGCTGTTATACAGGACTTCTCCTGCCTTCTTTGCAGTATATATAGTAGGTATGTTAGTAAAGGCCCTGGATATAAAAGAAGTCCTCAGGTTGTGTTGCTTTATCTACACTAACCCATCAAATTGTGGCTTGTCCTGCAGGAATCTGGGTTGCAGTCAGAAATCCGGCTCATTATCCAGAGGTGATACAACACCGCATTTGCCCGTCCTGATTCTGCAGTTAATAGAGCTGTCAGCTCTGCTGTCAGTCGCTTGTCATGCTGTCCAGAAACATATAGAAAGCCTTAAAGGAAACAGGTCATCCCAAGAGCAGACTCTTGAAATAAAATAGCCCCATATTCTAATGTACATGGAAAACGGCTTAGACTTTTCCCTTCAATTGTTCTTTGTACTGGATTTGCCATTTGTTCCATAGAACATTTTTCAGGAAAATATCTGTTGTAGGTGCCAAAAGCTGTTATGTTGTCCATGCTTTGTGATATTTTCATGGTATGTTTGGAGAAAAGGTTTTCCTTCTGTCTCCTTCAGTTGCTGTAAGCCCAGTGTTACCATCTCATTCAAGGGATGATAATGACTGTGTTCACTTGTTGCATGAGATGTTTACGCCAAGGGTGTTTACGAACGTTCTGGCTGATTTTAAATACAAACTTCAGTGCCTGGAGACACCTTCCCATTAAAAGCAATTGAGTCACTGTAGCAGAGAGGGAGAGGTCCAGCAGGTAAAGCAGCACTCAGTCAAGAAGGTGCTTGTTGGCTAGTAAAGTACAGGGGATGACAGCTGGTCTGACAAAGTGACATTTGCAGCTCCAGAGAAGTGAGACTTTCTTAATTTAACCGGAGAAGTGTCAAGATCATCTGCTGAGTAAGTTAGAAGTAAATTTCAAACAGAAAGAAAATTTCAAGAGGAAAAATTAAATCTGCTCACAGCCCATGGAAAGGAGATTAGGAATAGACATTGATGTAGAGGAAAGTTTTGCTCTAACAAGTGCAGCCTGCGACACGTGACACACAGGGAGACAGCATCCTTGACATGTCAGAAGAGCACCTACAGCAAATGAGTGGGATGCCAACTGAAAAGGACTTTTTATACTTTATCTTGTGAGCAGGCTGAGTCTAGCCTTCTTTCTTCTCCCTTCAAACCCCTTTGTTACTGTGGTGTCTATTATTTTAGGTGTTGTAAATAAATATTCCTGCTTGGATTTTTCTTTACCCCAGCTGGAGAAAAGTACTTGGTTAAAAACAAGATGTTCCTTGCTGAAGGCTGCTGCAGCTCTAATAGGCAACCAGGAAGGTGGTCTCCCAGGGGTGAGGAGGGGAAGTCAGCTCTTCCCGCAGTGAGGGGTGGCCACGGAGGCTCTTAGCAGGATGCCGGTGAGCATGCCTGAATCTCAGTGGTCCTGAGGGAATTTGTCATTGGTGCACTTGAGTAATGCTGTGATTCTATTCCTCTCTGAAAGAGTGAACCTTTGTGTTAAGAGCGAGCTTATCTTTCTCCATTTCTTTTTATTCATGAGCAGCTCCTGGTTTTCTGAGGATGCAAGCAGTTTACCAGCAATCATGTCAGAATATTTGTTAGCATCATACTCCCACTTTTAAGTCATAAAGCAGCAAAGGGAGTTATTGCTGCTGTCTCTTAAGCAAGCCAACAAAGGCATAGATGTAAAAACACACGTCCCTAAGTATTTACCTAGTTCTTTTCACATTCCTCTTTTTGTATTCCCAAGCAAAAAGCAGCACTCCCTAGCAACCATTTTAAGGCTGAGGGCACGCTGAAAGCAAGCTTGATAAATGAAAGTTTGATGATGAAAGTTTGTGGGACTGGCAGAGCAGCCCGGTGGAATTACCAAGACCATGCTGTGCACGGCCCCACCGGGATGCATCCCTGGGGGCCGCAGGGACGAGAAAAGTGCAGGCAGCCACCTAAGCTAGCGAGCAGAAGGCGCTCAGGAGACAGGCTCCTGCATCTTAACAAGTCTGAACACTTTCCCAGAGTTAAGCACTATACTCTTTCTTTTATTGTGAAAGAAAAAAAAAAAAAAAAAAAGGCTTCCTTTTTAACAGCGATGGAGAAGTCCCAGTTTTAAATGCTGACCAAGTGGGCCGAGCACTTACCTGGGCTGTAGAAACCACAGATTCAAATCCCACCTTCGCTTCAGGAAATCTGACCATCAGTGTGTGATGAATAGACTCATCACCAGGACATGGGGTATCTAAGACAGGGCTCTTTCCCGACATGGGGCTGGCTCAGCGGTATCATGTAATGGCTCAGTGACAGGGTGCCAGCCAAGTAGTGCTACCCTCTTCTCCGTGCCAGCTCTCATGGCTTTCTGGCCACACAGCACACTGCTATGTTTCACTAAGCAGAACACATTCACCTTGGTTTTGTTGATTTAGTTTCTTTTGGACAGGGAGAAAAGAGAAAGACAATGGTGCTGAAGAGCAGGACCTCCTTCCTTGAGCTGATTGGACTGACCCAGCTCTACCACTTATGTTCCCACCTGTTAAAGCTGCTCAGCATCTCATGGAACTGTAAAATATTCCCTGAGCTTGAGGAAGACTATTTAGTCCATGGTGGAGATGATCATCTAAGAAAGATGAGACACGGACTTTCTTCTCCTGTCATATATTTCCCACGGTAATTTTTTTTTTTATTTGAAATCATACTGAGCTCATTTCAGTCGTATACCTGTCGTATACGGTAGATTGAGATTCTGCAGTCTAAAAGAGTTGGCTAGGTCTCTCAAGCACAGAAATGGAGGATTGATTGTGTTTTGATTCACATTGTATAGTCTTCAGTTAGTAAGTAAACAGGGAAAGCTGAATGTTTCCTTCCAAACTCAGTAAACATACAACTTTGAGGGACTACAGCAAATGTCCTGGTTACCTGCCTCTGGTGTGGCTCCCTGTATCCCTTATGAGTACTGAGCTGGATAACTGGAAGTCCTTCTATTCTCATCTGTCGCTTTCTGCTCCAATGAGTTCTGCTTGCAACAAATGCTGCTGAAATGAGTCAGCCGTTGGAGGAGATGCACAGGAAAATAATAAGGTGAGGTGGGTGTCAAGTGTCTAGCCAAGAAGATATTACTACCAATCCCCACTAAATAAGGTGTCAAACCTGTCAGTGTGACCATCAGGCAGAGAAGTTAAAAGGTAACAAATCAATCAGTGTAGCTGACTTTTAAGTATATCTTCCAGTTCTTATAAAAAACGGTTGTCATTATTCTTGGGGATCTTTATAGCAAAAAAATAAAGAGGCTATATAAATGCTGGATTTTTTTTCTCCAGAGATTTTTTAATGCCAGTGAAAACTTGTTGTTGCCCAGATCCATTAGTGTTGTAGCGGCTGTGCATTTGAGAACCATATTCTGTCCATCCCCCCATGCACTGTTTAGAAACGTAATAAGAGATTCAGAGCATCCACTGTCTGGTTTCCGTGGTTGTGGCTTATTAGACAGGTAATGACTAAAATAATTTCAGTGTCCATGACAGGCATCCATAGCAGGATGTTTGAATTCAACACTAAATCCCTTTGATAGCTTTGAAATCCTTACAGGACATCCAATTTGTTGCTTTTTTGAATTGGGAAAAAAAAAATCTTGACATTTTATGCAAAGAAAAATATGATAGAACTATGAAAGAACACCTTTTTGTTGTCTGGTCACTGAGCCCAAAAATGTTAATATGCAGAAGGGTAATAAATGTTACCAAGTTACTTTACTCTGGAGATGGTGACTGAGTCCATTGAGAGTTTAGTCCTCTTGATTCCACTTACCTTGTTTCTTATACTTGCTGGACTTATTCCTACCAAGTTTGTCCAAAATGACATAGTAGCACGCAGATATTCCACTTTTTTTTTTTTTCTTGACCGCAGCTGCCTATTCTCCATCAAGGCACAGTTCTGCTTTGTTATTAAATCAATGCTTATTCCATTTCCTCATTGTTTGCTCTGTTTCTTTTAAGGTTCTGCAGTGGAAACAATAATACTCCATTATCACTGGCATTAAGGGGAAATTGCCAGATCTAAAATTATCAGTTACTGAAGCTGTCCTGCTTCAGGACATTTATCTTGGGTTTGAGCAAATAATTTACTCTATAACATCCAAATTTAGGATTTTGGGAACTTCTTTTGAAGCAGCTTGCTCTGACTACTATTGGAAACAAGACAGATGACAGTTCTCATGCATCATAAGAAAGTTTGTGTTCCTTACCAAAAAGAGCTCACCCTCCAGATAAACATTGGCCAAGGAAACTCAGAGACTCTGTATTGCTGGACTTGCTTCACTACAGCGTAGCATATATAAAACTATGCAAGTGTTACATAGTAGATTTCATTCATATTAGATAGTGAGACATCAGCTGATATCCCTGGTATATTTAGGTTTGAAGGGTGTGTTAGAAACACAGACAGTCTAGAGCATAATAAGAGTCAAGTTCTGTTTATTTTTGGTAAGGTGACTCCAAATCGTATTAGGAGCTGGGGAGACATCATCAGCTCCTGAGGCAGTCACAATAACGATAGCTTTATCAGCACTCATTCACCATTTTAAAGAACAAAGGTTAATAAACAGGAGATAGAATACTTATTCTAATATGAGTCCCTGGGGTACTAAGTCATCTTTAATGAGAAATGAGGTAATTACCAGTTCTGTCACCTTTCGTCTCTCAAATACACTTGAAACTGTTTAATATGAGGCCTGTGTTGTTCAATGGAAAATAAAGACTTCGAAATTATTGTAAAGCATCGCAATATCACTGTTAATGTAATGACAGTGAAGCCTGAATATCAAAGTATATATGTAAAGGCAATTTGAACATTTTTCTTAAATCAGAATGGGATGAGATGTCAGGACAAAAAAATATACCAGTTGTCCTGGTCTTTTGTCACCCTAATCGTTACAGACTACTCAGCTCCTCAAATGTGAGATATTCTGGGTTTGAAATTGAAAACACAGTAAAAGAATTAGACTGTGACAAATTTTGGAAGGACAAATTTCTAAATTTGCATCACCTGCCTTATATCCAGAAAGCTTGTGGAGAGTGATATGAGATCAGCTAGGATGAAAAAAAAAAATCATAATAATCACAAAGCTAAAGTGCCTGAAGAAAGAACAAAGAACGGCTGCCGCAATTAAACCAAACACATGCGGTCAGACTTCTGGAAGGCTGTAGGCCTGATTTTCCTTTGCTTTGCTGTATTTGCTGGATCAAAGATTCTTGAAGTGAATTTAACTGCCTGTCCCTTTTTGCAATGTCAGAGCGGTGGAAAGGAGACACGATGTAGATGAGAACCACGTTCTGCAGAATTAGGTTACAGAAAGATAATTACACAAACAGCCTTCATCCACATGCTGAGCAGCACAGGCAGTATTTAAATGGTTCAAGTTACGCAGGGTGAAATAAATAGTTGCTATCAGGTCACCGGTGGGACAGGGACACAACCTTCTGGAGGTCAGTTTCCTCCAGCCATCTCTGCCCCAGGAGTGCTGCTTGGAGAGAGTCTGAGCAGCAATGAGGAACAAATTTGCTGGCACCTGGCCGCTCCCCGTGGCAGACCTGGGAGTGGGGCTCTGGGCTGGACCCAGCTTTGGCTGCAATCATGGGCTTATCCCTGGAGGTGAGGTGGGTCAGGGGGCTGGAGATGACACAAAACTTGGTGGAGTGGCTGACAGGCCAGATGGTTGTGCTGTCATTCAGAGGGACCTGGGCAGGCTGGAGAAATGGGCTGGCAGAAACTTAATGAACTTCAACACAGGGAAATGCAAAGTCCTTCCCCTGGGGAGGAACAACCTCATGAACCATGATTGACTGGGGCCACTTATTTGGAAAGCAACTTGGCAGAAAAGGACTTGGAGGTCCTGGTGAATACCAAGCTGACCATGAGCCAGAAATGTGCCCTTGCCACCAAGAAGGCTAACGGTATCCTGGGTTCTATTGGAAGTGTTGCCAGTTGGTCAAGGAAGGTGATCCTGCCCCTCTACTCAGCACTGGTAAGGCCACACCTGGAGTGCTGTGTCCAGTTCCGGACTCCCCAGTACAAGAGAGACACGGAAAGCCCAGCAAAGGGTCACAAAGATGATGAAGGGGCTGGAGCCTCTCTTCAATGAGGAAAGGCTGAGGGAGCTGGGACTGTTCAGGAGAAGAGAAGGCTCCAAGGGATCTTATCAACGGGTATAAATATCTGAAGGCAGGGTGCAAAGAGGACTGAGCCAGGCTTTTTTCAGTGGTGCCTAGTGACAGGGTAAGAAGGGATAGGCACAAACTGAAACACAGGACGCTCGGTCTCAACATCAGGAAATACTTTTTTACAATGAGAGTGACCAAGCACTGGCACAGGTTGCCCAGGGGTTTTGTGGAGTCTCCATCCTTGAAGATATTCAGAAGCTGTCTGAATACCTGTATCTAGGATGAGGTGACCTCCAGCAGTCCCTTCCAACCTCAACCACTGTGAGGACAGCTGATTACTGTTGCAGTAGCAGTGTTGCTGGCATTTACCTCCAGGCAAAGCCAGGACAACTCTTTGCCTTGAAGACATTATGGTCAACAGGACAAACTCTTTGTGGTTATGTTTGCTCAGACTTTAAAATGCCGAGGGCAGAGAGGCTTGAAACAGGTGGGACGGCCATTGGGTGCAGAAAGCAGAAAAGGAGGGGGAGAAACAGGACAAATGCAGATGAGGAAGGATAAGGAGGAGAAACAGGACAGATGCAGACGAGGAAGGACTGAGTTCAAGTGGCCAAATGGCTGAATATGGGGAGAAAAGGCAACTAACAGCCTCCTGTCTTTGGAAGGGAAGTAAACATGACTGTGACAAGAAGCTGTGAAAATGCCTTGAGTGGCAACAGCAGGAGAAAGGTCTGGTGGCTCTGTCACAGGTTGGCACTGCCCCTTACAAAAAGGTTCGTGGGGATTGGTGGCTTTCCAGGTCTTCAGATCTAGTTCTGTCCCCAGGGAAGGAGACTTGCAAAGGCAGCAGTGGGGGCAAAGAGCACTCTTTGAAAAGTCAGATATATATTCACGAAGAAGTTGTGTGCATTTTTGCCCTCCCCTATTTTTCTCCATGTAAATATTTATTTAGCTTTAAAAAATCACTGGCAAATGGCTGGTGGTGTTATTCTGAGGTTATAGTTGCTAAACCAGCTCCAGGCTTGGTACGGAGTGATGATGGCTTTGCATCTTCTTGTTTGCTATTCAATAACTGTCCTCTTTAGTGAAAGCGCCTGAATGAAAAACAATTGTGTCTCACTTCAACTTTCAGTTTTTTAAAAGTGGAACTGACTCCGTTGAACATCTTTCTCCAATAATTATTGTATTTGTTATAGATTTCCCTGGCAACATAACAGTTTGGAAATAAGCATTTCTACTAATCCTTTCCACTTCAGTTCTAATATGCAATAGTCATTTTTACATCAACAGCCACTGTCTAACTTTTCACTCAGTGTAAAGGTGAAAGAGCTCCTCAGCATCAGTGATGTAAACAACGTATCTCTCAACTTGTCTGCATTACAACTTCTCAGCCGTTCCCCATTTCTGTTTACTACATGAGGAAAAATAGCATCTCCCATCCTCTGTAGGTGCTGAGGGATCTGCAATGGGTTGGCACTTACTTCCAGTCTCATCCATGGAATACAGCTTTCAGAAGTGCTAACATTGGTAAATCCATTTAAATACACCAAAAACTTGCAGACCCTAATAAATCACTCCACTTTTCATTCCTATTTGAAGGTTCGGAAAGCTCCCAAACCACAGAAAGTTGAGGATCATATTGGTCCTTCCCTCCTCGTGGTGCACTAGGCAGGGAGTAACTGCGGAATTCACTTCCAGGTGGCCAGAGGAATACCACAGCAAACTCTCAGCTAACTTTTTGGTTTGATACCTTCTCCATAATAAAAGCTTAACAGGTTTATTTAGAACTGCACAGTTAATTCTGCACAGCTAACTGCTGTTATCAGTGGCTTTGATCCCCTATGAAAACTGCATGTAGCACTTCTGAGTGTAATTTGATGCGGTAGGTTCATTACCTTAATAGAGAGGAGACAATTTTCAAGACCACTCCGTGAAAAATTAGCTGTTTTGTTACATTTAATTAGTTCAGGTTTATGTGAGTTTAGTGCAGCAGAAAGAGTTAGGTGTTGAGAAATGGAGAACACAAAAATAAAAGGAGAAGAACCTTTTCTCCAAAACAAAGTCTTTCAGTTTTGTTTAAAAGACTAGAAATAGCTTCTGCTATTAACTATGAGTTGCTAACTAAGCTAACAACACAGCACAGGGTAAAACTATTTTTTAAAATTTGCAGTAAGGTCACTTGGTGCAGGAACTTAAACACTTAGTTTTAAATTCGAGCATATGCTTGTTCCACATGAAAGGCCACTGTAAACAGTCCCAATTACTGCTAATTGATTTAAACCTCAGAACTCAGTAGGAAATCACAGATGTTAACTGCTCAGCGATGCACTAAAACTTCCTGAGTTTCTCACAGAAGATTTGGCGTAAGTGCAAGATACCTTTTGGAGGCCTGGGGATTATATAAATCTGTTCCTGTGAGAGCTGTTCCACAGAAAGCACTGATGTTAGGTTCGTAAGGCTGTTAAGGTAAATAATTTTATATTTGTTTTGGGACCTTCACCCTGTAGAAGACTGAAGAAAATATCTAGTGGTTTTATACTGCAAAGAAGAGAGAGGCTCCCTCATTTTTGGACTTCGGTGAAGTATTTCAGAATCCTTTTAAAGGAAAGCTGGCTGGTTTTTTTTTAAAGCTGGAAGAAAGATGTGGTAGAAAGACTTGAAAAAATCCAGTCAGCAGAAAATAGGTCTCCTAGACTGATATGCAACACTTAAGCTACAGGACAGATAATGGAGGGAAAATGTTCCTGAAGTCTTTGATTAAAAAAGCATAAAGGTTGTCTATGGACTATCTGGGACCCTGAAGTTAAACAACAGACATAAGCGCATAAGCAGGATGCAATAACCACTTAAATGTAAATGAAGACAAGCTTCAGCAACCAAATTGCTCCTCGAATTAAAATGACCCTGTTCCCCTCCTCGTCAATAGAAACTACCTACTGACACTATCTGCTGGCTAATCCTCATCTTCGTTTCCCTTCCTGTGGCAGTTGTGATGATGTTCTCTCCAGCAGAGGTTATTTTTCTGAAAATTAAAGAAACATTACCAAAAAAATATACAGCTCTAGGAATATAAATTCTTTAATATAATTAGGAATTCAGTAATATCCTAAGCTGACGGTGAATCTCGCAGCAAGATGAATCAATTACTGGCAGGTTTCCCAGCAGGTGAGTCAGGAGCTCAGCTTGTATGGTTTAAAGCTCGAGGGCATCTCTGGGCTGCAGATATTTTTTTGCTCGGGATCTGGGACCTCAAGGGTTGGTGGCTCTGGAGCAACGCAGACTAAGAGGAGTACCTTGCTGAAGAAAGTGAATTGGATAAAACTGTGAATTAGAAACCAGAGTTGAGATCTGCTACATGATTGCCATTTTCCCATGCCACTGCATGGCATTTGTAAAATAAAAGCATTTTTTTTTGTCCCTGATGAAGCTTTCTGAAATCCCATTAGAATGTACTGTATGTCAGGAACCTGGTGTTCATGGTGCTGCTGCAGGGCCAAGCATGGCTCGCAGGCCAGAGGATGACAGAGGGAGAATCCCTTTCCTAGAGATGCTTGAGACTAATAGCAGTGCAAAGGGAATGAAAGTGGCCACCCTTCTGCAGCTGAGGTTATGTTTACATCAGTGCAAATCAGTATGTCTGTCAAAGGTATCTGTCCCAGAGTCCCCAGGTCAGAAATGTATGGCCTAATGGGCAGATCAACCACGTGAAAAATGCACTCGGGCCTCAGGTAAAGAGGGCACTGCCCAGTGACACTAGCAGAATTAGGGGATCCTCTCTGCCTACAACTATCTGCCAGCCCATTCCAGGGCACAAAGCTTACTCTGCCTCTCCTTCCCAACCTGTCGTCTCCAAAACCCAACAAGACAGTAACAAAACATCAGTTAGTGGTCATCATCCTAGACCTACCGGGTTGTATAGGTTGGAAGAGCACTCTGGGGTCATCCAGCTCCAAGACCCCACTCAAGACTGGGCCATCATCCACCAGGTCCCTCAGCCTGGTTGGGAGATGGCCTCTGTACCGTGAGAGCACAGGCAAGGGTCATTAGTAATGTCGGTGTCCTCCTCTGGCTTTCTCCTCACCATTTACTCCTTCTTGGCAAATCTGGTAGTCTTCTGGGCAAGGCCCCTGGTTTACTCTGCAGCCTCTTCCAAGGGTATTGCCTGGACTGGAAGACTCCCTCTGCCTCTATTTGTACTGTGCTCTAGTACCGGTGTATATTTTATATTGTGTCCTTCTTATATTATAGTTATAAGTATGCAAGCTGAAAGAGATCCATTGTGTGTGTCATCTTCCTAACCATCCTCTTAAAAATACAGATGAGAAACCAAAGACTGACAGTATTTAGGCTGGGAATAACAGCCTGAGAATCAGGAATAACATATTTCCTCTTGTTGTTGTGTGTACATTTTGGAAATGTTATGCTGCTGTTCATTTAATGAAATTGTACTGGGGAAAAAAAAAAGAAGGAGGCAGGCGTGGTGAATGTCTAGCAAATCTTTAAATGCCTGAGTGGTGATGATAATGTGAGCATGGGTTTATTGCTCTGCATTTTAGAAATACATTTTAAAAACTTCCAATTTTGCTAGACATATATTTGCATACAGGGAGTTCTGTCTCTCCTTTTAGTAGTTTTATTGCAACTGTAACAGAGATTTTGGAAATCAAATGCATTCCACTGTATATCAAGGCTCTGCCTATGCTACTGGGTGCTATCTATCTGATTTACGAAAAGAAGGCACTATTTGCCTCACTCTCTGTATATCTCATGAAAAAAAATATATTAAATTGAGATTAATATATCCATTCTTTTTGCATGAGGGTGGATATAAGAGAGATGCAGATTTCAGTCTCATAGAGGTTTCTCCTCTCAGATTATGTAAGCTTGAAAAGTATTATTGGGGTTTTTTGTATGTCAATTTTAATTTGAAAGTCGCAATTGAGGTCAGATTTACCTCCCCTTCACCAGCCCCGACTGTATGTATTGGATTGTGATGATCTCTATGGAAAAACCCTTGACATTGTTGTGTGAGAATTGAAGGCTTTTGTTCTTCATCCTTGCCAGCATCTTCTGGAAGCAATACTTGGTGCTGACCAGCACCCTAAGAGATGACTCTTTTCTCAATTTATTTTTGGTTACCAGCCAGTGCTGGATATAATTTTATTAGCCATTATCCCTTCAGTCAAACTTTGATTACCTGCTTTAAAATGTTATTGTGTGGTTTCTGAAACAGTTATTTTTATCAAATAGTATTTAAGCATTAGAAGCAGAGCTGAACAAGCTGCAAAGACAATATTATGTTGCTGAGAAGTTAAGAAGGGTGTTGATGGAAGATAATGTCTTGTAGAAAATGGGGTAGACTAAAAAATAACCTTGCTACATCTGGATACCGGTTTTGTCATGGCATTAGATAGCTATTACAGAACTGCACACCGTCTTTCCTGCTGTGAAACAAATTTTTAGCCATTTTTACATTTCATTAATAAATGGTGTTACTTGAAAATACAATTCTCTAGATCTTAGCAGTAGTGAGATGCCTGTAGACAGGAGCATAAGTCTCCTCTCAGTGATTTGTGGGGCCAGATATTCACCTGCAAAATTCTAACCGTACCTGGCCGTGTGTCATAAGATGAGAGTGCTGGTAATGTTACTGCTCAAAATACCCTCCATGAGAAACGTTCAATTCTATGGTTGTGTAGCAAACTGCAGCCTCCTGTCGTCAGACTTGTTTACTGTCCTCCAAACGAGCCCAGTACTCCAAAAAAAGTAATATCTAGCTTATTTTCAAGCTGCTGTAGCTCCTTAGGCCTTGCAACAATATAGAAATATTATTCTCAACCCTGAGAATAATTTTAATCTACCCTTAAGATACCAGCGACTGAAAGTAATCATGTAAACGTTATTATACACCTTTCCTTCTTCCAAATTACTTGCGATGAATGCGGTTATTGCGAGTGGGGTGTGAGTGCTGAGGCGGTCACGTCCCCCAGTGAACGACCCTGGGTGGGCCAGTGCTGAGCCCTGGGTGCTGCTGGCTGCTGCTGGGGGGGGGGACGTGGCCCTTTGATGCTGCTCTTCAGCAGATGTTTCTAATATTAGATTTGTGTTATTGCTCTCTGCTCTCCCTGGAGCCAGGAAAAAAACCTACTGAAAGAAGCCAATGAGGAAAGTCAGGCAAAAAGTAAAGAACTAACTTGAGTTTGTTGTTAAAGAGCGTTGTGAAGTGCTTGGTGTGCAGCCTAGATCATCTGCAGGAGAGTGATTAAAATCACACTGGCATGGGTGTTACGCAGCATTTGTGTCTCTGTTTTGCTCTTAAAATGAGAAAATTTGGGTTATAGAGAAATATATGTGGTTCTGAGGCATTGTGCTAACTGAATTTCTCCCCAAGTGTGTACACATATAATAGAGTAGATCCCTCAGGCAAACTTGCACCATCGAGGGATGAAAAGGCCAAGAAAAGTTCAGATATATACTACCAATTCAAAAGCAGAAGTCCGTGAAAGGCCATGGAAAGCAGGAATAGTATTTATCTAAAACATTATAATTAAACATTAAAAGTTACATTTTAGGCTCAGGTAATTGCAGTGCCACCGGTCCTGCATTACCACGCTGCCACACATAACAGCGTCCTCAAGCAAGGCTGCAGTGAAGCCACAATGAAAGCCTGCTAGACTTCACCCTGTACTGTGTAGTTCAGTGCTTCCAACCCGAGTGTGAGGATGCAGAAGACACCATGGCCCACATTTCTGTCCAGGCTGTTAAATCCCTGCTGTTATTGCTGGTTATGTACAGGCAGGGCTGCATGCAATATTGACACTGCATAGTGTACATCAGAAATCTCGGTTGGTTTAGTGCTAATATATCAGAAATCCCCTTAACTTTTGACTGAGTTTTGGTTAGTGTTGATATAATTAGACTGGGCTCAACGGATAACACCCTCTCTAAAAAGTTCAGGCATGAGTGAATTAACCTTTCTGGGACTGCGAAGGGTCTTGCTTGGACTTTGGGTCCAAGGCTGTGGTTGCATGGCACAGTAAGTCTGGCTGCGGGGCTCATGATACAGGACCCAAAATGATGCAATGAGTTGACACAGTATGAACTCACCCTGTGATTTCAGATTTATTCCAGAAAACCTGGATGGGCTGACTTTGTACTGAGAAGCTTTACACAAGATCAGGTTTCAGCTGTCCACTGCAGCCAGTGCTCCTGGTTGCATAAAGCCGGAATAAATTCCCTGCTGGTTGTGGAGGTTATTCAACAGAAAGATGACCATCTGCCTATGCCTGCTTTGGATCATATTTGTACTGCTGATGAGTAACCTGAACACAGGACTGTGGTCTCAGAGGTATGAGCCTGAGATTAAAAAACATCTTTAAAAGGTTAGGTTTTTCCCTTAGCAGTAGCTTTACTACCTATAGTTTCATATATCTACTTGCAAAAGGACAGGGGGTGGGGGGAGCATTGAAAACCAAAGGGAAGGAGTCAACCGAGCTTTCTGCTGCATGATTATCTCGTGTATTTGTGAGAAAATGGTGTCTTGTACCTTCCTCTCTTCTCCCTGATACAGAGCTGAATCATTAAGATTCTGCTAATAAAGTCAATTTGGGTTGTCTGCGCAATTTCCTATGCATTTAACAAAGGAATAAATTCAATCAAGCGTCCATTCGTTAGCCGACCAACGTCAATTGCAAGCAAAAGGAAGCAACATTGTCCTGTCCAAAACCAACCATGGATTCTAATCCATCATTGAAAGTGCAGGATTTTGCAGTGCTTTTATCTGCCCTCCACCAAAGATGTCTTTAACAAGAGCTATGCAGACACTTGTCACACTCCTGCTGTCTGTTACCTACCTCCAATTCTTACACAGCACTGAAATTTATAATGCTACATTAAGCTCGATTCATTACCGGTCTCCTTAGCTCACTGGCAGCAGTCCTGTTTGTGTCAACAAAACTTCATGAAAAGCATTGCCTGTTACCCCAAGGGGAAGTGATAGCTATGTTCCTTGTACCACGGCCCTGTTTTTCTAAATCTGATTTTATCTACAGCTGTTTCAGCTTGCTTTCTGCTCCTTTGTGCTGATTTAAGTTTAAAATTGTAATAAGAAGTTTTCAGTAGCTTTTTCTGTTAGGGTTGTTACTAGGACACAGATAAAGTATTCACGGGCCTTTTTCTAATGAATATTCCAAGTTTGCAAATCTCTATGACGTGTTTTGCCTAATGCCAAGGGGAGGAAAAGGAATGCCAGGTGAAGTGATGCTGCAAAGCTCAGTCTAATTTAGCGGGTCAAGGAAGGGACAGGCTCTGCCAGAAACATCTTTTCTCATGCTCAGACACCCCCGTCAACTGAGACCTGCCCCTCTCATCTCTCCAATGGGTTAGGGATGTTCGTTACAGCTCGTTCCAGTGGCGAGCTTTGGGCAGTGGCTTGGCTCCAGCCTGTGACCGTGCCAGCTCAGATGCTACCAGGTGTTGAACATCCTTGAACAGTGCTGCCCTCGTCACCAGCCCTGAGGGTCGTTACAGCCCTGTGTCAGCACTGGCTGCCAGTACCTCTGGCCATGATAGCATCCCGCTACACCTCTGCCGTGGTTTCAGGTATGCTCTCCTGTCAGGCATTGGTCTGTGGCCCACATAAGGCTCGTGCCGTGGTTTGCATTGCCCCTTCGGCTGCGGCTCACCACACGCAGCCCATGCCCAGCTCTTAGCCCAGGTGAGGCTACAGTACTCCCATGTCACCTAAAATTGTGGAGAGGAACTTCCTACAGTTAAGCTTTGGATCTTTTAGGACTCTGGGCCTAAATATCTCCTTTTTTATTAAACACAGAGCTGATGAAATATACATATACACACACATATGTTATTACTGGCTGTTGTATTACAACAGAACAGACCAGAAGACTGATGAATAATAACGACAAGTAAATAATTCCTTTTTACTCTTGCTGACGTATTGTCATTTCATTAATTCCTGTTCACATTTCCCTTGTCTCAGTCACAAGGCCTTCCTCTGCTTGACTGGGTGAGTGCAAGGGTTTCACAGTTTCTTGGGCAGGGACCCGTACTCCAGCTACCATCCTCAGCAAACTTTGGCTCCGTTGTCCAGGCACAGGCCAGGGCACCTGGGTCCTTATAGGCATGTTCCTGGCATCCACCCAAAATCCTTCTAAACTCAGAAAGTTGTGATAGCCAATCTTGGGAGTCCATAAGACTGGTCTGTTCGTCAGCCTAAAAGAGAAAGCACGTGAAATGTGTTTATGTAAAAAAAATAATGAAAAGAGAAACAACTGAGAAAGAGATTTAGAAACAATTCCCTTTTCTTTGGTGTGTTTGAGGAGCAGCTGGCTGCATATTATAATTGTACTCTATTTAGGAACAATAAATTAAAGCAGAGTGAAATAAAGGGAATGATATTCTCAAAGACCTAGATGATAATTAATAAGGGCTAGTAATCACTGTAATTAAATGTATATTAGAAATCTATAACTACAATATGAAGCTGATTTAAAATGACAGTTACTTTCTCATGTCATGTACCTCTACCTAATGATGACTTGTATTTGCCAAAGCTTGAATTAACAATGTTTTTATTAAAATGTACTCAGTGCATGCTTGCTGCATGAACCTGTCGGATTTGGTAATGACATCCTTTTCAAGAATATCTCCAGACCTTAAAAGGACACCGTGGCTTCTGAGTTAGGAAAACACTGAGCAAATTCATATATCACATCATTGTAAAAATCTGTGGGTGCAGGATAAGGAAATACAAATTTTAACACTCTGTGTGCATGCAATGTTAAAGAGCAACTTTCTGAGTTTCAGAGAAAGGGTGATGATGTTCCCTTTAAGAAACCACTGCCTGTCACATGGCACTGTCCTTTCAAAATTTTATTACACAGTAAAGCCTTGTTTCCCTTAATGACATTCCTAATTAATTGCAGAGTACTGTATTGCATTAAAACCTATGATTTTTCAGAACTAAGGGCCCCAAACTGGAGATCTAGGAGCCTGGATGCCCGAGAACCGCAGCAACCCCTGGAAGTGTAGTAGTAGTGTTTATTGCTTGGGAAAACTAGTCTTAAATTTTCCAATAAACAGTTCCCATTAGGAGCTGTTCGATGGTTAATTATGTCTCATTGTAGAGTTCTCCTGTTTGTGCGTGTGTCTGAGTGCCTACCTTCCCCCTCACTTTAGAGGTACCTGGAGAAGTCTGGGAGAACAGTAGATAAGCTGCCCTCTCAGCACCCTGCATCTCCCCTGCATGCGTTCCTGCCATCTGCCTAGTTACGATACGGAGGAGAAGTGAGGAAGTTATACTGTGGACAGCCTGATAGCCAAATTAGCCCTCATACCTCTAACATCTCAAAATGTATTGCCAAATTCATCTATGTCATAATAGCTGATTGCAGCTGCTAAGGAGCCTAGCCCGCCCCTTATTCTCTCTTTTGTGATGTGCTCTGAATTGTCTTTTTTTTTTTTGCCTGAAAATAGAAGATGTCTTTCAAATGTGAATTTGGAATGCACATACTTTTTGGACTTGCAACTTTTAGTTGCTCAAAATGTGGTACTATGCTGTGCGATGGGAAAAGAACAGGTTCTGTTTTATGTAAGTCCAAATTTTTTTGCAAAGCTTGGAACAGAAGGAATTTGTTGGAATAATAAGTGCTATGCATTAGTTAGAAATACGGGCCAGTTTAGTGCTCTGAGGAAAAAATGTAAGTACGAATAATGTGGTGCACTTCTGGAGACCTTCCAGCAACTGGCAGAAAGAGAATTGAATCAGTATTTCAGCTGTGAAAATGAAGGAGGTTTCTAATCACTAGTGCCCAAATCCTGCTCAAGTGCTTTGCCTAATAACAACTCTATTCAAACTTAAAATACATCTAAATAGTTTGCTGACCTGCTTGACTGAACTGGAATAGGAGGAGAGCAGAGGCCAGGCAGGTCTTGAGTCTCATTTCTGAAATTTTGGGCTCAATGGAAAGTCTGTTAGGTTTGACAGATTCAGAACACAAACATCCAAACAAAATCTTTTTGCAGAGGTTTAGCCATGACTAACAGCCAAGCTCCCACCCAGCTGTTCACTTCACCCCCCCTCCCAGGGGATGGGAGAACAAAACAGGAAAAAAAACCATGAAGAAGAGAGCTTGTGGGCTAAGATAAAGATGGGAGATTGCCTACCAATAACCGTTTTGGACAAAATAGACTTGACTTGGGGAAAATTACTTTTAATTTATTGCCAATTAAAATAGATTAGAGTAGTGAGAAACAAAGTTGCAAACATTAAAACAGCACCTTTTCTTCTCCCTTTTCCATGCTCAACTTCACTGCTTCACTCCCAAGCCTCTACTCACCCAACAGTGCACAGGGATGGGGAACGGGGGGTTGCAACCCATCTGTAACCACTTCTCTCTACCACTCCTTCCTCCGTCTGGAAATATCTGTGCCCAGAACATGGCAGCCCCTGGCCATTTCTTCCAGGGGCCACCCCTGCAGCCCCCGACGCCTTGACACCTGCACCCCATGTAAGGCCTTTGCAGTAAAAGGGCAATTTTTGTCCTTTATTGAACTGAAACCAAGGCCAGAAATCAGCGCTGGTTTTGGTTGCTCATCTCAGGATGGATAGTCACCCAACAAATTAATGGAAACCCTTGGAAAAAGGAAGGCTTGCTGTGCGTGGTTAGGCAAGAAGTGGTACATGGTTAGATTAGAAAAGATCAGAAATGACAGTAAATTTTTGATATCTTACTTCCTGACAGAGGAAAACAATTAATAATGAAACACATAGGAAGATACCAGTGGATATGAAAGAAATGTAAACACGAATATAAGCAAGCTGGTGAGGCCGAGGCTGTAGCTGCCGTGCGGTTAGCAAATGGGAATGTCATATGAGAGCTGGGAGCAAGAAGAACTTTTGTGATTGCCTTATTTCAACTGGGCTGTGTAGGCCACCACAATGTGCTTGCATTTCTGAATAGCGTTTTGCCAGATAGTTGCATATTGAAAGTAGTAAATATATTTACCTCAATTACATAATTATGTACCATTATACAAGTCAAATAACTGCATCAAAATTGACAAAAGTCTATATATGTCCTCTCTTTCTAATGTACTGCTATTAGGGTAACTTAAACACCCACTGAAATACAGAAATAGGCACATACGGGAAAATTTTCCTTCCTGTATCCATATGCTTCTATATTTAAATCACTGCTAATTATGTATATGTATGTAATTTCTTTTTGCTGTGAACAAACAAGAAGAGGTCTGTTCATTTTTCAGGAAAAAAAAAGAAAAAAGCCATCAAAGTGAAGTGTTTATAGTATTTTCACACAGATGAATAAAGAAAACATTAGCAAGCATCTGTCAAGATTTATATTTGATGTATTATCATTTAAACATATGAAAACTCCTAGAGATGCAATGGTACAGGTATGACCTAATGCTCTTTTCACTCTTTCCACCATTTCAGTGCAAATGATGACTGTATTGAGGGCACAGATGTCTCTGAAGACACACAGCCCTTCTCTTCTTGCTCTCTCTTTGGGGAGAAGTTTTAATAGAATCTGGATAAATTGGGGATGGATGAGGAATGGGGGTAGGGAGAGAACTGCTTTCCGTCCCTTTGTTAAGACTTGTTTGTGAAACAAATGTGTGTTCATGTTCTTTAGGAGCGGGTCTAAGAGCAAGTCTAGCGAGGGTCCATTTCAGTTCTCCGGTTTCTGCCCTCCTGCAGCAGAATAGGGGAGGCAAAGTCAATTCAGATGTCACTTCAGTGAGGGTGATTATTAATGTGGACATTAATATTTTTTTTTAAGCTTTAACAGTCAAAGCATTAACTAAAATATTCTTAATTTCCTCTCACATAGCTTGCATGCAGTAATGTGTACTACTAACTATATTCTCAGTGTGGAGAGTGTTGTTTCTTTTCTAAACACCTCGGTATGATAGCAAAATTGCAGGTCTTAAGAGCTGTGTAGACGGTTTGCTACAGTCTCTCCTGTTTATCTCAGTGGACATGTTTTTTCTTAAAATTGGAAGCAGAAATCAAAGAACGATGAGATCAGCTGGAGAGTCTGAGACCAAGTGGGACAGTCAAAGGTGAGATGAACACAGCACAGGAGCAAGGCGATCTCCTCACCTCCATTTTCACCAGAAAATGCCGGAAAGAGGCTTGCTCAGTCTTTTTTCCTTATGGAAAGAAGAACTGACTCACTCTTAGAGATTAAAGATGTCAAGAGAAGATGTGCTTGTCAAACCATTGAATTTGACATAGCCTTCCTGTCCATTTTCTAGACTGTGCTAATCCAAGCTTTAAGAGTCTTCCTAGCAAGTTGGCAGAGACTTTAATATTACACCCCAGGGGACTGGCAAATGCAGAATACTTATTCATTTAAAAAGAAAGCCCAAACAAAAAATCCTAATAGGAATGGCTTTGGCAATTACAAACCAGTAATTCTTTCTTTAGGAAATGACACGAAATGTTTGAAACAATGAGAAACGGAGTGCTCACGTGTCACTCTTTAAACAAAAATTTTCCTATGTAATATAGGAGAGTGCCAGCTCTGAAAGAAGGAGGCTTTTCAAAAAGCCTGAAACAGAGCCACGTACCAAGTAACTTACATGGAAGAGTGGCGTACAGTCTTGCATGCCACTCCCAGCCAATTTCCCTTTAATCACAGAATTAGTGGAATAACTTTGAGGGGAGTGCGGGATAGGGAGGACAACACTGCCCTGCCACCCTTCCTTTTTCTGCAAGGCCATATTCACAGATCAGCGCTTTTCCTCCTTTCCATATTGCTCCCAGAGAGTGATAAGGACAGACACCAACAGTGCAAATTCATTAGCGTTTCTGTATGTGGAAAGGTGAAGACATCTCTGAGGAGTCATTCAAAGAGTCTGAACAAGTGCTGAGCCAGCACCTTGATCCGGATACCTTACCCTCTCCTTGATGCTGACTGCATTACCTTTAATAAATGGGACTTAAGAACTTTTTACATGGTAGAAAAAGATGAATAGATGATATCTTGACTGTTTCAAGAAAATATAATGGACCTATCTTTCTTTAAACGCTGTCCCCCCTGAATTTGCTTTCACATATATGATCAAAGCACTGTAAATAAAGACACTTCTAATAGTGGATCAAAGGAAAACTAGAATAACTCTGCTTCACAACCATTTATAATCTGCATAATTAAATCAAGCTTGTAGTTAGAAGTTTGTTGAAAAAGACATATTTTTTGAATGTGCAATTAGAAATGAACGTAAAATAAACCAAACCTAAGTACAGTTGTCTCTTGCTTAGGAGAAGGCTGATTAAATCTCGCTGTAAAAAGCTTGCTTTTTCCTAGGTAGTCTGATGACTTTGACTAAAGGTATTTCAAACTTTTAAAGGTCATTGTGAAACAAACGAATGGAAAATTAAAGCTTAGGTTGTGTTTGCCAATGTTCACAACATGAGCTGTTCTGTTTACCACCATCACCTCTGTACTTCTTACCTATACTCCTACCTGTATGTATCTACTATTACAATAATGTGAGAGAGAAGAAACCAGTTTTAATAAAACCATCTCTATTGTAGCACATATAGAACACTCCCTCAAAAAAAAAAAAGAAAAGATAAAAACAAAAGACCCTCCTCAAATACCTGGAAAATCTTAAGAACTTTCCACATTTAAAATTACTTTGCTTGGAGAATTGTATTATAGTAGCTAAATTTCACTTACCAGGCAGTATTTATTAACTTTCTGTTTTGAAGAGCGGTTCGTGTTGATTCATGCTATCAAATCATCGCCATGCTTTAATCCCGCTAGTACATGTGCACTCTCATGGCCAAAGGACACTTACGTTAGTTTCTGCAACATCTAAATGTGGCTCATAAGGCAGAGTGACTTGCCTAATCTTTGTGAGGAGCACCAAGATGCCTGGATGGAGCTGATGGGGAGGAGAGGAGAGAATGGCTTGGGAGCCTCTCCTGGGGGAGCAGCTCCTAGAAGTGTTTCCCTTCATCACAAAATTCTCATTCTTTGTCCGAAGAAGATGTGGTCAATTCAAAACAGATATGTTTAGGTGCAGTTTTATTAAAGTGGAACTTCCCTTAATTTTGTAAAAAACAGATTTCTCATAAATCTCTAACTAAAATTCCTTGGGTTTTATGAGGCCAGTCTCAACACACATTTCATTTTTAAGATCTAATACATAAAGTATCTTTGAGAAAAAAAAAACAGTTTTAAAAATCAAAGTTATTAAAGGTGTGTTTACTGTATGCTATCAATTTTTTTTTTCTTGTGGAAATTACACTAATGGGTCAGTTAATTCTTTAGGTTCTGCTAATAAGCAAACATTTTGTGTAAGCAGCTCCTATCCATTTTTGCTGCATGATCAAAATTCAACCCTCTTACTGCAGTGGAAAGCTATGTTACCATAGAAAGTTAATAAATAATGAAGAAAGTCTTTCACTTATCCAAATGTGGAATGTATTTCTATTCTTATGTTCATTTAGAATGTACATGAGTGCTTTGGTCCATGCACAGTAAATATTCAGGTGTACTGCTTTTCATTTAATATTTGTAAAAAAAACCCTTCATGATGAACTTCTAAACCATGGCTGTGGCATGTCAGTACTGCAGTAACACTATTTCTAGTGATCCCTGATGATATCACGGACCATCGGCTAAGGGCCTTTGTCACCCTTCCAGCATCCAGACTGTGTTAGCTGCACAGTGAGAATTGTGTGTATTTGGGAAATAGATGTTTGTGCTCCTAGGATTCCCTTTCAGCAAACTGTGATCCAAAGCCCTAATGTAATGTGAGAGAGATTTGTATAATAGGATGCAAGTGCAGGCTTTCCATTTTCATGTACAGTTGAGATATCTTTCGTACCCATCACACTAGATGTCATGAAAATTAGCTTTTCCCTCATTTAAAAAACACTTTGCAACAGGGTGCGTGCTGCTCCCGTGCCCTCTTGCCAGGGACATTCCTCTCTCCCAGTCCAGAGCTGATGGGCTGTGTATCACACCAGCCTGAACTCAGATTTGGTGCAAGAGGAAGGAGTGAAACTCCTCTTCCTTTCCAATTACCGAGTCAGTGCTGATCTACTTGCTCCTTCCCCAGTCTCTCAGGTGCTTTTGTTCCTCTTCAAATGCTAGACCATGGATTACTGCAATATGATAAGGGGAAAGTAGAGAAAAAAAAAAACCACACTGCACCAACTTTTGCTTGAGAAATTGCCCTGATTCAAAATCCAAAGAGGCCATTGATCTTACCGGGCTCTGGAGCTGTGGCTCAGAC
This sequence comes from Tetrax tetrax, assembly GCA_009806455.1. Lineage (NCBI taxonomy): Eukaryota > Metazoa > Chordata > Aves > Otidiformes > Otididae > Tetrax > Tetrax tetrax. The sequence continues at coordinate 308,428 of WHYT01017261.1, read as the reverse complement.
TTTGTTTCAACAGGATTGCAAACATAGAATCATAGAATCATAGAATGGTTAGAGTTGGAAGGGACCTTCAAAGGTCATCTAGTCCAACCCCCCTACAAGAAGCAGGGACATCTCCAACCAGATCAGGTTGCTCAGAGCCTCATCCAGCCTGGCCTTGAATGTTTCCAGGGATGGGGCAACCACCACCTCTCTGGGGACCTGTTCCCGTGTTCTACAACCCGTATTGTAAAAAAATTTTTCCTAATATCCAATCTAAATCTACCTCCCTCTATTTTAAAACCATTACCGCTCGTCCTATCACAACAGGCCCTACTGAACAGCCTCTTCCCATCTTTCCTGTAGGCCCCCTTTAGGTACTGGAAGACCGCTATCAGGTCTTCCTGGAGCCTCCTCTTCTCCAGGCTGAACAGCAACATCCCTCCCTCCATGCTTCATTGAAGTCACGAGCCAGAGCAGCCTTCTGAATCCAAGCTTAAATTAATACGGCAGGTAATAAAGTGGAAGGTCTAAATAAAATCAGCCTTGCCTTTGATCTTTCATGGCTACCACAAAGATCTGCTCTCCAGGAAACCAATGTGAAGGCAGCCCTGCTTCATGCAAGTTGTGGGTGATTCCTGGTGCACCAAAGAGATCCTCATGCAGGATGATCTTTCCAGGCGTTCCTGACAGTACAGAAGAGATTTTGTACAGTGTTTTCAGCTTGAAGAAAGCTTCCCTTTTAGCACAAATGTAATAGTATGTACATGATGGATCTATTTCTCAACATTTACATTGAGTTATGATTCCTGTTCATTAGCCTGATTACACTCGTTATGTGTTCAGAGATCAGCAGTGTTTGTTTTCTCATGCACTGAAAACATCAGAATAGTGCTTAGGTGCTGCGTCCTAAATATCACATTACTTAGGTCCTCAGTTGTTATAGAAACTTGTTATTTTCTTGATCTAATAAATACTTACTATTTTTACAAGTTTGAAAAAGCACAGTGCAGAATTGTAGATTTACCAGCACGGGCAGAAGATATTTAAAGCAGAAACATTTGTAAAAGCAGAACATGTGGGAACCAGCAAGTAACATCTATTTAATTTTGTGCAGTTTGCTTATTTTTACACCACTTTCTAGTCCAGTCTCCTTCCTGCGTAATCCCAAGGTCACCACCTCACAACTTTGAGCAGCAGGTCATGTAACCTGCTTATTGCTATCAGAGATGAAAAGTGGTTTTTAATGCTTACTTTAAATTTATTTTTCTTTAACTCCCATTTGTGTTCTCCTTATCCACACTGAAGCTAAAAAAGAAGCTTCTGTTATCTCAGTTATTTATGATTTTGGTCACTTCTATTAAATCCCTACTTACGAACATAGTTTTCTAACTTGTTCTCATAACTCATTTCTTTTAATCTTGAGATTACTGCTGCCCTTCTTGGTCCTTTCTGTTTGTTTTTTTTTTTTTTTTTCCAAAAGCTGCACTTGCAATGGTTTCTTGGAGGGGTTTTCCTAATTCACAGTTGGGTGGGTTTTGTTTTTTTTTATTGTGTTTTTTGGTTTTTTTTTTCCATAAATTGCTTACAAGGTAGAAAAGAAAATTATAGGAAGTAGTTTGACCAAAAATAATGCCCAGCATAGCATCCATTCAGGTTTTGCTTTCTATTAACTAAACAGGAACATCATGGGGGAGGAAACTTCTTTGGAATATGCATTTTAAATACTCATTTTTTTTCCAGGCCAAGTACCACTTGTATGACACTTGTCTTTTTATAGGAAAATCGGTACTAACCCTATATTTAGGTCTAGTATTACATGCTATTCTAAAAATTCTTGAAGCCTTTTTATAAGAAAGTCAAACACCCTCCATAGTTTGTGTCAGGCTTTTGAGATTTTCAGCTGAAGACAAGTGCTTGGGCTAGATAATCCTTTTTCCTCTCCACTTCTGCCCATGAAAATGCATTTATACTTAGCTGAGATACAGATTGTCAAATTGCTGTTCCTTTCTTTTGCTGGTATTCTTCTGGAAAGCCTTGGCATCACATCAAACTAATAACGGGCACTCTTGAGCACCAATGTGCTGCTGCTGCCACCAATGCCACCAGGAGCTGGGCAGCCAAGAGAGGGGCAGGGGAGAACAAACCCAGGAGCGCTGGTCTCTGCCGACCTCACCTGAGGCCCCCACCAAGGACCTCCCTCCTTGTCTGGTTGTGGAGGAGAGAGAAGCCAGCCTGATTTGCAATGGGAAGCTTCCCAGACCCTCTCCAGCCCCTGGTAAGGTTACCCTGATGGCCAGCTGCCGTCTGCAGTGCAGGCATCCATGAAGGGCCAAACTCTGCCAATTGCAGAGGGTGGATTTACAAATGCAGATAACACTGTCTTTCATCACCCCTTCCTTACAAAGGAAAAACATGGACTACTATAGTGACGGTAGACAGAAAGCCTTTGGTGAACTGAAGGAATTTTGTTTGCTGAGCTGCCTGGTGTGCGCCTCCCAGCCAACTCCATGGGGCGGCTGGCATCTCTCTTTCCCTGATCTGTTATAGAGTGCTCACGCCGGGCACTTCCCAGTCCTGACCTGCAGGAGGTAAAACCCTGCCTGTCTTGTCCGACAAGGCTGAGGAAGGGTGCCATGAGTCCGCTTGCCCACTCCTGGTTACTAGAAAAGGATCTCGTAATTTAGAGGACATCCTTCTCTCTAAAGGAGCTCCAGTTTCTTTCTGCGAGTTACAGCTGAGTGTGATCTTTTGTCTCTTCTTCACATGCCACACCTTGCAGGGTGTTTGGGTCTCTCCCTACCCCAATATCCCTCAACGTCCAGCCTTCAAATCCTTCACCTTTTCCTGCTTGGTGGATGTAGGGGAGTCTGCCTTACAATGAGCTGCTTTGTGCTGGGCAGCCATGAAAAATAATCAGCTTTTTAGTCCAGAGGAAGAACTTGCCACATGAACACTGCATTGTAAAGGAAATCTTGTAAAGGAAAAAGAAAACTTCATCTTTTTTTTTTTTCTCACGAGCACTGAGTTTTCTCATGAGCACAAGTGTGCATGAGTAGTATTTAAATTTATGTTCTGCAGTAACAGATGGGGTTTAATTTTTGAGCGCTTGTTGTTTTAAATATATTTATTCTTAAATGCATACTTGATCTCATCTGCTTTTAAAATGCTGCCAGGAAGACTTCTCCACAATTCCCTCTGAAGACAGGAGGCGGAGGAAAGGGGGCTATCTATAACATCTCCAGCTGTTTGGCTGGACTTGAAGAGCTGGGAGGAGTAACGTGGGGATGGCAGGCTGTGGTTCTTCACCCGGTACCAAGACGGTGCTTAAACCCTGTCATGTGTGGACACAGCCCTTGTAGTCCAGCTGACAGACTTCATGCATCTTTCTTGCATGTAATATTTCTGTGTGTTAATGGAGCTGACATACAACATTAACCTCATGTCTGGATTAGACTGACTCCCATCGAGCCGTTTTTGCTAGTGTCAGTTTGAACTCAGAGCGGTATTGAACAGAACATAAATCACACTGTGAGATACTGAGACATTAATTTCTTCATTTGTCTTATTGTGACTGGAGGTAAGAAGTCTAAAAGCAGAGTTTTTCCAGCCTGTGTTGTTCAACATGCTTTTCTGTTGTCCAGCTCTTCCAAAGGAAATGAATATTGGGAAGATAGGCGAAAGGCACTGTCAAAGGGGGAAATCCTAAAGGCTCTTCTTGTCTAGACTTCAATCCCTGTAACCTTTTCCAGCATCATGATTGTAGGACACTCCATCTTACAAGTAGTGTTGCTGATGAAAACATTGTTTCGATTGATCACAATTATTTTTTAACACATATGACCTTGGTTGCTTGGGACCTCAGGGCTTTAGTCAGGAATGGAAATATCTGAAATAAGTGTGAAATAACTGAAATAATATGAAATATTATCTCAGCATATGAAAACAATTTCTTGGTTTCTGGATATTATTTCTATTTCTACTTCAAACAGGATATTTTTATACAATTTAGGATATCTCCTCTTCTTCATCTTTTTTTTTTTTTTTGCATTTAAGCTGCAACTTTTCCTTTAATAATATTTTCATAAAACCTTCAGCTTTTCAAAGGGACATCTTTAAGAGCAGCTTCACCAAGCCTTTTTGCCAGAGGAAAATGCTTAAAGAGTCCCTAGTAATAAGCTTTATACCCTCTCTTCTAACACAATAGTGGGGCTAGAGCCCGAATACTCTGGTGCCCAGTGCTCTATAAGTACCTTTGATAGATAAATTACAAACTGCTACACACTAGAGCAGGTTTTACTTGTGCTGTGCAGTCAAGGGTGATGGAACTAACCAAAATAAGCACAGGCTTGCTGGTGGAATGGAATATATCATGAGGACTTGGTTTGCCAACTATTGTCACAGCTATTTTCTTTACCTAAGCACAGGGATGGAAATACAGTAATTATTGTTGGTACATGCCACTTCATATCGCTGACTGCTGTACTTTCCAAGGACTCTCGTTACTATATAATCATTGCCAGTTTTGATAAATAAAATTTGATTAATAAAAACTGTATTTCTAAAGTAGTCATAACTCCTAGGAAGTCACCTCCTTGGGTAGGGGAGGAGAAAGCTGAATCATAGAATCATAGAATGATTGGAGTTGGAAGGGACCTTCAAAGGTCATATAAGTCCAACCCCCCTGCAAGGAGCAGGGACATCCCCAACTAGATCAGGTTGCTCAGAGCCTCATCCAACCTGGCCTTGAACGTTTCCAGTGTTGGGGCATCCACCACCCTTCTGGGCAACCTGTTCCAGTGTTCCACCACCCTCAGTGTAAAAAGTTTTTCCTGATATCTAATCTGAATCTACCTCCCTCTATTTTAAAACCATTACCCCTCGTCCTATCACAACAGGACCTCCTAAAGAGTTTCTCTCTGTAGGCCCTCTTTAAGTACTGGAAGGTCACTATAAGTTTTCCCCAGAGCCTTCTCTTCTCCAGGCTGAACAGCCCCAACTCTCTCAGCCTGTCCTCACAGGAGAGATGCTCCAGCCCTCTGATCATTTTTTGGGGTCCTCTTCTGGACTCACTCCAACAGATCCATGTCTTTCCTGGGGACTCCCGAGTGTTTTGACTGGGTGTTTTTTCAGAAGTGTGGAAATCCCAGGTATGCTGCCTGTGGTATCAGTAGTTATCAAATATCCCAAACAGGGGCACTGATTGAAACAAACAGAGTAGTTTAAAACAGAAGCAAGAAAGGTTGCTCTGAAAGCAGATGATGAGCTTCTGGAGCCTGGCACCACTGGATGTGCTTGAGGATATGTCAGCATGTTGAAAAAGGGATTAAATACATTTACAGCCAACAAGTATATAAACAGATCCTAGTAGGAATAGGCAGGGAGCTAATAAAACAAGAGTATGAGAAAGTGTTGAGGCTCACGTGCTCCCATAAATAGCCTCTTCTATTGCCACCACTGAGACCAAGTACTGGATGGGACTGACCGCTGGTCTAACCCAGCAGTGCATTACGTCGTTAAAATGTGGAAAACAGAAAGCTACTACTTCTGCCATAGATGCCACCATGTCACCATGGAGCGCAAAGTGGAGGGAACAGGACAAATGGTATTAGGGCTGAAAGTTTTGAAAAGTCTGAAAGTACACATGGTAGAAAAGCACACTGTCAAAAATGTAGGACTTCTTATTCGAAAATTTGACTGTTTGCTTGTATGTATTATTTTTACATGTATGTTTCTACTGCTGTGAATTACAGAATATTTCTTTTCTTAAATTTTTTTTTTTGCTGTTGTTTTTGTTTTGCCTATATCTTCACATGTTTAGTGAATATGACAAGTTAAGAAACTCAGTGAGGCAGTTTGAATTTAGGTGCTCAAATTTGTCTGCATTATCTTTCAGCTTCCTTCATCTATACGGGGATCTGTTTCTTTCTCTTCTCCTTAGAAGTCTTTGGAGATTCAACAATGGCCAGAAGATACAAACATAATTGCAAGAATCCACTTTGTTTACAGCTCCCTTCCCTCTGCTTAGAGCTGTTCTCAGTGGGAGGCTTAATTTAGTTATCGCTTTTTGCTGAGGAAAGCACATTTTTCAATTTTGCTTTGATTTTAAAGTAAGTTTACATCCTCTCCATGCTGAATCTACAACACAGTCTTTGTTCCTTCCATGTCATTCATCATAACCTTAACAGGGAGAGACCGAAGACAGGTTCCACTGGGAGACATCTGTGCAAACATCACTGCCCCCTTTCTATCCATCAGTTTTTAATCTGGACCCCTGCCTTTTTCATTTTTCCTTCAGTCCTTTGCTTCTCCTAGCCTGTGCAGTAAGCTCTGCTTTCTTTATTTATACTCATCATAAACTGCCCAGAAGCCACTGTCATTGACTGAGACCCCATTGCGTGAGAGGAAAGAGGCAGCTGCTGTCTCCAAAGAAATATTAATTATGGGAGGAGGGGGGTGATGTGAAAGCACTTGTAACTTCAAAACACTAAGAAAAAAACTAATATGCTGTATACAGCTATTCAACTAATACAAATAATTTTGGGGAAGTTAGAGCTGATCATATAAAGTAGTTGATGAGGTGAAAGTGCAGAACTCTCGTTATAGGAAAAAAAGTTAAGCCCAACCGGCTGACTATGCTCCATCTATAAAGTGCAGTGTTTTCACTAGTTTAATTAGCATTTAACTTGATTTGATTATGATAATACAATAGAGTTTAGAGATTACTGTATTGGTCTTGTCTGTCAAAAACCCAACAACCTGTAGAGAAGGCAACTTTCCTCAGAAATACCCAGGCTTTTTGTGGCAATGTCCAAGTGTTGAATTTAGTAGAAGCCAAATTGAAAGTTGTATTCCTAAATGCTTGGATTGGCAGAAATATTGATGCCCACAGTCTGCATTAACTTAACAAGGAATTTCAACATCTTTCTGAAGAAAAACTGCAGGATGCTATGTAGATATCTATCTTGTCATTTGAATTCATGGACCAAATTTCCAGCAACTCTGAAATGACTTCTGCGGTGCACGGCTCTAGCCAATTTCTATCGGGAACTTTTTCTCTTCTCTTGCTAACAGTGGCTTTACGATTCTGATTTATTCTGAGCTTTATTCTCTGTACTTTTTAGTCTTTAATAGAGTCTTATATTGTAATCACAGCTGAAATCTGCAGATTATGCTGCCACAATAAATTATTCAGATGTGCTACTTAGACTTCATTTTACTAAAATGATTCCATCTCTATCAGTGATTGACAGTTATTTCTGACTATTATTTAGCCTTTCACTTTACAAATCGGGACTCCTGCCTATTGCCAGCTCCAGCTTCTCGTGCCAGATTCCCATCTGGCATTGTAACAGGGAGTATTTGAGTAGGACACTGCCTTTTTTTAGTATCAAATCCACAAGGCTCACAAAGAAAAAAACCAGCTTCTTTTATCTACTGAGTTCAAACTTATGTATTCTATAAATCATCTTAACTTCTCAAATGTCGAGATGACTTTAATAGCCCTAATTGAAGGAAAAACCAAGCTGAAATTCAGATGTGGAGTTGGAACTCTCAACTTGGTACAAAAGATCTTTTTAATAGCCCTTCTATTAAAAAAAAAGGAAGTTAAGCACTTTGTTATGTAGACATTTCTATCATGTTCCTTCCTGAGCAGTAATTAGTTCTGCTCCTGCCTCACCATCCAGCTGGGGTTCTGGGGAATTATAGAGGTGTTTCAGCAAGGTGTGAGGATCCAAACCAGCCATAAGTATCCACAATGCCCTACCAAGTTTCAGGCTCTCTTGACCCATCAAAATCTTTAACGAGGAGCACGGTGTCCACCTGCATGTATCCCTCCTCTTGCCTCCCATGCAAGGGGTATCTGCTGTGCTGGCCAGGTGTGTGGCCAGGGCTTTTTCATAGCCTGACTCTGAGGTGCCCCAGGTGAGACCTTCATTGTCTCCTTGCCTGATGGCTTGTTTGCAGCATATGTCTCAAAGCCAGATGCAGAGCCAAGGCAGCGGATGATGGAGAGGTCTGTGGGATGTGCTTTGGACTGTGTGGGAAGGAAAAGTCTAAGCAGGGATTCTTGCATCTCAAGCCTCAGCTTAGTGTGTTAAATCCTAAAACCCTCAGCCTTTATTGTTATCACATCACATGTGTAACAACAAACGATGAAAGGAGGCAATCTCATTAAGTATTACAGGATCAGAAACTTCGATGAAGTTCGATAATTTAGAAGTTATTACCTAAATAAAACAAACAAAAAATATGTAAGGTAGTCCCTCTGTGCCCAGAGGGACTGGTGGTCATTTTTCCTAGGAAATACATGAATGAGCACATATCATCTTCTGCTGTCAGAAATTCAGCTGTAACATTTCAAGAGTACTTGCAACATGGCGCGGGGCTTTTAAAATGCATTGTTTCAACCTATCTCCTCTTTTGAATTGCTTCTAAAATGTAGCGTCACAAATTTATCACTGAGAAATCAAAGCAGGTAGCTCCAGTGTTTCTGCCAAGATTTATCTTTGTTCCTAATACTTTAACTAGACATCAGCAGAAACAGTATCAGCAACAGCTGATTTTCAAACAAGATTTACGTGAAGTATTAGAAAACTCTAGTTGCCCCATCTCCATTTCCCAGTCTGGCTCCTACCCAAGCTAAAAATTGCATCTTTTTTTTTCATTGCTTACACCTTTCTCTCCTTGCTTCTATCTTGCTGGAGAATGTATCTTGCCTCATATGGGTGAGTGGGAAAATGTGGCTTTCTACAACCTCAGCTAGACTATTTAGTGTATTTTTTTTTTACATTTACTTATATCCGTGAATGGAGAAAAAACATCCTTCAAGCACAACGTGGTTACTAACTAGCACATTGTGACTACCTGTCATGTATTAACAAGTACCTAGTAAGAGACAGAAGTTGTTCTGAATGCTTAATATTCATGATGCTGAGCAAACAGTAGCCTTGGAAAACATGCCTTTCTGTGTATTTAGCAGTGGAAGCAGCAGTTGATAGAGAGCTAGATTCCTAAGGATTAAGGCATCTAAATATATTTATATACAAAGCGTAGCTTAAATACTTAAATAAGTGATATAGAAGTAGGATTTCACAGAAAGCTGGAATGATGAGGAAGGAGGAGGAGTGGAAGGAAAACTTCTGTAGACGCAGGTGCCATCCCAACTATCTGTTGACTGCTGCTTCTATAAAGTATAGATGTATATGTGCATGTGCGTGTATATATGTGTATATGTCTATAATACTTTCTACTACCTCTTCTTAGGTGTTAGAAGGATATGATGCAGCTCACTGGAAGGAATCCTTGTTTGTTCTACACAGATTGAATATCTAATATAATACAATGTATTAAAATGAACTATGTTGCCAACTCCACCATCACAAGCTCTGCAATAACTTCATTGTCTGGTTATTGCCAAGTGAGAACAGCATAGTTGTTTTGTCAAATTGTATTCCATTCATCCTGCAGCCTGGCATAAGCAAGCTCATATTCAGCTTTACCCCAGGCAGACCACAGATTTGCCCTTTGTTTGACCCAGTCTGTTATGTTTGCAGTTCCTAGAGAACAAATTCTAATTATAGGATGCAAGTCTTCATGGATGTAGCCTTAAACGGCTGGAATAAGAGACCTTATTCTATTAAAAGAAGTTTTAAATTTTCAGATTTGAAGTTTGATCAGATCTCTGACCTAAAACTGTATCATTGTAAAAGTCAATGAATGAACTGATCACTCAGTGTTGTGCCCAGAACCTCGTTAAGTGGTGTGTTTTATCTGATTTTGCAAAATCACTGTACGGTGAAAGGGCAACCAGGGGCCTGGTTCTTGCTCATATTAGGCCCCATTAGTCTGTGGAGGAGCATACAGACAAAAAGAAAAGGAAATTGTATTTGGAATGTCCAGAGGAATAAGATGTGTTGTGATAAACCAGTTTTTTTGCATAAGCACAAGTTAAAGTCTTTGCTAATTATGTTGCTTCTTTCAGAGTTTAGAAAAGTAAAATGAGTTTATTTTAAACTACGGTGCTTTTCCTTAATATTCACAACATATAGAATCATAGAATCATAGAATGGTTGGAAGGGACTTCAAAGGTCATCTAGTCCAACCCCCATGCAAGAAGCAGGGACATCCCTGACTAGATCAGGTTGCTCAGAGCCTCAACCAACCTGGCCTTGAATGTTTCCAGGGATGGGGCATCCACCACCTCTCTGGGCAACCTGTTCCCATGTTCTACAACTTGCATTGTGAAAAATTTTTTTCCTAATATCCAATCTAAATCTACCTCCCTCTATTCTAAAACCATTACCCCTCGTCCTATCACAACAGGCCCTACTGAACAGCCTCTCCCCACCATTCCTGTAGGCCCCCTTGAGGTACTGGAAGACTGCTATCAGGTCTCCCCGGAGCCTCCTCTTCTCCAGGCTGAACAGCCCCAACTCTCTCAGCCTGGCCTCATAGGAAAGGTGCTCCAGCCCTCTGATTATCTTTGTGGCTCTCCTCTGGACCTTCTCCAACTGGTCCATGTCCTTCTTACGTTGGGGGCTCCAGAACTGGACACAGTACTCCAGGTGGGGTCTCACCAGGTCAGAGTAGAGGGGCAGAATCACCTCCTTCGACCTGCTGGCCATGCTCCTCTTGATGCAGCTCAGGATGCTGTTGGCCTTCTGGGCCGCAAGGGTGCATTGCTGGCTCATGTTGCCATTCTAGAATTCATACTAATTAGCTGTGAATATTTTGGTGGCCTTGTTACACTGATCAGATGTTGGCATTTTATTCTCTGCACTAACTTAAGTCTGTTTCGGGTTGTTGTGACTCCTGTGAGCAGTGACCACACACAGTTCAAATGAGCCCTTTCTGATGAAAGCTTCCTGAGGAGTGCTGTCACAGGGTTGACTTCCACATCTCCAGAACTTGCATGTGCACAGCCAGCCAGCACTGCCCTGCCTTCTGCCTTTGGCTCCTATACTGCACAGAAAAAAAATGAATTGGGAACTATTTAGACAAAAAATACTCTTCAGGAGATGAGCCGAGTCAGCTGTGTAGCTGACAGTAAAGACCTCCTGTACCCTCACTTTCTTGGCTCACCTTTGTTATTGACAATGTCAATGAGTCACCCTCCTCATTTATCCCCTGGCTGCAGGTGCACTTAATGAGGAAAAGGACTCCCTTAATCACTCCCAATCCAAGGGCGCCTGTGTAGAAACCAACTGGGATATGGTTCTGTCTTTGCTGAGTGGTTTCCTGGGGAAAGGTTAGTACTAATAGATATGTTTCCACGTTTTTAAAGCAATGATCAGGCTTAAGCATTTTCTGACCATCAGGAGATGTGGAGATAAAACTCTGCTGCCATAGTCGAGGCAGGCAGTAGAAGTATCAGCCACACATCAAACTCACTGAGCCTTTGACAATGGCAAAACCTGAAAATAACCAGCAAGATATGTTTACGCTAGAAATGTAGTTTTATACATTGTCTTGTTTGTGGGGAGCCTTATTCATGGATTATTCAAACTGGAACAATCCAGCACAGAGGAAATACAAAAAATATTGTTAGAACTGACTTTTTCAATAAACCTGTCCTTTTGGGAGGTGTGGATTGAGGGGTTAAAGCCCCCTAAATTTTTCAGCAGATGAATTCTGAATTTTAAAAATCAATTAATAACAGATATAATATGCAGAGTAATGAGGGCTAGATGAGCAAAGGGAAAGAAATGGGGATACTTCTGTGCAAGATGTGATCCAGATTTCACCAAGCTAAGTACAACCAGCATACGGTGTATTGTGTACATGGGGCCTTATGTGGTAGAAAAGGTGCTGGAGGAAAGATGATGCCTTGAGAAAAGTAGGCTGCTTGCTTCAACAAATCTTTGAAAACATCTAGAATACGGAGGGATGGGTTTGTATTTGCTTTTTGATGCCAGATTATCCATTAAAGAATGATTCTCCATTCTTTAATTGCTGATGACAACAAATGATGTCTACCTCCTCTGCTGCCATCCCCAGAAGGGTGGTCCTGGTGGTTACACTGGCGGCCTTCCTCAGCAAAGTTGAGCCCTGGTTGCTCTGAGACTCGCCTTGATCTTCCACAGGAGTGAAAGGAAGACTGGTGCTACAGATGTTGGAAATAAACTTCCATGGGGGCCAATGAGGGTAACGTGGAATTCAGTGGGGTTCTTCCTGGGTGAAAACTAGAAAAGAAGTCTTTTCAGTGAGTGCTGCTTAGTTGGGCTTGAGCTGCAAAGCACTCTTGGGGGCTGGAGCTTTCCCAGAGTCTTGCCATGAATGAGATGGGTGCATGGTGAGTTCAGGGGATTTGATCTTTGCAATCCATCTTGGTTTGTTTAGGGTATATACATGCATGGCCAATGAGGAAAGTACGTCTGGATAGAAATTCCCATAGGTTCTCAAAAATTCAGAAGTCAAGAAGAAATCTTACTCCTTCTCTATCTATACCCCCAGGGAAATGGCAGTGCTCCAGGCAAACACAGCTGCCCCTTACACTTATGAGGCATCTCTAACGCATACACATAGCATCTTTGGCCACTGCTGAAACTGCACGTTAGTCAACATAGGACTGTCACTTTGTATGGTGCTTATGGGAAACAGGTTGTTTCTGTGCCTGTATCATTACATTGTCATGCTTGCAAGTTAAAAATTATTCTGTCTTGAGTTAAACACCATCTGCTTATGGCACGGAGAAAACGGCAAAGATCTGAAAAGTAAGAGTTTTTTTTTTTTCTGATGGCTTTTATCTTGCTTAAAGATTTAAGGGAATGAAGCATGAAGAAAAGGTTACAAATCAGAACAGCAGCTACACATACTTGGCTTCCAGTTTTATACACATCTACCTGGCATCGTGTGTGTGGTGATGCCTCAATGGCACACGTATTTTTTGAAAATTGGTAATACATTACTGAACCTTTCAGACGGCATTCAGATTTTGAAGCAGATTCCATCTCTTAATTAGATGAGCTGGGAAAAACACGGAGGCTACATTTAAAAGCTGCTCAAGATCTTGGTGAAGAAAGAAAAGAAAGAATATAAAACTTTCCAATGCGTTTATTACCGATGTGAAATTTTTATAAGGCTAATTATTCTGTTCTAATTTTTCCTGATATTAAGAGGCAGCATTAAAAATTTCACTCTTACAACACAATAAATGACTCCAGAAAGCAAACTACCTCACATAAAGCATCCCAGGTACATCTGAAAAGCAAGAAAAGGTGATTTCATTACATATTTTAAAAGTAATTTACTGTGAATTACCATAATATTCTGCAGACAGTTCTCTTTAGCCAGTTGCTTTTGCAACTGGAAATTTATGTCCCGGTATTGTTCATTTTTTTTCTTAAAAAAACCCCCAACCTCTCATGGTTTTGGTGATGTTTTATACTCCTTTTTTTTTTTTTTTTTTTTTTTTTTTCATTTATGTAGTTTATTCTAAAACAAAATAAATGGAAAATGTCACACCTTTCCAACAAAATACTTTGTCATAGCAGAAGTCTTCTGGAAATTACTTTGGAAAAGATGAGGACAGCAGTGAATTGATTGTTTGGCAAGATGACTGGTCTCACAAAATATACAGTTTAGATTAGCATCAGGGTTTCTGGAAAGTTTTATCATCTAATGTCATCTTATCCCATCAGAAACTTCCTTGCAAATGGGCACCTGAAATAATGACAGCATACATTGTTGTCATGATTTAAGCCCAGTCGGCAACTAAGTATCACACAGCCACTTGCTCACCCTCTCCCCTGCCCTGTGGGATGGGGGAGAGAATTGAAAGGGCAAAAGTAAGAAAAACTGCTCTTATATAAGCGCAGTTTAATTATTGACATTAAGATAAAATATAACAAGAACAATATTGTAATAGTAATTAATAATAGTAGTAGTAGTAATAATAATTTAAAATTGTAAAGAAAAGGAAAACAACAAAAAGAGAGAGAAGCAAAGCATAAGAAAAACAGGGGATGCAACTGCTGACCACCTGCTGACTGACACCTAGCTAATCCCTGAGCAGTGATCGCAGAGCAGAACCGAGAGCGATGCCAGAATGATCCTGAGCAGGGATCTCAAAACAGCAATTTCCAGAATTTTTCCCACCGGCCAACCCCCACTTATATACCGAGCATGACATTTACGACATGGAATACTCTCTTTGGCTGGTTGGGTCAGCTGTACTGGCTATACCCCTCCCAGCTTCTTGCACCTGCACATTAGCAAAACCTGGGAAGCTGAAAAAAATCCTTCATCTCTTAGCAACAACTAATAACATCAGTGTATCATCAATAATTTTCACATACCAAATCCCATACTAAATCCAAAACACAGCAGCTACTGGGAAGAAAATTAACTTCATCCCAGCTGAAACCAGGACATTTGTGTTACTGCTTTTTAAGTTTTTCCACCTGTCATTAGTCAGAATATTTAAGATACTTGAGAAATGAAGTGAGTGGTGAATTCTACTTTTCATAAACATACTTTCCATAAACATACTTCATCTATTTTGCTTATATAGACCAAAATAGTCTTAGGAATGGGTGACATTATTTAAATTAAATTCACAGAATCATAGAACATTTGAGGTTGGAAGGGGCCTCTGAAGGTCATCTAGTCCAGCCTCCCTGCTCACCCCAGAGCATTGAAAAATATTGGCACAATAAATTATTTTTTTCTGGCACTGGACCGTCCATACAAACATGTTCAGGTTAGCTCTTAAGGAGCAATAGACCCCTGAGTGTCTTGATCTGAAACCAAGAGAACCAAACATAACAGAGTAAGGAGACAGACTAAGAGGAACAGTGGAAGCACCAGAAAGTACTGGTGAGTATATAGAAAAAGTAACTTCTTGAGGGCATCTATGTTCGGGATCTGTATCCTCATTACCCAGACTTGGAGCTTTCTACCAGAGTCTTTCCCTTCTAACCCACATATGGGCTTTTGTATCATGTTTGTTGTAAATCAATGATAAAAACTAACTTTTTTTCCCCAACAAACATTAAGGTTCTGCCTCATTATACTCAGTGTATCCAAATGACAGATGATGTAGAGAGGACTGGAACACAGTGTTTTGTTTGTCCTGGCACTAATGAGTGCTTGAAATGCTGATGTGTAGGCAGATCTATTTTTGTTTTCATATTTTGCATATATATTACAGTATAATGCCTTGTGGGGTGAATAGGAATTTAACATCTAAATATTTTAATATTCAACAAATAGTGGTATGTACAAAATAGAAGGAGGAATGATTTTTCCCCCTAAAACTTAGCAGTGAATGTTAGTTTGTCTTCATGCAAGCAATTATAATGTTTGTACTAATTTCTCCTTCTAATTTAGGGTTGATATAGTTGTTAATTCTTGTCTTCAGGAAATAAATAGCTCTTCACTTGTTCTTTTCATTTAGGAGGCCACCTCAGCATAGTCTAAAATGATGCATGCTGGCAGAAAGGGGTTTGGTGTCCCTTCAGTTTGGCAGTGAAAGATTTCACAAATGCCTTGAGCTGAATCAGCACAAACTCCAAGTGGAAATAAGAAGATGCTTGTTTGTAACATGCTGTAGTCAAACAGAAGTACACAGTGTCCTTAGCTGCTGTGGATTGCCATGGCCTGAAGTCTTTAATCAAGCCTGTGTTTCCTTCTAGATGTGCACCAGCATCACCTCATGACATTGATAATAGCAACCCAGAAATAACTGTATTATATTCCACATCCTCGTTATAAAGACCAGCATACATAATCACAGACATCCCTTCTGCTCTTAAAATGTATCAGTTAATTAACTTACTAATTTACTTAGTTTGATTTAGATGAATTATAGAGATATTTCTATATTCTGAGAGTGGGAGTGAAGGAGAGAGGTTTACGGTCAAGTGAGGAACAGTAATCTATGCAAATTATTTTTCCCCTTAGCGTGGAGTGCTGTGAATATCACATCATTTTCGTTGATCTTTGTCATCCACTGCAGTTAACAGAAAGATTTTCACTGAATCTGAGGGGCAATGAATGAGGCCTGAGGAGTGTGGCATAAGCACGCCTGTTCTGGTGAGCCGTGATACAAGGTTTTCATGGGCATAACAGCATTAACCAGGAATTTTGCTGGTGTGGGATTAGCCAGTAAATACACAGTTCCTCAAGCTCCGAGTGTGTACCCAGAAATACAAATAAATAATGCAAGAAGCTGGTACCATAGCCATCTACATATAAAGGGTGCCAAAAAGCAAGGTTTCCACCTAGCCCTGTGACTACTGCAAAAAGTGATGTGTGTATGGATAGATCTCTTTCAGATAAGTTACATGGATGAAAGTGTTTCATGGGTTACGAAAGATTTTTAAAGCATACAAGAAGTGTTTTTATCTGGTGAGTACTTAAAACACAATACACAATGAGCTCCTCCTAGATTTACTTGCTTTGCTTCTCGCTCATTCTCTCTTGTTGGAGCAACAATTTATCATGCCTAAAGAACTTTCAGTTTAACTCGTTGTTAACCTCATACCAGTGTATTTTTTTCATAATACCTCTTCATTCATGTAATCCATTCCTAGAAATCTGAATCCCTGGTATTGGTAAGAGGAAGAACCTTCACTTACGATGTTGCAAAGATTTTTTCCTCTAAGTTGATTTAAATCGACACAATTAAATTAATTTCTTTCTTGAGCATCCATTAGATGTACTGAGTAGATACTCTAATTTTCCGGTAGAGTCTATAACATTTTTTACTGTCTCAGCACAGGAGTTAGGGGCTGAAATGTTGTAGCTTACACGCTTTGCAAGGAGAATCTCCCTTCTACTACAAAACCAAATCTGGTCCAGCTACTGGCTCTCACGCCCCAGATTTACACTCAGGCTTTTGGCCTATACTGCTGCCTTCAAACGTAACTGTACTCACTTCAATATTTGTAGACACTTCCAGTTTTCATTTGGAATGTTTTGGTAAGCTGGAACCTGCTTTGATACTTACTTTAAAAAGTGTTTGGAATACAAGATTATTCCTTTAGAAGTAGACTTGCCTTTAAAATCTAATGATTTGAGTGGAATGTAAAGGCAAACAAACCTTGAGATATATGAAATATAACAGCTTCAAGGTGGAGGTTTGGTGGCTGTGCATATGGTTATTTCCCTTTTTTTTTGAAAAAAAAAAAATCAATGCTTTTATGACTCTTTTATTTGCTTTGGGATTTATTTTCACAAAATCCAAATTAAAATGAACAATTCAGGGATGACGTCAGAATATTTGTTTCTCTTTATGCCTTCTAGTGGGACACTTCCTCTAGAGCATTGGAAGCTCATTCAAAGAGAAAAACACAACTTTCTGAGCAATTTTGGAATAGTTTTTATTGTTTAAATTATTTCCAGGTGTTACTTTTCGCTAGATCTTTTAAAATCAGTATTATTTTAATTTCTCTCCATCTCAGCCTACAAAACTCCCAACTGCATGCATATTTTTTTCACTGAATGCAATAAAATGAATTAGATTCAGAGGAGGGTTTTTTTTCTTACTCTATTTTTCAATTCTTAACTTTTCAAGGTTTCTTCCACTTTTGCAAAGTCTTAGAAGAAAGAGAAAAATTAAAGATGAGATTAATTGCCATTTTAGCACTCTTAAAACTGATACATAAGCTTGAGAAAATTTTCAAAAGTTCAGAGAAACTGAAAAAAAAAAGGATTAAAATCAGAAAACAACAGGCATTTGGTGATCGAGAAAGAAAATAGGGAAAGAATAATTAGAAAACAACACTCCTTCCCAAACAATGTTTGGTTTTCAAGACATGATATTGAATGAAAATAAAGCTGTGAATTTAAATAAATTGGAAATGTTAGTTTTGTTTTAAATACTATTGCTGAGAACACCTGATGAATGTCAAAAATGAAGCTACAGCTGCCTAAATCAGCCCTGATTTTGGAGTTTGCTTACAATTCACATGTGTTGTTTGCAGACGTGGTTATGGCAAGATCCCTGCCTGCCTTTTACAAAATACCTAAGCAGCTGAAGCACTTAACCTATGAGGAGAACTGAACCTGTGTCTTCATCCAGATACACCGTGTATATCCTGACTGAGATGCCTTTCCAAACCCTGTTGCCATTTGGAGCATCACACATCTGGAAATGCAGTAGTGGAGGGACAGGTTGGGAGAAGCACATGTGAGCAACCGTAACTTATCTTGTTGGTTAGGATAGGCAAACAGCCATAGGTAAAATGTGTACGCATTTTCATTAGACTATGATTAAAAAGCCAAAAAATAGTTCTGGGGCCTCAGAACAAACTCATCTGACTTTAAGGTGAGTATTTCCCCAGTGTCTCAGAAAAAAAAATTGTCATCACAAAGGTGGCATTGAGTCTACCTTCCTGGGGCGGCTTGAGAAACAAGACTGAACCAGTCTCCTGGCTAAGGACTCACTTTGAAGTCTAACAAATCTGCACTTGACTGTAGGACAGAGAAGAAGTGAGAAATACTCACATACCAAAGTGCTGCTGGCCATTCAAGAAAGGCCACTACAGAGGAGGCAGGAGTGACTGGAAGCTGGTGGTCACCCAGCACAGTGCAACTTGGGTCCTCATTCCCTGGAAAGGCTATTCATGACAGAAAGCTCTTTAAGAGAGCAGGACAAGACACAGAACAGGTAGACACAACACCTAGATAACTTCAGACTAGAAATGAGGTGCAGGGATGTAAATGACTGGCCAAATGTCCTTAAGTATGTGGTGGGTTTTGTGTCACCCCAAGACTTTAGGGTGGGACTGCACCTTGTGGGGAGAAATATTCTGTGTGTGGGAGAAATCGTCCAAGAGCTCCAGATCATGATGCTTCAAGTTACTGTGCCATATAAGCACAGAATTACCTAAGCAGATCTGAGCACTGGAACTGGTGTTTTAGTTAATGAGTACAATTGCAGCATATAAGGACTTTGTCTTATTGCTTTGGCTTTGAGCTCTCTCTTCAGTACGCATTATATGTGGCCAGCCAGAAGCTATGCAGGGCAGCAACTCATTCTCAAATCTGCTGTATGGATTCATGGTTTTTTCCACCTCTGTGGTTTCTTCATAGTGTTCTGCCATGGAGAAGAGCACTAGTGCTGATGGTGATATTCTGAAAGAGATTAGATATGAAGAAGCTGTTAAAAGCCTCCTGAAATCTTTCATATCATGCATATATTACCTCAACAATTTTGCAGAAAATGTAAAATCTGGGATATAAATAAGGAGAACTAGTGCAGCATTAGGACAACGTGGAGTCAAGGGCCAGACAAGTTTATAAGCTACTTGTTTTGTGATGGGCTGTGAGGTGATGAGAAAGTCTGCTGTGCTTGAAAAGATTTGAAAGATTGAGAGTAAACGTTATTGGTTTCATACACCTTTTCCTACATTTGCTAAAGAGAAAAGGAAAAAAAAAAGGTGCTTGGAGCAGCCTTAATGTCTACTAGAATAAATTCCTAACAGAGTGCAAAGCATTTCTGAGAAATGAGAAAAGGGCAGAATGGCAATTTTGAAAACAAAATTGCAAAAAAAAGGTAATATAAAAGTAATGTACAAGATGGTAATAGTGTGCTAAGTAAGTTATTAGAATGCAAGAGTTGGGGGAAAACTAGAGGTATTCTCAGGTCTGTTCAGTTTAAAAAGAAATGCAAAGGTTCTGTAAAGAGTGTTAATGTGTTGCATATATTATCTTCTACCTGAAATGGGAATGCTAGCGATTTACAAAGAAAGTTATTATGAGACTAATTTATTTAAAAGAGCTCTTTGAAGCTGGTACTGGGGGCTGACTTGGAGCTTGATTTAGAATGAGCAAACCAGGACAATTGCCCCCAAAGGCAACAGAAGATCTTTGCAAGGTTAAAATGGGGGATAGGAAATACAATGTATGCGTGGCTGAAGAGAACATGGCCACAATTTAGCCTCTGTGTAGGGACTCTGCAAATCTAATGTCAGTTGTGAGCAAACTCACAGCATTCCTTCTGTTCTGGGACAGAAAATTGTGTTCTTTGAGACTTTTTAAAAATTATAGCATAACCGTTTTTAAAAATAAGAAATATCTAATGAGTAGCAAAATTTTCTTCAGGAAAGAGAGATCATGGAAAACCTGAGGCTGGTACATATCAAAGAGAGATCTGACATGGAGAAATGAGCTGAGGCTAGTAATATAAAATGAATGACATTGCGTTATTCCATGTAACACATTGTTTGGACAAGGTCGGGGCCATGACAAGTCAACATAGGAGGGCCAGGGAAAGAGTGACAGAGGAATTGTCATAAAGACCTCTAAAAATCTCCTTGGAGAGGGAATGAGTGATTTTGAAAATGGATTAAAGGGTAAAAATAAAGGCACGAATGCTGTCCTGAAGGAAAACATGGTGTCTGAATCCTCAGAGCTCTTGAGAGCAAATACATGTCATGGTGGCAGTAGCTGGGATAGGGAAAAAGCCTCCACTTTGCCTGTCTTCAGCTTGAGGGTTTTCCTTTATTCAGGTAGGCACTGGAGTTAGGTGAGTCTGGGCTATTGAGAAGTTTGTATTTGCCTTTATTTTCCCCCTTCCAGATGCTCAGAAGTTGATGCTCTGGGTGTTTCTACCCTGCAGTCATCACTGTGCCTGCAGTAGTCACACCATGTGGGAGCTCTTGCCAGCAGTCCCGTGCCAGTCCTGATCACACTGGCTTTTCCAGGTTGCTGAACACCATCTGCACACGTAAAGCTCTGCCTTGTATTATTTTGCTTGTTATAATAATATTCTTTATACATAAAATAAAATTCTTCTCATTCATTGGAAGAAAAATGCAGCTCATATATGTAAAGGTTTACTCAATCCCGCTCTTCATTCCTTAAAGCCATAATATTAGACACTGTAATTGTTCTTTTTGTAATCAGCCTGATGACCCAAAGAGAATTATGACATTAGGTAGCTTAAGTAGAAGCAAATATATTTAATAAATTTATCTTCATTGATAAAAAAAAATCAAAGTAGCTTACACTTTTCCTTGATACTGTTTCACGGATTTTAGATTTAGGTGATTTTTTCTTTATTTTTTTTTTTTTTTAATTTTGAACAGTAGTTCTCTAAACACAAAGCTTTGAAACATGATTTAACTACTGGCCATTTCTTGCACATTACAAGCCATTTATGACTCAGAGTGCTTGCACCAACTTTTATTTGGTCACTCCTTGTGCTTTGGTGGATCTCAGTTGAAGATTTTAATTGTATTCCTTCAGGTCAGCTATACTGAAAATGAAGGTCCAGATTCTCCTCCCTAGCAGAGGATTTGGTGCCCTGGTGTAACGGGAAGGTGACAGTCAAAGGAAGAGGTGAGTGGGGACACTGCTGTGAGTGGAGGGCTCAGGTGGGCTGTGAGACCTGACGTGAAAGGGCTGGATGGCGACTGCACACCTGCAAACTGATAAGGGCCGAGACTGGACGGTCTGTACAGATTACTTGTTTCTATTTAAGTTAAGGGTATGATTACTTTGTTAGACAACAGTAAATTTCTTGACCAGCTTGACCTCATTTCCTTCCTACCACCCCAGACCCCCTTCCCTCTGGCACCCAGATGCACTTGGAAATTTGCTGTTCACGAAAGTCATTGAGGCTTTGAAAGCATAACCTGACAGAAACCCAGGGAAAAAGCCACTATGTATTTTAGTGATATGTTAGCTTTACACTTTCTAACAGATATTTACCAATGCCTGCAGTAGTATTATTAACTTTCTAAATCTTCTGCAGCCGATGCTGGCAAAGAAAATGTACCAAAACCCTAGAAAGAGATGCTGCACTCCCAAGTAACTGCAGTACTCCCAAGCTAGCATATGTCTTGAAAACAGAACTGAGCTCTGCTTGCTCCTGAGATAGCCATCCACGCTGAGGTATTAAGTTGCACAGATGGGTAGAAGTAAAATGGAAGCTTGCAAAATGAGATTTCAGATACATAAACAGGTTTCTGTCCATGGCAACCTAATAAAGGAGGTAATTCTCTAAACATATTGTTCCCATTTTGTTTCTAATTACAGTGAACTACAAGGTTAGTTTGGCTCTTTAGGTGCACTTTAATTACTCTCTCAATGTTGACTTTCTGCATTACGATTCCTTTAACATACCATAGGAAATAGACATTTAATTAACCAGATGTCACTCAATAAATCTTAACTTCTACTCTCCGAATCAGAAAAGCCAATGTTAACGGGCATACAAAGGCCAGGATTTTAGAAATAATTTATTTTTTATGTTCCTTTAGATCTTTGTTACAGTAAGGAAAATGTCTGTAATGAAGGAAAATTAAGTGGATGTTTGTAAGAATTTAATTTAATGCAAAATAAGTCCACAAAGTAAAAACAAGATTCTAACATAATGTAAACATTGATATTTCATAATATGTAGGAAAGGCAATAGACAATGATTAGGTTAGCAGTGTGGTATGACTACAGCCTGATGTATTGCCTCGCTGCATATCACCTTGTCTATATTCATTTAATATTTTGGGCTTTTTGGAACAGGGTTTTGTATGTAGCTCCATAAGCTCATAGTGTCTGGTTATGCCACTGTGGTACTCCAGAAACGTTAGCTGTAATAGTAATACACAGGACATGTAGCAAAGGCAGTGAGACAGATTTCCAGTGTGACAGCTGAGAGCATCTCCTGGCTTTGGAGAAGGAGGGCAGAGTTTGGCCTCCTGAGACTCTGCTGACCCTCCCAGCAGACCTGTGTAGTGACCTGGTTCGTGCCACCTAGCATCCCTTATGCCATCAGTGTACTCAGTCCCACTGCACCCAGTAATCCTCCACTCAGAGGTTTGTGAATCTTTCTAGCAGCCTTAAGCTCAAATGAACATAGCCATGTACTCAGGTTGGTGGCAGCCTGAAACGCTTAAGTATTTCAGTAGCTGGGTGATCTCTTCACATGTATTACTCTGGTGTATGTAGAAAAGTTGCAGCAGCAACTCTGCAGCAGCAGAGTTCCCTTCCCTGACCTTCTCTCCTTAGGTCAGTGTCCTGTCAGACACTTCCTCACGTCTGACCTCAATCCTAGTCCCATTTCTTAGGTATTCTTTTTTTTTTTTTTAAATTATAGGACCCTCTTTACTACAGCCACATCATTCTTTCTCCATTCTCCCTATGTCGACAGTACTTTTAGCCTTCTTTCGCAATGTCATTGAATATGGCCAGAGTCCCATAAAAGAATACAACAGGGCACGTTCTTCCATTAATAATTGCAGTGCAAAGCTCCTATTAAAATTAATGGGCACTCCATGTGCACTGGAGTGTAAAAATAACCCCCCTGTTCGCACATGCTATTTTAGTCGCTTCATTCTTTCTAACCAACGTTTCCACTTCCATTACACCTAATGAATGCTATGGGAATGCAATTCCCCCCCTGAGGTTAGTGGTATCAAAGTTGTCCCTCACTCTAAGATTCACACTGTGGCCGCTCAGAGTCACATCTTCAAAATGGAACCAGGCACATGTTCTGTGGCTCTTGTAAGACTGTTTTAGCATTTTCCAACGATGATAATGTATGATAATAATACTGAATCTTTTTGAAAACCAACCCAAATGCAAAGGTAGTGACATCAGGGAATATGCTATTCCTGAAAGGTAACTGTCAAGGATTAATTGCTTTTCCAGTGTTGGTCTTTGCCTCTTTTGACATCCAGCCTACTTTTTTGGCAGAACAAGGACAGCTTTTAAGGTTGGCCTCTCAGCTGCAAAGTATTTTTCTGCTAATCTGGTAAACCAACTGCTAGTTCTCTTCTCGCACCTCTGTAACAGATCTTTCCATACATTCTCTGTTCCCTGCTTGGAAATAGCAGCAGTCAATACATTTTATAGACAGTATGATTCCATCCAACTGACATAAACAAAGAAACTAAGAAGAAAAAGAAAGTTAATATTGTATGTGAATCCTTAAAGCTAGCAAGTTTGATAAAGCTTCCAAAAACTGGTGAGAAAATACTGTGTAAATATCTGTTTCAAAATGTGATTAAAATCTGGTTGTCCTTATAATATTTCACAGGGGCATCCACAGGCTTAACAGAGCCCATTTAGAACACAAAACCTCATGCTTCAAAAAATCTTTTAAAAAGATTTTGCTTAATCAAGGAGTGAACGTTACAAACACTCCCATGCCTCTGCATTTGTTAGCTCAGAAGACATAAAACTTCTTGTGTGATCTCCCCTGCTCCGAGCTGTCAGAAGGCAGCAGTGACCGGGGTGAGGGTTTGGTGAGAGCTGCTCCCAGGAGAGCCTACAAACCAGTGCTGCAGAGCTGGGAGGCTGCGGCTGCTGGTGTGGGGAGAGCTAATGCAGTGTGACACTGGCTTTGCTCTTATGCTCGCTGACGGTGAAATGTCAGAGAATTGAAAATAGGGAAAGGAATCACAGGAGCATCCTTAGAGCTGTTTTTCTGGCCTCATGCAGAATGATTAATTTCCCTGTCCTATGGCTGCAACCACAACGTAGCTGTGGGCATGCACAGCCAGAGCACCTGGCCAGTCATTCCCTGCATGTTCCCAGCTGCTTGTCTGTGCAGAGAAGGCAATGGGCTAGTTTCATACAATGGACCAACTTCAGGTAGGATGACAGTTTGAACTCCCACTTCCTTCACAACAGCATAGCCCAGTAGTGGGCAGGATCTCTTCTGGTGGAACTTTTGGAGAGTCCAGAAGACCCCACAGGCAGCTCCATCCGTGCCCAGACAGGTGGGTAGGCTGGGTGCCCAAACCTGTGCTCTGCTAGGTGGGGGCTGGTCTTGCCTCTGAAGATTACGTTGAAATTTTCTTTTCATTTTCAGCATATAAACCAAATTACTCCCAACTGATCAGAGTTCCTTGTTAAACTCTGGATCAGCAATACAATTTCTGGGATGGAATTTCCTTCCGAAACCATGTTTCTTACTTCCACCTGCGCCTAAGCTCTCCTGAAGGAAATAACTCTTTAGTTGCTTAATTGAGCTCGGAGTTTAGGAAGGCATTATCCATTCAGAAAGCCTCCAGTGAATTCCCATTTGTGCTAAATCGACCAGGTGACTCATCACCACCTTTTTAAGATAAAAATTCCCATAACAGCACTACAGTAATAGCTTCAACCAATTAAAGTGAACAGTATCAGGCAAAATAGCCATTCAGTGATGGAATGGTATTTCCCAAAAGATAATTTTTGGGGACCCTGCAATACTCTTTTTGTATGAGGATCTGTCTTATGTCTGCGCCTTAACTTACCTCTCGAGAGCTGGACTTTTAGTAGTGGTTCCCATCTGCCTGGTTATGCTGCTGTATAACTTAATAATGTATTCCACCTGTGCCACCTCAGAATATGTGATGTCCCTTATAATTACTCTACAATTATTACTCTCCTTACTGAAATTTAGTAAGCTCATATGCAAAACAAAATTCTTAAAGTGTCTGAGCTTTTGTAACATCCCTTTTACCCAGTAAATTTCCTACCTCAGAATGGGACCTCCAGTTTTCAAGAGTGCTCTGTCAGGTGCCAGAGAAAAGGAAAGGAGATGGCCACCTCAAAGGAATAAACAAAAGCCTTTGATGCTGGAACAAACAGAAAAACCTGAGATATTTAGTTCCCCACAGTTTTGTCTCTTTGGTAAGCATCAATCACCCAAGCCACAAGCAGATTTCTACATAACATTTTCTTCCTTGTCAATATTCAGTTTGAGTCATTGGTTGGATGGAGATCTGCACTTAGTTGACTTGTTGAAAGTAGCTCTGCCTATTTTATAAAATAGTTTATACATTTCAGCAAAAGTTGAGTAAAAAAGAACTAATGAAACCAACGAAGAAAAACCCCTTCACTGAACTTGCTAAAGTCGTGCCTGATAAACGGGAGTGTAGAGTTAGAAGTGAATAAATGCAGTGTTAATCAGTGAATCAGACACAAAGGGGAAACTCATTCTGCCTGAGCTGACCCTAAAAAGAGTGAGCAGAGACATCGTGATTGCTTGGTCAGCTATGTCATGGAGTCTCCCCTCCCTTCTGAAAGCCTGTTTAGGAGATGTCTCTGAGCCAGAGAAGGATCTAAGTGACAGTCACCAAATTGGGAGTGAAAGCTTCAAAACAGTTTATCAAATGAGACTCCAATTCTTTTTGTTATTCAAGACCCAAATCTCCTTTTCTGCTTTTGGTTTATTTTTCAAAAGGTGTATCTGACCTGTCTGGTATCTTTTGAAACACTGCAGTGAACCTTACGACTACAGCAGATGCTGAAAACCGTCTTCTCACATATCCTAGGGCTGACATGAGCTCACCTGGGCTCAGAAGGGGTGGTAGACTAAGTCCTGGGCTTGTCTTCCTCTGGTAAGAGAAACCGTGCAATATGGAGACGTGCTTTTCTGTCTTAGATGTTGATTTTTCTCTTCCTCTTTTTTTTTTGTGGGTTTTTGTCTTGCTTCAAAGAAGCAGAACATGTCACAAATGACATGACACAAATAGCACCTCTACTATGAGGACAGGCTGAGAGAGTCGGGGCTGTTCGGCCTGGAGAAGAGAAGATTTCAGGAAGACCTTATAGCGGCCTTCCAGTACCTAATAGGGGGTTATAAGAAAGCTGGAGAGGGACTTTTGACAAGAACATGTAGTGATCAGACAAGGTGTAATGGCCTTAAACTGGAAGAGAGTAGGTTTAGATTAGACATAGGGAGGATATTCTTTACTGATGGTGAGGCACAGGAACAGGTTGCCCAGAGAAGCTGTGGATGCCCCGTCACTGGAAATGTTCAAGGCCAGGTTGGATGGGGCTTTGAGCAACCTGATGTAGTGGAAGGTGCCCCTGTCCATGGCAGGTTGGACTAGAAGATCTTTAAAGGTCCCTTCCAATGCAAATCATTCTATGATTATATGAATAACAGCAGCTCCTGTGTATCTCAGCTGTTTCCCTTTATTCCCAAAGGAACCTTCCCCCTGTCTTTGATAACATCTAAATACTGACAGTTTTGTTCTTTAAGTCTTCTTTGGTTCCAACATGGATGAGGATGTGATCTTATGCGAAATACATACAATATTTTGATTATTGCCTGGTATTTATTCATCAATCGGTTCTTTTCCAGTGGCCTCTACTAATCATATCACTTAGAGTCTGAAGAGCACTCCTTTGCTCCAGTAGACAGTAAACCAGTAGATTTATCCATATGCAATTTCTTTTAAAATTGAACAAGAAAATAGCATTGTCTTCTGTTGTACATTGTTTGAAAAGCTGCTAGTGCTGTTGCATATTTGAAATAGCTTCCTGAGTTGTGCAGGCAGATGTAGGAGATGGGGAGAGTGCCTGGTCAGGGGAGATAGCAGCAGTAATTGGAATTGCAGTTATTGAGTCCTGTGTGTGTTGCCAGATGGGACTGAATTTGCCAAGAAGAACAGTGTCATTCACCTTTTTCACCAAGGCCAACTGCAGAAACATCAGCAGTAGTGGCATTGCACCCTTCTGTGTTCCTGAATGACCATGGCAGTCATTTTCACATTCAAATAATTAATTATCAGTTGCAATTTCAGTCATGCTGGGTAGGAAGCCGCAGCTGTAATTAGTGGCAAATTTTTAATTAACAAGTTAAGTACTTCTTATTAACAGCTGTTTGAGAAATAAGCCAAGATTATTTAATGGGTCCCTAGGATCTATAAAATATTAGACTTTCCTTCTCTGTCTTATTGTGAATGCTGCCATCATATCTATGCACACATCTACAACTCTGTATCTCCATGAAACGTCTAAGGTATTGCTATATATATTGACATTAAGAGCCGGATTTATAAGTGCTTGATTCATATGAATCATCCCATAGATAATTTAATTATTGAACTCCTATATATTAGTACTGGAAGCTTAGATGCTGTTTGACCTAAAAGAAATTTATGAAGTCTTGGAAGGAGAATAAATAAAGGAATCGTGGAGTGTTTTAGCATAGAAATATGCCATTTGCCACTGAGGAATTAATGTAGGTTAACTTTCTTGTTGGTAACTGAATTGCATTTATCTAATCTAAAAAAAAAGAAAAGTATTTTTCTACAAGTAATTCTTAGATTATTTTTTTCTTACATACAGTGTATGTAAGTCTCAGGATACGGTTTAGTAGGCATGGTGGTGTTAGGTTGATAGTTGGACTTTATGATCTTGAAGGTCTTTTCCAACCTTGAAGATTCTATGATTCTATATAATGTCACATTGCATGCCTAGGGTGTCAGAATGGTCCAAGGATCATTCCCAACAGGAAGGTTAGATTCACCCACCTGGTTCAGAGGTGACAGCATAGATATAGACCATGCCAGAGGGCATCAATAATTGAAAAATGGTACACTGCATTTGACAGCAAAAATATAGCTGTACTTTCCAAGTACAACTGTATTTCCTAGTGAGTATTTTTATTAATAGACTTTCTCTGAGAATCTTCTAAACCCATATCAACGGTTTTTATTTATTTGAAAAACAACTGGCAAACCTATTGCTGTACTCAGAATCTACTTTTCCCTTGCTAATGGACATTTGAGGCCTTGAAGTTATTGTGTGGTTCACCTTGGTCTCTTCAAGAAAGGCTGATGAGTGACTACAATGTACACATTATCTATTGGAACACTGAGATACTTAAAATGGCTGGCTGAGAAATGTCTGTGCAACTTATGTACACGGCACGTAACTCAGGACAGCTCTGTCTCCCTGTTGCTCATTCAAGCACTGCTTTTCTCCTTTAGTTGAACACATGTATGTTTCCAATGGAAGGGGAACAGCCACTTCTTGAAAGCCCTGTCATCTCACGTTTAACAGAAAATGGAAAAAAAATCACCCTCATGTCCCACCAAAGTACTGCTTATACCTTCAGGTAAGTCTCAAGTAAGATTCATGACACTTGCCATAGATGGGTACCTTCCTTGCTGTGTCTACAGCTTTCCTAGTCTCTGCAGAGAATTACCAGCAGTTTGCAATGTGACAGGGAGCAGAAGAGGTTATTTAGTACCCTAATTAGTTTAGTGAGGGCAGTATGAGGCTGATATTTAAGGTCATACCTTTTGCCAGTGGAGGGAAAAAAGACATGACAAGACATCAGCTTGGCTCTGAAGCTGATTCATGACGCACAGGAGGGCAAATTGTGTCTGTGGTCTGCAGCAGCAGTTGGTGACACTTGGAGATATAACATTCAGAGGGACAGTGGTCACGGGGGAGAGCAGAAGCTCCCCCTGCTCTTGGGCTTGTTACACATTGTGTTTGTATCCGGGGGGCTGAAATGGGACTTGAGAAAAATAGTCTGAGCATGTGTAAGTATTGATGTGTGGGAGACAAAACATGGCCTGCCATATCCATGGATATTTTAGTGTCCATACGTGCTAATCAACATCTTTACAGAGCTAATAGAGTATATTTAATACACTAATTACAGCCACTTTGTATGATAAGGTGGATAAAATTGATATCAAGAGGATTAGGACAGGAAAAAAGGAGAAGTGGTTTTCCTTTCAGGAAGGCTTTGAATTGGTAAGACCCCCTCTGAGTCCTGTGCTCACCAGGTATCCAGATGATCTGACCTTTCAGACAGTCTTGAGTTTCTTCAGTCTTCCCAGTCTCCTCCTCTTCTTCTCCTGCTGAAATTCTCCACTCTCCTCACATCCATGCAGTTATGAATGCGAAACATGCTGTTCTCTCTTTCTGAAAACCAAGTACTCCTTCCTAGTGCTGGTAAGGCTCTAAATTAATTCCAAACCCCATGACAGCATGCTAGTAGATGATATCCATTATTTTTATGTCTGTGCCGTAGGAGCATTCTTTGTCTTGAGCAGGACATTTTTCTGATGATCCAGGTAGAAGTTATTCTAATTGTGAACAAGTTTTGACAGTGTCATCCTCTCAATTCAGTAAATCAAATCAGCCTGTAGGCAGTCACCTACTGTGTGGAAATATTGTTTGCATCTCCTCTTCATGCGCCAATATCCCATTGTTTGACATATTACTAATTGCAGGACTTGGAAAATACTATAGGGCCAATTCTGTTCAACAGGTCATGCTTGTCTGTTTTTATCAGTATCACAATTAAAGGTGAGCAGATGTTTCCAACTAAAGTAAAAATAGAGTGAGAACTTTTCCCTCTTCTCAGATGAAGCCTATCTTGAGTTTTGGGAAGTTTTAGTCCATTTTTTCTCATTCATTTTACTGTTTTGTTTTTCTGCATGCTATCATTATGAGCAGGAAAGAAATGCAAGTAAAAGCACTGAAACACCTCTCAAGCAGTATCAGGGAAGTATTTGTAGCCTCAACATAACAGTACTAAAAAAAAAAAAAAAGAGAAAGAGCACTTGTTCCTTGAGGGTGTAAACTGGGTTAAATGTTGGCCTCGTGGAAACAGAGAGCTTCAATGGGCACTGCCTTACATTTTGGCTCCTTTTATGTGTTTTTTATTCAATCTCTCTAAATTCTGGCATCTGTTGCTCTTTCCGTCATTGTGCTTGTGGATACCTTTCAAATACCAAGATTCAGAACCATACAACCTGTGCACAGTCCCAGCCCACCCCAAGCTGAGTGCACCTGCCTGCACTGCCTCAGCTCACCCCAGTTCTTTTCTGCTTTATTTCACTGTTCTTTTAGCTTTGTGTATGGTTTATAACTTTTTATCTTGCCTGCTTTAAGCAATCTAAATTTTTTTCCAAGATAGGTTTGATTTGGTTACTATTTATGCTCTTATCTTTCTGGTCCTCATTGCATGGTTTTGCTAGCCTCTCATCTTAGCACTGCCTACACATATAATGAATTTTCTGGATCACCAATGAAAATTCTTTACAAAGCATTGGTAATATTTACAGAGGTTTCAGAGTGACCAGGAAATTAAACTGACTTTCTGATTAGTTTTAAACTCCTGCATTTTCTTTCTCAAAGCCAAGTCTGATCCCATTGGATTTGAAATGTGATTATTATGCCTAAAGATTCAAAGGTGTCTCCTGAGATTTTCTTTGATTTTGACCCTAAAGAGGATCAAAATCTAGACTTTTAAAGGAGTCATATTTTCTTGGAAATATTGTCATACCTAACAGTAATTTTGGCTGTATCTCATCACATATTTTATCACGAAAACTATTTGTTATCCCTTGTTACAGTTCTTTAATCTCTTCACAAACCATTTGTTAATCTTCTAGCTAATCTTGATGTAATCTTTTAGTAGATTTCATACCATTTTTTCACAAGATTTGTAAAATCAAAATAACCCATCTACCTTATTCCTATTTTCCATTTATTTTCATAATTCCATCGAGCACAACAGTCGGATTTCTGGTATGATTTATTCCTTATAAATGCACTCAGTTTTGTTATCATTGATCACATTATCTTCAATATAACTGCCTGTGTATTAAACTTGAAATGTAGATCTTCATCATAACTTCTGAATTTTCATCATTGCTAACCTAGTGGATAAATAAAAAGTTTTCAGGTTGGAAAAACCTACACTTCATATGCATGAATTCACCAGATGCTATTATTTGTACAATTATATTATGAGTCTGCTAAAACAATGATAAATTGCTTGTTTCTCACATTTTGTGATTTTGAAGGTTTCACACTACATTCTTCAAAAGCTGCAGCAGGAAAAACTAAGCAAAGAGTGAAGATATGCCAAGGAGGAGACCCAACTGAAAGTTAATTTCTACTGGATGAGAACCTGCTCTCCCTTAACTATACTGTGCTCTTGTACTGGGACTAAGATGGTAGGCACTCATAAGGAAAAGATAAATAGTACAGGGTATTCCAACCAGGGAAGGGAAAGGGAATTAGAGCCCTTGGGTCTGCATCTGCTGCCTGCCTCCTCTTACCCTTGAAAAAGAGAGACACCTTTTACCAGAGGAAGACGGAAGATGAAGCTTGAAGTGGCCAATTTTTAATGGCATACCCTACAGCGTTCTTTTATTTCCTCGTTCTTTTCTCTTTGTGTTCTTGGGTTTTTTTAGTAGTTGTTTCCAATATTCCAATTAAATGTCTAACATTTTCCCACGGCAGAGTAAACTCATTATTTTGCATGTTTAAATATCATTTGCCAATAAATTGTTGTGTAATCTGATAAGCACATTCTTCTGATTAGGTAGGGTTAACTGGGGAATTCCTGGAGGAGTCCTTGGTGCAGGATGCAGCCATGCTCTGGGGCAGGGCACATCTTTCATCACCCTGTGTCAAAGGCAGGGTGTTGGCATCCAGTTAGGGGGCTTTCACTAGTACTGCTTTGGCAAAAATCATAACAGGTACGAAATTTAAATGACTCAATTGCCAGCCTCTTGCCTCAGGGCTATTCAAAGGACTTGCACAAGCAAGTAATAAGTTTGGAGCTTTTAATTGGAATTGTACGACTATACAGATCTGCAAAACAGCCCCCCTGAGCCAGGCATTTACTTGATCTGCAGTAAGGAAGACAGGACGAGCATTTACATTGGTTCACTTCACTTTCAGAACAACAGAAACCAGGAATTATGTTTTTCCAGGTCACTTTCTAAATATACATACTCCCCCAGTTATGCTCATGTGCGTTCCCTGGAGATTGTCTGCAAACTACCCTCTCACTCAATGATAGAGCAACAATAAGGGCCATGCACTTCAGTAATATAAATAAAAGTATATCTCTTTATATCCCTGTAGACTCCTAACCCAGATCCCATATCCTACTTCCTCTACTGCAGTGATCTTATGCCTCTAGTTCCCCAACCCAGCCTCCAGATGCAGCTGGGGATGTGCTTTTATAAAGTCTCTGCAGGCCATCCGAGTTGCTGGTTGTGCATGTGCAAATGTGGTGTGGTACATGAAATGAAATAGCATAAGTTCTTCAATTTGAAGTAAATTGATTTATCAGTGCTAGTGGCATGACATGTATATTGCCTTATGAGTTTCATGTCCTGCTTCTTTACCAAATCTCTCTCATATGTGTTGAGCTAAGCCTTCCTGACCACCCTTGAAAAGAACCCAAATTTGCTAATAAATCTATGAGATTTTTTATCAATGGAAGCAGGGGTGAGATGCTAAATTACTAGCAGCAGTTGTAAGCATGGGCTAAAAGGTACATCGAATGCTTAATAAGTAGCTGATTTCCACCACAAAGTCAAACATGTTTAGGAGAATTAAGTTCCATGGTCGCTGACAATAAAAGATGAAGCTATCTTTGAGAAAGCCACAGAGCTGTGTGACATCCAGTGGGAAGGTGTGAGGTCTCAAGGGGACTCCACGGCACAGGCAGGGCTGCTGCAGAGCAGGCCGTAGCCCACAGGTCAGCCTGCCTCTCGTTTACCCTGGGCTTTAAGCACAACTAAGAATACTTTCAGTTTCACATATTCAACTGATTGGGACAAAGAGAGAAATATTAAGTTGTCTGTCATTTTAGACTGTGTGTTGCAAATTAAAGCTGCATTAAAGCATATTCAATAAGAGATCCTGTTTTTCTCTAACTTTCACATATATTCCTTGACTGTGAGATGAAGACCAAAAGGTTTTGACTGTGGCTGATAAAGCCAATACATAAGGTAGCATTAGAGTGCCAGGCTTGGTAAGGGATGTCAGCTGAGTGGCCGTTGAGTGTGAGGCTCACTGTGGGTGTCCCGTCCCACTCCTCACCCAGGGTCCAGTGCAGGCATTGCATCCTGTGCTGAGGGTACCCAGGGCATCTGTCCACATCCCTGGACTGGATGTGCTCTGAGAACACAGGAACCAACTGGTGGGACATCTGTTTCAGTAAGGTGGGGAGAGAATTTATGTTGGGGTGAAGACAGACCTTGAATAAAATGTCCTTTCCTAGGGTAAAGCAGATAGTGTTCTCAATAGAAACATCAAGGAATTACAGGTGCTGAGAGGTTCTTCAAAGCCTCAAGTCCAAGCCCTTAAGCTGGAGAGCGTTGGTAGAAAGGGACTCTGACATTTAAGTAAAAGGGACAAACAGCTTCCCTGATTAGCATCTCCAGGATAAATGACAGGAAAAGGTACTCCTGCACAAAACCTGTAACTACATGAATTTCACATATGGGAAGGTAAAACTCCTGCCTTTTCCAAACAAAATAACATCTCCTATTATAACTTGCCTATTTCACAGTGCCTGTACCATAAGCAGGATTTAAAATATAATGCAAGTTACACCTTTGGGTTCTCTTTTTTCTTTTATTTTACAAGCCATATATTTCTAGAAGCATTTCCTACAATGGTCTCATTTTGCATGAAAATCTTGGAACTTCTTTTGTGTTTATGTGCTAGGCCATACAGCTAGACCTTGGGAGAGCAGTTTGCAGCTGTAATGTGGAGAATGGGTTTTCTTTTCTTCAGTTGAATTTGTAGGATCACGGGAGCTGAACCCCACGAAGAGGTCAGTTTATTCCCACGTGCTGCAGTGGGCACAGTGATGGATGACTTGGATGAATCACTGCAGTGAGACCCGTGGGTGCTGCAAGCAGCACAGGGGAGAGGCTGCTGGTGGGGTGACCTGCTCAGGCGTCCTGCTCTTCAGCTCCCCTCTTTGCTGTGACAGGCTCACCACAAAAAAAAAGTGATGGCCTTGTCAGCACAGCATCAACAGAAATGAGTGCTTGGTTTAGGGAGGTGAGCACTGGAGGGGCTGCAGCCAGCATGTATGTTCCTTTTTGTTTTAAGAGCAGGGAAAAGGGCAGCTATCATAAGCTTTGCCATCCCTGGTATTTGCTTGCCATCCCAAACTGCTGGGTTGGAAATCAGAATAAATGATGACAATTGCATAAGCAGAACAAGGAGAACTGTTAGTGTATGAAACAAAAGCTCTTCTTCTGAATGTTCAGACATTTTTAGTTTCACTGTCCCAGAAATGTCAGTGAATTAAAGGAACCACTTCAGCCGTAGCTCAGCTCCGCTGTCATTTACATGTCAGGTTCTCACACTTCGCTAACTCAAGTCGATGGAGGTGGGTGTGAAGCAGATTCTTGGCAAAAGCTTTAAAAAATGGGTGTCTAAAAAGTTAGACCCCCCCCAGCTCTGCAGAAGCTGCTGGATGTTCAGAGCTTGGAAAAATTCAGCCACTCACTCACAGCCAGATGCAGGCATTAGGTACCTTTTAAAAAGAAATAATCTTGTTCTCTGAGACCAAATCATCCAATATCACTTGTAAGCTGATGGTGTCCAACTTTGCTGAGTCTCTACAAAAGCAAAGATAGAGATTACTCGATATCACAGAGGCTGAATTTTTATCCAAAGGCCAAAATACTATCCCTTGACTTGAGAGCTGGTGAGAGCTAGTATTACATTTTTTTTTTTGACAGCTTTCTGGTCCATCAGCACTAAGTAACATCCATAATATCAGAAAGAGCAGCAAGGCTTCGGAAAGCTGGAGAATTGAGTTACTTCAGTCTGAGGCACTGTTACTTCAAGTCAAGTCAAAGGCCTGTTAAGAGGGGTTAATAATAGATCCTGCAAAGGTGAAATCAGTATTTCATTAATTTTAAGATTTGTTTTTGCTTCTTCCAGTCCAACACTTTTTATAGGAGTTAAATTCATATTAAAATAAAAATAGAAATACAAGACTTGAAAAGGGAGGAGAAGCTTATGTTCATTTCTGAACCTATTGCCTCTCCTAGGGTTTTTTCTGCCAGCACAGAAGCTGCGTTGCTCCTGATTTACTCTGCTGTAGTGGAAAGTTTCTCTGCAATTTTAATGGCTTGCAAAACTTGAGATGAAGATTTAATGGATGATTAGCAAAACATATTTTTGGGCTTGTAGCATGATTTCATGCTACGATGCCTGCATTGACTGGTTAGTTACAAACCACCTTCAATACTCTGCTACCTCTATGTTTCTAATTAACGCAGCTATAGCTGAAATATTGAAAATCTCCTCCTTTATCAAAGAGATGTAGGGCCTATAATTATTCTTCCTGTTTTCCCCCTTCTCTCCCCCACCACTTCATTCCCAGAAAGGAATTTTGTGGTTTTTAATACCTCAGAAAACCTCAGTCTCTCCGCAACTTACAAACCTCCCTCCACTTCCTAAACGTTGCCCTCACCCTGCACGCGAGTGATTTATTAGAATGCTGAGTCCACAGAACTGCTCATGCAGAGCACTAACACCATCATTCATTTTTTATTTAAAAAGCTTTACAGGCAGTTTATGGCAGGACAACAACAGGGCACCACTGCTTACACGAGCTGAGGGCTCGGCTTACCTGAACTTTCCACTGCAGCTGAGGAAACACAATGGTCTTGGTAGAAGGAGCCCCTTTGCTTGGCTAAAGGTGGGTTTGCATCACTTTCAGGGGCCTGACATGGACTTGGGCACCCAGGGCATAGCTGAGAAGAGCGAGCAGCTCAGAGTGCCAGACCCTGGTGCAGTCAAGAGAGGTAGCTCTGCATTGCCAGAGAGACATACTTAACTGCTATATGGTCCTGAATAGCAAACCCACTTTGGACAGCCCCAAACAGTGAGCCTGAATTGCTCTCTGAAGCTTTGAACATCGATGCCACGACAAGTTTCTGGAAAAGAGCTGTAAAATCTTTTTATTACAGTGGATTTTGAGCAGGAAACATAGGAATGGCTTTGTAAAGTGCTGAATTGGATGCTTCATAAACTTTATTTGTCCTGTGCCACTGTTAAGATGCTGAAGTGTGGAAATACTGTTTATGGAGTAGTGGCATGACCTGACCCTGAAAGTGCACTGCCCTGAGTGACAAAGACAGAATCCTTGCCCCAGCCACATTACTGAAGGGCCAACAATATTTGTGCTGGAGGAAGAAGCACTCAAGCTTCAAGAAGAAACATTCACTGCCCTGCACACTGCAATTAGGGGGACATAACTACAGGGAGAATCACAGGATGGGAGACTTCAAAATATGTAGGCATCCTGTGGGTATCACAGCTGGGTTAGAGAGGGGACCAGGAAGGGAGAACATCTCCATGTCACTAGATTAAGTCCATGGTTCACATATGTTTTTAGTACTATGTGCTATTCCCATCACCCTTGGCTCAGAAGCAGTGCAGTTGGACCAGAATGGGGTTGAGAGGTGGGTGATCAGCAAAGCTTCTGCATGAACAGGAGCTAAGGAAGCAAGGGCTTGTCAGTCTGGAAAACAGATAGCTGAAAGGAAATATGACAGAGGTCTGTAAAAATGCAAGAGGCTGGTGGAGGCTGAATGGCTAGAGACGGACCGATTGTTTTCTGTCCCTATGAGAAGCAATAGGCATTAGATGAATGTACTGGGAGCTCAGAGTAAGACAAATCAAAGGAGTTGGTTCTATGCTAATCAAGCACTAGAAGGAATAGAAGGAATTTACAGGATCATGGAAGAGATACACCAAACACACACTCATCTGGGAAGCCCAGAGCTTCGAGCAACTGGGGAAAAGCCTCCACATTACACGTGATGAACACATTACATGTGCTTTTTTTTTGGTACTTTTGTATTCCAGGCACTTGCATTTTTCCATTTCTCCAGTACAAGGCACTGAACCCATTTTATGGTTTAGCCCTTCTCAGCAGCTAAAAATACTACACAGTTGCTCACTCCTCCCTCACCAACTGTAGTCAGACAGGGAGGAGAACTGGTAAAGAAAAGAAAGCAAAACTCACGGGTTAAGGTAAAAAAAAGTTTAAGAGAATAAAAGATGAAAAGAAAAGAGAGATAGAAAACAAACAATAGAAAATACTGAAGCACATAATTTGCAGTACAATACCTCACAGTGGATCCCAATACTCAGCTCAGCTCCCCCCCAAGTAGCAAGAACCTCCCTTCAGCCCCCTCCTCACTTATACACTGAGTATGATGTCACATGGTATGGAATGACCCTTTGGCCAATTTGGGTAAACTTATCTCAGCTGTTGGCTAATTAGTGACCTACCCCAGCTGTGCACCCCAGCCACAGGTGCCACCAACTCCAGTTCCTGTCCCAGCTCAGGTGAAAATTAACTCTATCCTAGCCAGAACCAGGACAACCCCGTGGACTTTTTCTGACTGAGTAGAGTTATTCCTATAGTCTATGTTTCATAGAATCATAGAATCACAGAATCATAGAATGTTCTGGGTTGGAAGAGACCTTAAAGATCATCTAGTTCAATCCCCCTGCCATGGGCAGGGACACCTTCCACTAGACCAGGTCACTCAGAGCCCCATCCAACCTGGCCTTGAATGCTTCCAGGGATGGGGCATCCACAACTTCTCTGGGCAACCTGTTCCAGTGTCTCACCACCCTCACAGAAAAGATTTTTTTTCCTAGTATCTATCTAAATCTATCCTCTTTCAGCTTAAAACCATTACCCCTCATCCTATTACTACAGTCCCTGATAAAGAGTCCTTCCCCATGAAGGGAGCATGAGAGAATGAAATGAGAGGATCCCTAATTCTCATCAGAAATCTGATCCGAAGTCAAAGAAGGGACTGTCACCGTCACCCGGTATTCAGCCAAAGCTTGTGTATCCCCATTTCTATCGGCTGAAAAAGCTCTAATTTCTGTCTATACATGCAGAATTATGGAGCAGACGCGTATTTTCTGTGCTATGTATTGCATCTACTGTATGTGGGAAGGACTTCTGTTTGCCACCAGTCCTGTTTCTAACTTGACGCTGTGAGTTCAGTCAGAGGTGATGAAGAAAAAAAGCCCTTTGGCTATTATTACTTTCTAATGTTCAAGAACGCACAGCTGTTGCATGAGATGTGTTTTGTCGAGTTTATAACAGTTAATAGAAAGCTAAAATAAACAACGTCTGCGAGTTTAGTGTTTTTAAGCCAATGCTCAAACTCATTCACCGTTGAAAACAAGAGATACAAAGCCAGTTCGAATCTGGAACTTTGTTTCTCCGTTCTACTCCATGCAAAAGACTAGCATTTTCTGGCTTATAGTGTACGTTCTGGCTTTGCACTACAGTGCATGCAAACAGAATTGTCAACTTTACAATTAAATGAATATGGATTGAGGAATGTGTGGTGCCATTACTCAATAGGACAATTTTGCTGGGTGTTCAAGATTGTAAAAACTTCCGGTAAATCAACACTCCATCATTCTGTTATCCATCTCCATCACTCTACACCCTGGCAGAGGCAGCATTAGCTCTGCATTTAAATTACTGTGCACAGCTATGAGTTGGGGCGGGGGGGGGGGGGGGGGGG
>WHYT01017261.1:210965-269394 GCA_009806455.1 Tetrax tetrax | reverse complement strand
GGGTGGAAATCCTGCTGTTCCACTTATCAGCCAAACAGAACTGATTTAGGGTTATGCATTCCTAAGCTCCTGTTTCGACAGCCTGTGGTTTCATATAACCTCACTAAGAGTTACTTGATTTGTAAAGAAAAAAAATCACAGCTCCTGCACAATTTTCTCAAGAGACTTAAAAGACCTTCATTTGGACTAGCCTAATGGTTTTCTGTTCAACAAATTCACCACTGCTCTGGGAGTCTCAGATTCAACCATCCTTTTTTTTTTTTTTAAGGGATATTGTTCATTTTTTAGCTGCCTGTCACTTTAGAGTTGAAAGCTATTGGTCTTAGAAAAGAAACTGAAGTTGCAGAAGAGTTGTCAGCATATGAATAAACTCTACTGAAACTTGAGTTTCCTGTAGGAGTGATCTTGTGGGTCTTTGCATTTGGGTCTAGTGCAGTGACATTTACTTACACGTTGGCACAGTCAGTGGCAATGATCTCACACCTCCTGGCTGTGCAAAACACTGTGTGTTAGTCCCTCCTCTCCTGTGGCCATTTCAGTCATTACAGCAAGTCAGAGTGACAGAAGGTCCCTTCCAACCCTAACCATTCTATGATTCTATGATCTCTTACCTGCAGCGCCAGTTGCTATATTTGGAGGGTGATCGAAAGAGGCAGAGCAAGGCTGCAGCTGTAGTTTCTTACATGCTTAATTCATGAAAGGCAGTATATATTTCTGAGACTTATAGACCAGCGGGAACACTAATTTTCCTTGCATTATTTTCTCTGCTCTGCCATCAAGTGCATGTTCTTCACTTTCAACCCATCTGCCAATGAGCTCCTGCCCTGCTCTTTGTGGCTGAGGCAGAGTTGTTAGCCTTCACATCAGCCCAGCATTTTCCAGCCTGCCTACCAAAAGTGTGTAGGTACTGTTCCTACATGCTTTTGGTAGGCAAACTCAAGTTTCCTGTTTTGGAAAGCCTTTACAGTGTTGGCAGATCAGGACAAGAAGGCAGGCACACAGCTCTCAGTTCATGGTGCTGGGCAGAGACTGACAATCCCCTTCCCTGACAGGCATCTGAGATGTAAATACATCAAAATGGGAAAATATGGGAATCATGTGGATAATGGCAATGAGAGAAAACTAATGTGTAGCAGATGTTGTCTTTTTGGAGGTGTTGTGTAGGGAACAAGTGTTTGGGTTACCTACTATTGGTAGGGAGATACAGTTCTTACACCAGAAAGAGACTGAGAAAAAGTAAAATCCTGCCAAAAAGCCTGAGAGCTCTTGGAGAGTAACATCAACACATACCCTGCAAGGAGCTCTTTCATGATGGGAGACATACAGAAACGCTGAACCTTTACAAGAAAGTCCACTCCCCTTTGCAAACCTGCCATTGTAACAGTACTGGTACAACCATGGTTATGATCAGTCTGGTGTCAGGAAAGCATGTGTGGGTGTCAGGAAAAGCACCCTTCTTTCCTGAAATTAGCACTAAGGAGATAGAGAGGAAGGTTCATAAGAAGCTATTTATCTTTACTCATGTTTTCTTTTCCTTTGCAAAGGAAAATCCAGTGTTCTGGAACGTAGCAATCTTATCAGGAAGAAATGTTTCCCTGCACCTCCCTCCTCCATATTCTGCTATCGTACAGCGTTACAGGACAGCAGACATGATCCGAGGATAACTCCTTGTTTTTTCTTGTCATTTGGCATGTGCCTGCTCTTTGTTCTACTCAAGCTGACTAATCATACAAATAATCTGGTGGCCTTTTGAAAATGGAAACAAAGTAAAGATTAATAAGGTTAAAATCTGCATCCACACAAATATCACGCGCACCTCAGGGAATGGGGCAGCTCAAGAGTTGCAGCAGTAACTCAAGCCAAATTAGGAAAGTGGAACTGCTGCTCCTTGTGTCAAATGAGGCTCTACTCCTCCCATGGGCTTCCCTGATCCCTCTCTAGGATATCTTCATCTTGTAGAATCAGTCCCACAGTGACGATCAGGAGACAGTACGAAGGAAGCTAATGTTCTTTACCTTCCTTTCTCTCTAGTGTATCTGCCGTGGATGCTACCCGGCTTAGTGGGGTGGATCATGGATGTAGGTCTGCTGAGTTTAAGCCACAGATGGAATTATTGACGGTTGACCAAGGTACACCTAAAACACTGCCCCACATGTGAATGATTGTCTCCAGGCTGCATAACTGTTGCAGTGCCTTATTTATGTTGCTTAAACTCTGGTTCCATCATAACACCCTGTTTTCAGGTGCTTGTAGCTTTGGAAAATTTCCACCTGGGCTGAAATTCCCCACACCATATCTGTGGACTTTAGGCTGAATACTCTCAGTAAATTGTGTCATTTTTTACTAGTAATAAGCCAGGGGAATAAATGGAAAATACTGTTATCATTAAGACTTGCTGAAGCTGGTGGATTTACCTGGCATGCTTCATTTAAAATAAAAGTAACTAATTTATAGAATCATAGAATAGTTAGGGTGAGAAGAGACCTCTAAAGGTCCTCCAGTCCAACCCCCCTGCAAGGAGCAGGGACATCTCCAACCAGATCAGGTTGCTCAGAGTCCCGTCCAACCTGGCCTTGAATGTTTCCAGGGATGAGGCATCTACCACCTCTCTGGGCAACCTGTGCCAGTGTTCTACTACCCTCAGTGTCAAAATTTTTTTTTCCTAATATCTAACCTGAATCTACATCTCTCTGTTTTAAAATCATTACCCTTCGTCCTATCTCAACAGTGCTCCAACCCTCTGGTCATCTTCGTGGTCCTCCTCTGGACTCGCTCCAACAGCTCCATGTCCTTCCTCTGTTGGGGGCTCCAGAACTGGATGCACTACTTCAGGTGGGGTCTTTTGAGAATTCAGTAGGCCCATTTACTAAAGCAAGGGGCTGAATCACCGTAGACTCCAGTACAGAAGCATGTGCCTGCAGGAATGGCCTCTGTGCAGTTGTCACCATCTCCTGTGGTACAAGAACAGATGCTACGTGAGCTGAGCTTCTTCAGCTACCCCTGGAAATCTGTGCTCTGCCCAGACAAAGGCAAATACAAGACTGCATAGGAATTTCAGAACATCTGGAGAGAAGGCTGTTTCTGAATATGAGTTTGCACAAAGCTCAGAAAGTATTGGTTCTGGGTGAAAAAAACTATCAGAGAAGGCAGTGGTGAGGTTTACGCAGGATGAGTCCTGGACCTGGGATGG
Organism: Tetrax tetrax; assembly: GCA_009806455.1. Lineage (NCBI taxonomy): Eukaryota > Metazoa > Chordata > Aves > Otidiformes > Otididae > Tetrax > Tetrax tetrax. The sequence continues at coordinate 266,204 of WHYT01017261.1, read as the reverse complement.
GTCCGCAAGGCCACAATCCAAGCAAAAATATGATTGAAATGGTTGCAAAATCACAATGCACCAGACATCCTGAGCACTAAAATAGGCAGGGAAAAGCTGCAGTCAGTAAAGAGTGTATGCTTAAGAGAAGAAAAGGGAGAGGGAATCAATGTTATTCAGTCAAGAAGCTGATTATTTGACTGCAGTCTTTCCTTCCTTCTAGACCTTTTATCTATAATGTCAATGGATACTATGTAAACTCCAGATTGTGTCTGCTACCTCCTGACTTCTCGGAAAGGGTGTCTCCAAGATACTTATGTAGGATAATCTTTATTTTTATGAATCTATGAGTCCCTGGGGTGTTTCTTCTTTCCCAGAAGAGGGGAAAGAGCATATCGTGTATACCTATTCCTGGAAAATGTTTGCCTTTTTTTTTTTATTTAAAGAACCCTCCATCCTGTTGATCACTGTTTTCTGCATTTGACTAAGAAAAGAGTAGAGTTGTTTGGACATTTTTTTGCTTATGTTTAAATATTCCCTATAGACTGCTGCTACAGAGCTGCTCCTTTGGGCCTTGACTGCTGTTTTGGCCTTTGCAGATGATTCTTGCCAGAATCCTGACAATACAAGGATCCATTGCATAATGTAAAGAACAAAATTGGTTTTCAGTTTGTCAGTTCTGCTGGGAGCTGTGGGCCATGCCTGAGGAACACCCCCGTGCCTGTCAGGCTGATGTGCCCCAGGCAATTGTCTGGTCTTCCCTTTAAGCACAGCAGAAAAGTCCTCCTGGCGCAGCAAGATTCATATTGCATGCTCTCTCCCATAAACTAAACCTTCCCTGTTACCAATGTATTGCCATAACATATTATCAATGAGACCAAGGATTGCTGTTGCTTTCACTTCTATCCCATATCAACTGTTTTCTCTCCTGTTCTGGTGTTAGATTACATCTACAGGAAAAGAAGACACGATGCGCATTTGTGCTTCATGTATCCTCATGTATGAACGGCATTGCAGATCACCACTACTTTTTTTCTCTTTATAAGTGCCAGGGTGCTATACTTTCCCTAATTCTGCACTCCATGTTTTCTCCCCACTTGTGTCAGAAGCTGTCATTCAACCACAATAGCAAGAAGTGCCCATCGCTGTCCCAGTGACACCCATAGACTGATCAGCATTGTGAGACTGAAGAAGTTGACACTGAACAGAGAGCAATTTCTATATGTATTTGCAGTCTACTTTGTATTACATTAATTTCCCCCAATTTCCCCTCTGCTTATCAATAGTGATAGGTAACGGAGAGGTTTAGAGAGAGATTCTAGACTGAAGAGAAGGAGCCCAGATGGAAGTGCAATGACCTGGACACACATGTGGAAGCTGAAGCCTTAGATCTGGAGGGGGAAGGAGAAAACCAAGAAAGTTGCTCAGTACCATCACCAGAGTCAATGGGAAGAGGGAGGAGAGCAATGGGAGAGACTGACACCATGAAACACTGTGTGGCAGGCAGCCTGGCACAGGGAGGCAGCATGGGATGGAGAAGCCATATACAACTGTGCAAGGGCAGCAGAAAGATCAAGAGACTGCTCAGGCCCTGGAGTATAGCCAAGATGAGGCTAGAAACTTTGAAAGCGGTTTGTGGAGACTGGTGAAAATAAAAAGCAGCTTGGAAGAGATCCAGGCTGAAGCTGGATGGAAATGATAATTGCAAACTAGGGTAACAATGAGTTTTATGACCCGAGGAAGAAATACAGTAAAACGCAATTAGAAATACCTATTTCAACAGTGTGGTTTTTTCCTGAGTTTGGTTGCTTAGAGAAGAGAGGCAGATCAAAACCCAAACTATGTGAGAGGACAGGATACAAAGACAAAAGTTAAATCATCAGGGAGGATGTAAAGAAAACAGTAAAGAGGCCAGATAAAGAAGAAGAAGAAAGCATGTGATTCTGGCAAAGAGAAGGAGAGGGTGGTCTCTTTGCAAGTGTGCATGCTAAAGATGGCATTATGGGTCCTTTGAAATGTTTTAACAAAACTGTACATGTGGGTTTAAGTAGTGCAAGGACGTGCCCAGCTCCAATTTAAACGGGGAGCTGTGCAGTAGGGTACGTGTGCGGTGTGAGATGGTAGCACACCAACTGGGTAATGGGGGAAAAATTGGTGGGGAACCAGGGAAAGAGGGCTCTGAATAAGAGTATTGGCGGAAGAGGAAAAGAGGAAAATCTTGTAGTGCAAAAAGATGTGTAGAATATATCTCTAACTACAAGGAAAGGGAAAAGGAACAGCAAAAAAAATGAAGGACTGGGGAAATCACTGTGGAAGGGAGGGCAGACCTGCAGAGGAAAAGGCTGGGCAATGGAAGTACTGATAGCAGTCTGTAAGAAGGGAAGGTGAGGACATGTATGAAGAATGAGAGCAGTAGTCAAGTTTAAGACAAAGTTATAATGGAAGTAATGGTGAAGACAGGTATCTATAAGGACTAAAATGCCTTGTTTGCATTGTGGACTTCCTGATGTGTACCCAGTCTCTCCTGGAAAAAAAAAAGATCTAGCAACGATTCCTAGCTGTATGACAAACAGAGAAAAGCATACACTTCAGAGAAGTAAAAATATCTTTCTTGTTCTGTTTTCATCGGTCAAGTGTTTCAATGACTGCTTTTTAGAAAAGGAAAATTCATAGTTAGAGCTACCTGAAAGAGATTAACCATGGGCTTTCTTATACTTTGTTCTTCAGCCATGCTCATGCCTGTCAGTCAAATCTGAACTCCAAAGCCAGCCTCCTCTGCAGGGAGGACATCTGTCTCCATCGTATTTCACGTGTTAAAGCCGGCTGTGTTGAGAGGCAGGGGCCCAGGCAGGCGGTGGCATGCCACTGGCTGATGGGCTTCTGAGGGATCAGTGGGGGGTCTGTGAAGGGTCCTGGCCTTTCTCCGCCATGGTAGCCCCAGGCATGGCATGGTATCTCCCTCTAGGAGGAATTTCAACTTTGCCACTCCAGGCAACAATTAGGCAAAGGACAGCAAATATGATGGTACGGCTCAAAGCAGTGGTGTTCCCCTTCTGCAGTGCCTGTTGTTGGACTCCCTGTGTCCTAGCTGCAGTGTTTCCTGAGCTTTTGTAGAAAAATGGGCAAATTCTGATGATCGATTCAATTTGGAGTGTCCAAGAGGACAGTGAATGCGAATCACTGAACTGCAGCAACAGTCCATCCAGAAAGTTAAACCAGAGCGGTGCTGCAATAACCGCTACTCACCTGCATCAGGATTTGGGTGTCTTTGCGGACAGGTCACGGCTCTGCTATCAGGGGAAGTTGGTAGGGACTGCAAGCTAATGATGTTTAATGGATGTGCCTGAGGAAAGAATTGGAGGTCTCACTCTGACTCAGTACAATTCAGTCCAGAAGACTGAACAGGCTCCAGTGTTATTAAATCCATGCCTACGTCTTCATTCTTTTAATAACCTTGAGATGGACAGGAGGTGGTGGGTACCCACGCTCATCCTGCTTGCGATGCTCAGGAGATAGAGCCTCAAATCTCAAGAAATGTTTGCTAAGCACTTCTTCTGTACATTGGAAATAAAATAATATAAGCCTGTTCACAGCTGTGTCAGCTGCTATTTCTTTTTCTAGATAAGAGCCTCTTTCTCTCTGTCTCTTGCTGGCTATCAGATGTCCTGGGATTTTTCTCTCTAACATTCTCTCCCCTGTAGAGAAAATAAGCATGGAGTCTGAAGGCTTTAACAGTTAGAATTTTATGGCTCTCCTCAGATCATGGCTACTTTGCAAGCTAATGTTTAGTTTTGACTAGAAAACAATAGCTTTTTGTTAGCATTTAGCAAAATAATTACTTCAGGGTACAAGAGTAGTTATGGAACTTATATTTTTATACTGTAATTTCTGTTAGCATATACCAATATATCATTTGTATACTCTATATTTATTTTTCAATGTCTCAAATTCCATACAGACTGCTCATGTGAACAAAGCAGTATTTTGCATAAAGGATTGTGCCCTTAGTCCTGTTGATTTCATCAGGATGACTGAAGTATTACTGAAACTGAGATTTTAAAACAGACAAGAATGAGAGCTAGCAGTTAACAGCAGAAGTGAATTATAGCGTTCTGTTCAAGTTCCTACTGCTGTGTTTATTAATGTAACTCTAATGACAAATGTTACAGAAATTGGGCACCTTTGTTATAATTTTTATATATGCTTTATTTTTTATATACTACTGTCTCCTGCTTTCTCCATTGTTAATATTGGCATCCTTAATCTTCTTTGTTTTTTCTTTACTTGAAATGAAAGAGAAAATAATAGTGAAAAAGCCTGTCATAACACATTACTTCCTCTAAGTAATTTACTTTTCCATCCTACCTGTGTTGTTCTTCCCTTTCTGTCCTGTGATTTCTCTGTCCTGCGGTTGTGCCTCAATTGAGGTGCTGAGCAGCCCCAGAGACCCACTTAGCCCAGCACAGCCCCCTCTGATGGGTGGGTGTGCAAACCCTCAGAAGGTGCAGAGGGCCATCAGCGCTATGGTGTCAGCTACTCGGCAGTGCAAGGTAAACTTGAGACACGAAGGTTTCCAGGACTTGTGTTTGTGCTGTCTGACATAAAACAGTGAGCTACATCTACCCCTACCGTGACAGTTCACGTGCTCTCAAGCTAACCATTTTAAGGTTTATAGAGGGTAAAAGATGACAGACTGCAGGGTCCTGTAAACTGAGTTGTATTTGGGATGGGAAAGATTTGCTTTCCGCTCCATGCTGCCCTGCAGAGAATCTCTTCCAGCCATTGTACCTCTGCTCGCCATCCTACCCTGTCCATCCTGCATGTTTGGGCTGTGGCATAGCCAGCATCAGGATACAGCTGGTGTCACCACCCGCTCCCAGAGGACAGGCGGGAATGCTGAACCGATGCCGAGGGCCTCACACTGACGCACTGGACCCCATTTGGGAGTTCAGAGCAAGAGACAAAATCATAGAATCATAGAATGATTAGAGTTGAAAGGGACCTTCGAAGGTCATCTAGTCCAACCTCCATGCAAGAAGCAGGGACATCCCTGACTAGATCAGGTTGCTCAGAGCCTCATCCAGCCGGGCCTTGAATGATTCCAGGGATGGGGCTTCCACCACCTCTCGGGACAACCTGTTCCCATGTTCTACAACTTGCATTGTGAAAAATTTTTTCCCAATATCCAATCTAAATCTACCTCCCTCTATTCTAAAACCATTACCCCTTGTCCTATCACAACAGGCCCTGCTGAACAGCCTCTCCCCATCTTTCCTGAAGGCCCCCTTGAGGTACTGGAAGACCGCTATCAGGTCTCCCCGGAGCCTCCTCTTCTCCAGGCTGAACAGCCCCAACTCTCTCAGCCTGGCCTCATAGGAAAGGTGCTCCAGCCCTCTCATCATCTTTGTGGCCCTCCTCTGGACCTTCTCCAACTGGTCCATGTCCTTCTTATGTTGGGGACTCCAGAGCTGAACACAGTACTCCAGGTGGGGTCTCACCAGGGCAGAGTAGAGGGGCAGAATCACCTCCCTCGACCTGCTGGCCACGCTCCTCTTGATGCAGCCCAGGATGTGGTTGGCCTTCTGGGCCGCAAGAGTGCATTGCCGGGTCATGTTGAGCTTCTCGTCCACCAGCACTCCCAAGTCTTTCTCCTTAGTGCTGCTCTCAATCCATTCTCCGCCCACCCTGTATTTGTGCCTGGGATTGCCACAACCCAGGTGCAGGACCTTGCACTTGGCCTGGTTGAACTTCATGAGGTTGGCACGAGCCCACCTCTCCAGCCTGTCCAGGTCCCTCTGGATGGCATCCCTCCCTTCCAGTGTGTCGACAGCACCACACAGCTTGGTGTCATCGGCGAACTTGCTGAGGGTGCACTCTATCCCACTGTCCATGTCGCTGACAAAGATGTTGAACAGGGCAGGGCCCAACACGGACCCCTGAGGAACGCCACTGGTGACCGTTCTCCACTTGGACATCGAGCCATTGACCACCACTCTCTGAGTGCGGCCATCCAGCCAACTCCTTACCCACTGAGTGGTCTGTCCATCAAACCCATGCCTCTCTAGTTTAGAAAGAAGGATGTCGTGTGGGACAGTGTGAAAAGCTTTGCACAAGTCCAGGTAGATGACGTCCGTTGCCTGTCCCTTGTCCACCGATGCTGTCACGAAATTGGTCAGGCATGATCTGCCCTTGGTGAAACCATGTTGGCTGTCACCAACCACCTCCTTGCTCTCCATGTGCCTTAGCATGGTTTCCAGGAGAATCTGCTCCATGACCTTGCTAGGCACAGAGGTGAGGCTGATGGGCCTGTAGTTGCCCGGGTCCTCCTTGTTCCCCTTTTTAAAAATGGGGGTTATGTTCCCTCTCTTCCAGTCATCAGGGACCTCACCAGACCATCACGATTTCTCAAATATGATGGCCAGTGGCTTGGCAACTTCATCCGCCAGTTCCCTCAGGACGTGCAGATGGATCTCATCAGGTCCCATGGATTTGTGCACCTTCAAGTTGCTCAGATGTTCCTGAACCTGCTCTTTGAGCACAGTGGGCGGTTCTTCATCCTCACAGTCCCTGCTTGTGCCTTCCACAGCTTGGGTGGCAAGACAAGAGCCCTTGTCGGTGAAGACTGAGGCAAAAAAGTCATTGAGTACCTCAGCCTTCTCCGTGTCCTGGGTAACCAGGACATTGGTTTCCTTACGGAGGGGGCCTACATTTTCCTTGGATTTTCTTTTGTCCCCTACATAACTATAGAAGCTTTTCTTTTTGCTTTTTATATCCCTGGCCAGATTCAATTCCATCAGGGCTTTAGCATTCCTCACCTGCATCTCTCCACAAGCAGCCAAGTCAGGCACTGTGGCTTGCTCACTTTTGATACTTATTTCTTTCCTTATTTGTTCTCTTTCCTTGGCCTCGTCTGTTAGTTTCCTCCATCTTTCTCCAAACATCTAAATCTGCACACTCTACCCAATTATTTTCAAAGATCTTTTTAGGCTCTACTAAATGCCTGACTGTCTTCTCCATGTGTCTCAGAAGAAGGTGTCAGCCCTTTGATGCTGAAATCAAGTGCCGTGATGAAACACCAGGATCCCAGAGAGGTGCTATCTGGAAACACTGGGATCCCAGAATACCTCCCAGCCCCTTGGCCTGGGGGCAAGCAGTGTTTTCACATCCTCACTGAGTAGACACCTCCCCAGATATTTTGTGGGAGGGAAGCCTGGATCCATGATGTGGCCAGGTCCCTTGTTTGGACATTCAGAGTTGTAGATCTGAATTTAAATTTCAGGGTCTAAATTTAAAGTTTAAATTTAAATAACTTAATTCATTCTGTAAGCCTTAATGCATAAAAATATCTGCGTAATTAGAAATATCTTGGGGCCACGATATAGAGAACAACTTGCCTCTGAAGGAGTAGAAACACTTTAGGCTGATGCTGGACGTATTCAAGTGAAAAAGCTAGGAAAAAGTAGAAGCTCAGCTGATTGAAAAATATGAAATCATTATGGGCTCACATGGGCAAATGTTAGAAAGTTAGCTTGTTCACAAACAGCGAATGGATGTATGAATTTCACTTACATACAGTAAGCTAATCTTGTATTAATGCTATCTGGTTACCTTATATAGATTAATATGACTTTTATTAGTGGAAATTTTCTTCTCTGAAATATATTAATGGAGCATTGAACCTGGCATGTACGGATGCCTTGAGATTTTCTTTGAAGCAGATTCTCTGCATTTAGATAAGATGGGTCAGATTTCTCTCCTAACAAGCTAGCCAACTTGTAAGTTTTTATAAAGAAATAAGAAGCAGCCAGAGTACCATATGGATTTGTCCCTGCCCTGTAGTCTTTAGCAGTGTCATTTCTATTCTGCAAAGTGTTGGAACTCTGAAACTCTTCCTGTAGCACCCGTGGATGGAGAAAACTTTCTCCTGCCTACTTCAAAAAGATGAAGCGTAGGATTCGTGAACAGAAGATATTTCATTCAGTGCCATCTCCTGAATGGCTGGAGGTTTGCAGGGGCTCAGAGCCTTGAAAGGACAAAACTACAGTATGAAGGAATGACTTTGAAGACTGAGAGGCACATATTGTCCGCTCATTAGCAAACTGATAGATCTATACAGGAAAACTACCAGAAAAGTAAAGATGACTTCTTTTTATGTAACTCAGACTTCTCATTTTCACAGCCATGGAGCAACCTAGAAGTGGGCTGCATAAAGATGTACTTGTTGGCTCATTACCATAGACAGTGGAGATGCAAGTGCATCTATAGGCTCAAAACCAGAAGCTTTGATCTCAGCATTACTGCAGAAACCAGAGAGGTGAGACATATGAGGTGGCTTTCTGCCTCCTCTCTCTTCATCTGCCCTGGCTCTGGCATGATGAGAAGTGTGTGTGGATGTCGGTGTAAATCTGAATGGTGCAAGTTAGGGTGGTTATACTCCAACTTAATTATGCTAACATAATAATGAGACATGGTAGTGTTTCTCTTTTGCATGGGGTCAGGGCACAACCCATTCCAGTTATCCCCTCTTCATAACATTTTCTGGCCAGGGGGAAGACCTTGGGTTAAGAACTAAATGTTCCAAAAGCCCTCTCTGTAAGAATGATAAAATGCAATTTGAATTCCAGCAAGTTGCCCTGAAGTAACTTCTGATTAAACAGCCACAATGATTGTAATTATGGTTAGATAAAATTAATAAATAATATAAATGCTCTCTAGGACGTACAAAATTATTAATGGATAAAGCATAAACTGGAACAAAAGTCAGCTGCTTTATTTGAGGATATAGTAGAAGACCAATAAATCCTGCAGGCAGATTAGTTGGAAAAAGCCAATAAAAATTATTTACCTAACCAGCCAGCCCACTTGCTATTTGGTTTGACAGATTCAATTTATTTTCTCCTTTTAAACTCATTTTTCCTCTGTTTATTGCAACAGTTTCTTGGTTTCTGGAAACAGCTGAGATGGAGTGTAAAGTTGTGCTTGTATTTCTCACAGGGTTTGTTAGAGGTTGGGGAGCAGTGAGTCTGGATTTTAAGACTAGATATGATATATGAGCAGCTGAACAGCTTACTAGTGATGTAAAGGCAGAAACGTTGAAGTGTCACGGGGCACAGGTCCAGATCCATGATCTCAAAACATCATATTTCAATGTTCTTACATTTGTCTTTCCATTCACACAACGAGAATATGGGGAGGAAGGGATTAAATAAATGTTTGTGAGTTTAGTCTGAGAGTGCCAAACACTGAATCATTTTAATCCTGTAAGAACCTATGGTTTGGGTCACAGGAGAGCCTGTTTACAGATTGTCGACTGGTTTGAACACTGACCAGGAATGATCAACCCTTATGGTTAGGAAAAAGGTCTTCTGTCCTGAATGTGAAGTGCCATTTAAATGCAACTGAGTTATTTTCACAGCCACCAAGATACCCATTGCTTCACAAATAGCCAAAAGGTTCCCTGTTTGAAAAACTCACTTCACAGCCGATGAATTTCACTTTTACCTTCTCACCTTATAAGGGAACAAATTTGCCTGGCAAAGCCTGAAGTTAATCTGCAGTGCTCTTTGTCCATGGGGCTGAAGGAGTTAAGATTGAAGATGAGTAGGAATAACTACCTACCCTTGAAAAGCCATGCACGCTTGTAAATCAAAGTAACCTTAGCAGGCAGTGGTTCACAGCTGAGATTCACTGTAATGTGGCACTGAGGTCAGTGGCCACAGCATTAGGCTGGGGTCTGGCTGGCCCTCCAGCCTCAAGGACTGGTGCTTGGTGTCCACTCCTGGAGTGGAAAAAATGTCCAGGTCCTTCCAATTGCAAATCTTCCCACAGATCAAACCGTCACCAGGGAGAGTGCTAAGTGGGAAATTAGTGCTCCTGACAGAGAATGTGTGAGACAGACTACTAAAATCATGATGATCTTGCTAAAATTAGTAACCAAGGATCTATATTTACCACTTTCAAATGGTTTCTAGAAGCTGCCTGGCCGTGCATTTCAACAAAAAATTAAGGTGAGAAAAAATTGCAGTTTACTTTCTGTGTCTAAATTTGCTCTTCATTAAGATGTCTGGCAAATTTAATTTTTGTGAGATATCAATGAATATCTATCAGATTTCTCTTTTCATTGGACAAGGGCCAGCCTGCATACTAAGGTAATCTCCCCTGCTGCAGCTCAGAGGGGCTGATGGGGTTGATGGAAAGAGACTCCTGAAATACCACAGCTGCTCCCTGTGGAAAAGGCTAAGATGAGTGACTCTTCAGCATGTGTCCCCACGAAAGGCAAGAGAAGCTTCAGGGGGCTTTATAGTTTCTTTGGTTTTGATTGCTTTTCTCCTTCTCTTATCTCTCTGTGACTCATGTAAGGAGGAAGGCAAAGACAGTTATATGGTTGTGGAGTAGTGGAAAGAGGGCACAGTTACATCAATTTCCTTCACGTGTAAAATCAAATATTATTATTACTGTACTGGAAATGGTATTAACTTGACATTAATTAGTATGTGGTGAGTTATTAAGACTAACAAAGTGTTTGAAATAATAGCAGATGTGTTTTTAGAAGAGACTGCATGGCTCAAAAGGACAGTGTCATACCATGTCGCTTGCATGCTACCACAACAGAAGTAGGGAATAACTCTTCTGATTCATAGAACAACTTAAATATGTTATTTGACCATTAAAAGTAAACAAGGAAAACCCCTTGGGGTGATATGTTCATGGTTGCCAATAACCTTCAAGCAGGCTAGTGGCTGAGAAGTCAGACCTTGCTCGTTGCAGAGACATTTCAAGAGGTGGAGGCCATTGATGCTGGTGTGGTGGGGCAAGGAACAGGGATAGGGATGCCAGATAAATTTCTGTGATTGCAGAAGACATAAAATTGCACCTGCTCTGCACCAAGGTGGCCTGAGTCACCACTCTTTAATGGCATTTGCACCTCAGCATTCTCTAACCTCCACCTTCCCTGCTGAACGTAAGCCAGTGGTGACCATACCTGTTTCATATGGATATCGAGTATCTCTTCTATGTAATTTTAAAAAGGGCTGAACCTCAGATTTCACACCATGTCTTCTTAAATGTGACTGTTTTTTGGCAGCTTAGGCAGTACTGTATCGATGCTCATAGGTGTGTCGTCCCTATGCTTATAGTCACATCTTTCTACCAAAGTCCTGCTCTTCTGCTTATATCAGCTCTCAGTGTACAGTCCAGAAATTCTTCAGACAGCTGTGTTACTCCTGCTACTGGTTGCTCTTCGTGCAGTAACCCAATAATTTGATGAACAATCAGTTAAAAAGGCAAGAAACCCAATGCTGCGCCCTATACAGGACAAGAAAACACAGGGCTGTTGGGTCCCACACACCCTAAATGGAGAAGCAGTACTGTTAGCATGATATTAAGCTCTTCACAACCATACCATGTTGAGAGGGGGGAAAATCCTATGGCATTTGACACCATACTGTACTCTGTCATGCAGGGTAAGAGAGCTAACAGTATATATAAATGCGAATATTTAAGCTTATTTCATGCCCGTACACATCCCAGTTCTGCACATGGGTGCTGTAACAGAACTGGATCAGATCACGGTATACCGGTCAATTGTGAGAAAAATAAATGAAAAAGAAAGGCCTACATTTACGTGGCTTCTCTCAGATGTAGCTTGGGGATACAATAAATGTGCCATGGATTAGTTTTAGAAATGTCTTAGCAAGTAAATCCGTAGCAGGGCTATGCAGTGCATCAGGCACTGCTGTGTGAAACTGTGATCAAATTTTTAGTAACTGGATGGGTAACAGTGACCTTTCTGAGCAGAGAAACACCTCTGGTGTGCAACCACTTGTGGTCTGTAATTAAAAAAAAACCTCTAGCCTAAAGTGCAGATAATAAAAACTAAAGAACATGAACTGTTTATTTTAGCTGAGCCACTGAGGTAGTGGAGAAATTGACACTGTTTCTGATGGAAACTTAGGTACTAGAGAAACGAGATGGAACCAATTAAATACAGTACAGGGGAGATAAAGCTTGAGTATTTTGGATTCAAGCCACTGACTAGCTGGACACTTCTCTACCCTGTGTCCTCTCTGACCACTGCAACAGTGTAATACCGGCTGTCCACATAAATTGAACTGAAAAAAGGAACAAATTCCATGTTAAGTGAAGGTGTGTGGCTGAGCAAGGATGAAGAAGTCGTTGTTGAAGAGAAGGTATTACAAGCAAATTCTGGAGCAGTAGATTTTGGAGAGCCAATGTTGGAAAGCAGCATCTGGGGTACCAGCTGTGGCCAGGGTATGGAGAGGCCAGAAAGGCAGATCCCAGAAGGAAAAAGTCATGACTGGAGGCTGGTATTGTTGCACTGAGGAACAGCAAAATATTTACTGAAGGAAGAAACAGAAAAATAAAGCTGAAACTGAAAAATAAAGCTGAAATAGCTGTGCTTAGCAACCCAGTATTGGCAGTATTGTAGGATGTGTTGAGGAGAAAGGATAGTCCAGCGGTTTGGAAGCGGTGGCCTCTAGGCCTTTTACAGCAAAACTTTGTGACCACTGGGACTCTCACACCATCAGAAAAGATTCTGAACAAATCTGAGCTTCTAACAGTATCCCTGTTACTTACATGGCCTTTTTCTAATGACAGCTACTTTTTATGTGCTCATTAACCCAATTTTACTCCATTTAACACGACACTGTTATTGGTACAATGTGCTGCTGATTCTGTAAGAGTATCTTGTGGTACTTTATCTCAGGAGAAATGCGGGCGGAAAATATCTCGAAAGTTACCTTTATTACGTTTTTAATCCTACCAGAAAATTAAGTCCCATCTGCAACTACACTATGATCACTGGCATCGATTAGACTCTGATTTGGTAGTTCTCTCTTCACTGCGTCTTGTGTCAGCTACTCTGGGCTGTCACCATGGACTGATATGAGATATAGGTCACTCTCTGAGTTTTGTGGGTAGGGACATTCTCTGTGAACACAGACATGTGAGTATTTTAGCTGAGACAGAGCACTGCTCTGGCAGAGATATGTTGTTTCTGTCACCCAGGCAAGGCAGTGGAGAGGTCTGGCTCTGGCTCTGGCTGGCTGCGCACGGCACTGTGCCCTGGCTGCCGCCTGAGCATTCCCTCGTTATTTCACAAAGAATGAAAATCTTCCCAGAGTAGATTTTCCCAGTCAGGCTCTGAATGGGCTCCCAGGTGTTGTGCTCTCTAGTTGTTGGCATAAGTGGCCAGCATAAATCTGGACATGGACAAGGAAATTCACCTGAGCCAGACTGCATAGCAGTCTGCATCCCCCCGTGTGCTGATGCAGCTTGAGAAACAGCGTTAGGTAAAGTCAATGAATGCTCCATGTCTTTTGCCTTGCTGTTTTGCCTCCCTCCTTGAAAACAGAGAAAGGGACTAGAGAGAGTGAAATGGTAAAAAAGTAAAGAAAGCAAAATAAATTCTTTTTTTTTTTACTCTGTTGTTTGGCTTTGCTGTACTTTGCAAGAGGGTAAATGCATTTTGCTACACACTTCAGGTTCTGGACTGGAGAATGTTTTCAACATTTCTTTTTGTTGGGAGGGGAAGAGGAAGGTCATTTCCCCACATATTTCCCATCAGCTCTTTTTCCTGGCTTCAAAAATCATGAAATAACAGAAGTGACCTGTAGATTAATGGGACTGAGTCAGTCAAAATCAACTCAGGTTTTGGTGAGGGCTTCTGGGTGAGATGACTGAAACAGTTTCTTTAGAATTATGTGGCTATTAAATGCAGAGTCCTTTGTAAAAAATTTCTGACTGAATATTGTCTGTCAAAGGAAAAAAAAAAAAACTACATCATTCATTGAAGTTTTATTTATATACAGTTGCTTTTTCTGGCAATGAGGGAACCAGAAGGAGATAGGCAATAGTTCAAATAGAGGTGCTTTCAAAGTTACTGAACATCTGTGGACCGGCTGCTTGAATGCTACATTCTTTGGATGCTTGTACCTCTGACTGGATGCTACTTCAAACAAATTAAGATTTGCTCAAAGTGTAACCCTTATTCCCTGATAAAAAAAAATTCCAGCCAACAACAGACATATAAGTGGTTACAGGGGCCATGACGTTACTCAGTTGTTCAAAGTGCATCAAGTTCAAGAAATTTATTTGCTTAATTTAAAGAAAATTGTATTTAAACCTACACAAAATTCCCAAGAAGAGCATTTTAGTATACAGTGACTTGAACAATAAAATTTAAAAGGTCACTATTCGTAAGAGCTGAAATCTGCAGCTGGTACAGAAACTTTAATGCTTCATCATCTAACAAATTAAAAACAGCGATAATATTAATGGAGGCTTCAGCACTTATCATGTTTCATTAGTTAAAATACTCATTTTTCTTGTGTCTTGAAGAATAAGAATAATTACTTTAGCACTGTTTCCATTTCTCATAATAACAGCATAGAGCCAAATAACCTAGCTAGCTACTGCTGAACTGTACTGGAGTTACTGGGCTATAACAGCCCAAGTGATGCTAATTGAAGGTAACTGCTAATTGAGCTGCTAGGCAACTGCTAATTGAAGTTTGCTTTTGATGCCTCAGCCTTTTGCTTGTATGACTGTGAATGTAAAGTTTTCATTTTCAGTCTCGATTGCTCAGGTAATGAACAGCATGTGAATGAAGCAGAAGTGGTATTAAAAATCATCATTATTTCATTTACATGCATTTCATTTTTATTTTGGGGACTGTATTTTTTTTCTTAAAGATCTTGGTAGACATTTCATGCGTTTTGTAATGATCATCATTTTTAGAACATACATATATAAAGATTACATAGTATTTGACCACATTTCGCTTCCTGGTGCCTGTGACCAGATACCTATTTTAAGCTGGGTCAATAGGGAACATGTTTTAGCATGATTCTGGAACAAAATGAATATGTATCTTTGGCAACACAGTGCGTCACCTTACCTACTTTGCTACCGGTCCTTGTAGCAAAAGATGAGCAGTTACTTAAAACTGTAGTTCAGGAAATTCATGAAGGATGGGAACAAAAACCTCCAGATTTACCTTGTTTTTGGAAAATGAACACAGGATTCACGACCCTTTGAAAAGTCTATTCGCATGGAACAGCAATTTAGCTAGCTTTTTGAGACAAACTGTAGGATGAGTAAACGTGAGAACATTTTGTTAGTGAGATCTCAGTGTATAATTCATGATGGGGTTTGATACTGAATAGTTCTCAAGTGCAGCAGGAAAACATGTACCTACGATAGAAATGACGTGCTGAGAAATAAGGAGCTATTCTGGTCAGCAGCATGATTTGAAAACACTTCCTCCACTCCAGGTGGGAGGTTTTTGTGAGAGATGAAGTAAATCCCAGCCAACAGTTTGCTGAAACAAATGGTGACATTCTCTAAAACAAACAATCCATTATGGAGTGAAAAAAATGATGAAAATTATTTCCCCAGACCTGAGAGGTCTGTATTTTAATCTAATCTTCTTTTTTTTTTTTGCTTATGCCCTGGAAATTTATACAATCTTCAGGTTGCAAGAGAGTGACTTATTGTGCCAAAGGAATATTTTGCTTGGATCTGGGATCACATCGTGGTCATTAAGATCATTACTCTGTACTACCTTTTGTGCAACCAGCATCCTTTCTCTGTTTTCTCCAAGTCCCTTAAACAAGTCCTCTTTTCCAGTGTTGTTTTGTTCCCAGGGAATAGTTCTGTGTCGAGCTTCATGCTGACAAGTGATAAAACCACCTCCTCCTTCCGAAACTGAGCTGCTGCCTGGGGTGGCTGTTCATTAGGTTGAGGGATCCTCAGGGCTGGAGGTGCCCATGAAAGCCTGAACCTCCTGAACAAGCAGCAAAACAAGCATGGATTTTGGTAGAAGCAAGTGGCTCAGAACTATCCTAAAATCAGTCCCTAGTGACATGTGTTTGGAAAATACTTCTCTGTAACCCAAAGAAGTTTTAAGTGCACATAAAAGAGAAAGACCCCATTAAAAACACTTGCTGCAATGCAAGTGAAAATCCTTTTCACATTATATTGTGCATCTATAAGTGATCTGAGAAATTTCTGTGTTTTCT
Source organism: Tetrax tetrax (assembly GCA_009806455.1). Classification (NCBI taxonomy): domain Eukaryota; kingdom Metazoa; phylum Chordata; class Aves; order Otidiformes; family Otididae; genus Tetrax; species Tetrax tetrax. The sequence goes on along the minus strand of WHYT01017261.1, from coordinate 250,182 downwards.
AAAACAAACAACACCAGCTCTGTAAAATAACAAGATCTAGATATTTTTTTTCTCTCTCAATATCATCATGACCACTTTTTTTTTCTTTTTATTAAATTCAGAGGGAAATTGGTATGAAGATATATTATTTTTTTTTTCCTTCTTGAAAGCAGCAGTAACAAGGGCAAAAGCAGAGCTCGTTCTCATAACTGAAAGCCGTGCTGTTTCAATTCCAGTAATATTTCTTTCGCAGAAAAGCTTGTGCATAAAAATATCTTTCCCCAAAGTTAACATTTCTCCAGTAATTTGAGCAGATAGGTGCTGTTCGTAATTAGTGCCACATTTTGTATTGACTGCTGTGCCGATGGAATCTTGTGACACCAACTACAGCAGTTATGAATCTCTCTCCATGTACAGGCAATTGAGGGGATGTATAATGTTGAGAGAAAAGTGCCTCCCGAGGACTTTTGGGAATGTTACCATTGAACCACAGGTAAAGAGTGATGAAATAGCTAAAATCCTAGCAGGACATCACCCTGATGCATTAGGCAGACAGGAATGTAGGCTACTCATGATGCAGGCAGAGAAGAGAGAAAAGGGGGAGGAAAAAAATATCATTCATTTGGAAATTTCCAGCTGCAACCTTTTCTTAGATGCGTTTGTTTTAAATATCCCCCCCCAGTTATGCTACCTATGAAAATGTTCAATGTTATGTGTGCTGCAGTAACAAGCAGTTGATCTTTTCAGATTCTTTGCAAGAAACACTGAAAGGAATATTTGAATATTGTAATTAAAAAAGTCCCCTTTTTCTTTTACCATTCATGAGTATTCAGCCTTTCCTCTACGGGACTGGTTCAGTAAAATATGTGGATAACTTCCTCACCGCATTGCAGAAGCTTCCTATAAAAAGGACTTGAAGTTTCTTTCATCATTTTCTCATCAGTGAAACACAATGATTTCAATCTGCAGTTTTGCATTAAACAAAGAGGGAACAAGGCGCTTTCTTCCTCTTATACTCAACAGCCTCCAAAGGACAGTTTCAGAATGGAGAAGACACTGGCAGAAACCCTATGTGATTTCTGCCTGACTGTTCCTCTTACTCTGAGGTCTCTCCCCTGGGGTGCTTCCATCCCCTCTCATCTGCTCCTTCTGCCCCTAGCACCGACTGGGCCTCCCATTGCTGGTGTCTGTCCCCACAGGGGTGGGACAAACCAGGTCCAAAAGCCCTACTGACAGCATAACATAAGGGAAGTGAAGGGCATTCTCTGCCCCTCTACTCCTCTCGTGAGACCCCACCTGGAGTACTGTGTCCAGCTCTGGAGCCCCCAATAGAAGAAGGATGTGGATCTGCTGGACCGAGTCCAGAGGAGGGTCACGAAGATGATCAGAGGGCTGGAGCACCTCTCCTATGAGGACAGGCTGAGACAGTGGGGTTGTTCAGCCTGGAGAAGAGAAGGCTCCAGTGTAACCTTATAGCGGCCTTCCAGTAACTAAAGGGGGCCTAGAGGAAAGACAAGGGAAAACTCTTAGGCAGGGCCTGTTGTCATAGAACTAGGGGTAATGGTTTTAAAATAGAGGGAGGTAGATTCAGATCAGACATTAGGAAAAATTTTTTTACACTGAGGGTGGTAGAACACTGGCACAGGTTGCCCAGAGAGGTGGTGGATGCCCCATCCCTGGTAACATTCAAGGCCAGGTTGGACGGGGCTCTGAGCAACCTGATCTGGTTGGAGATGTCCCTGCTTCTTGCAGGGGCGTTGGACTGGATGACCTTTGAAGGTCCTTTCCAAGCCTAACTATTCTATGATTCTATGAAGCAAGTACTGTAAACACTTCAAATGTTTATACCCCTTTGGCACTGAAGTGTTTTATCACACCAGCTAAGTGGAAACATATGGAGAGGATTGCCTGAGCCACCACGAAGTTATCAGCAGGGAGCCAGCATCTCCCTGTGACAACTGTATATTTTCTGTGTTTATATGAGTGAGGGATTTCTGGTGATACTCAACCTGAAAACCGATCTGCTTTAATAAAAAGGACACCAGAGGCAAGGCAGGGAGAGGGGAGGCAAGAGACCTTTCCACATCTGCTTGTAACGCTGGGAGAAGAGACACAAGATCACGGTGAATAAGTGACTGCTTCAGGAGAAAAGTTTTGCATACTTGAGATACACTCTATTTTGTGTCTAATCTCTTTTCTAGGCTTATGTACATTCATAAGGATTTTCTATGCTTGCACACACCTGTCCTGCTACAGTTGTGCTAAGGTGCGTGCCCCTTGTCTGTGGTTCAGCATAAAGCCATCACATGCTGTCACGTTCTCGTTTTGCTGTAGGCAGGTACAACTTTTCCCTTTTCGGAAGGTCCGCCTAATTCTAGTGGGAGACCAAAATTACCCATGTCAATGGCAGACATCTGTATTTGCTGCACGGCCTGCCTGGGTTACCCAGTGTGTAACAAGTTAATTAACTCAGACAATTGTAAAATCACCTTTTCCAAGATGCCTTGGATAAGTCGAGCAAGTCAAGCAGGAGAGGTGTTTGCTCTGAAACCAGAGATAACTTTAGGTCGTGTGAGCAAAATCAGTGAGCATGTAGGCACTGTGTCGGGGAGAATTTTAGGTGAATATGTCTGATCAGCAGGATGCTAGTGTTAGACCAGCATATGCTCCCACCAAGAATGAGGTCTCTGTGTATTTGTGTAAATAAATAATGAGAAATACGTTTTCTCCAAAGACCTTGAAGTCTAAAAACTGCAGATCAGCTTTAATGGAAATAGGGAAGAGAAGGGATGTACCCAAGGCTGGTGAGAGAAGCAGGGATAGCACACTGCTTTTCTGACTCTCCAGCCACCACTATCTGTGCAGCTTCTGTGTCAGTTCATAGGACACAGAGAACGGCAGGGATGGGGAGCTCATTGCAATGGCTGGCATTGCTTTCCAAGTTTCAGGTGGCTTTTACTGGGATTAACTTCTGGCAATGCTGGCTGTGAAAGATAGCACAAGAGAGAGGAACTGCGAGCTAGTTTTGTACATAGATGTAGCTTTTTCATATGTGCATATGTATAGCTATATACATAAGTAGGTATACACAGTGGTCAAAAAAGGGATGCAAAACCCTATTTGGGAGATGCAGTTGTGCCACTATGAAATGTTTTTATTCTACTACTGTAACATTAAGGAAAGAGCCAGAGGACCTAATGGTTCTCTGCAAAACGCCCCTATAGCTAACACTGGATCACCATTCAGACCACCCTACAAGTTTTGAGAAAAAGCTCCAAAATTTTGTGGGTGTTGAAAACACTGCAGAATTGGCAAATGAATTAGGACTGGCTTTGACACAGTTATTTTTAATGGAACAAGCTTGACAACAGTAGAAAATCGGCTCCCTGTTTGAATTCTTAAAAAATGAGGAATTAAAAACTATTTCTCAAATAGAAAGAGTAGTGCATCTTTACTACCATATGTTGAACACATGTTTTGAGAACCAGGAGTTTCTTTTTCCATCCACAGATATCTGTGAAGGTTTTTTCCCCATTCAATTAATTATTTACATTTCAAAGTGAAGAGGGAAAGACAAATCTATTGGGACCTACCTTTATCTTTCGAAAGCAGCAGTTAAAAACAAAAGTTGCCAGACTGCAAAATCTCGGCTTCATAGATGCTGTATTTGGGAGAAAGGAAGTGAGGCGTGAGGATATTTACTGCAGAATCAGGAGAACCGAGTGAACTGTGAAGGCAGTGAGTTCATCACTTGACATCTCCAGGAGTACAATAAAAGCTTGGTTGGACTGAAGCTTCCAAAGGTTTTGTGCCTGGCGCTGCTGATCTGCTGATACAGCCACACGTCTCACTAAAGGACTGAACAAGTTTAGAGAGCGGCAACTTGGATCGAGCATCCCCTCTTCATGACCATAATATTGTGTTCAAGATAGATTCATATGTACTGTGCAAACGTATGTGGAATCCATATTCCATAAGAAAAGTGGCAGGATCCAGAAGGTCATCCAAGGGCAGAGGAGAAGAAAGGGTTCTGACAAAGAAATTAAATGAAAGTAAAGTGTTGGTCTTGGCTTTCTCAGTCTCTTTTAGCAATGAGGAATGAAGTAGCAGATTACCAGAAGGGCAGGGTGACAAGAGGCACACCAGAGTCCCTTTCATATGGAATTTCTTGGGGGATGGAGAGCTTTCCACATACAATTCAGAGCCTCTGAAAAATCACCACAGAAGGTGACAGCTCCCCTGCTGCGGTGGATAGAAGCAGGGATGGATGGAGCCACCTCAAGCTCCACTCTTTGCAAACTCGCTGTCAGCAAAGGCAGGTGAATAGGTCATGGATCTTTTTTCAGAGTGCTTCCATTTACAGCTCAGCATTTTAACAGAAACCCTTTGATCTTCATTTTTGCATATCACACAGTAAATGGCAGCCATTCAGAAACAGCTGCCCCGCCAGCTCAGCTTCTCCTATGGGGTCTTCCCTGCTCAGGGAGAGTGGCAGTGTGGGATGTTGGTAGCAGCAACCATTTCAACTCCTTTCCTTTGTCAGACACTGCGGAGGAATTAGCAGCCTCAAGTGCATCAACGTGCCTTTTGCTGACTACTGTCACTTGCATGTCCTGCTGGTCATCTGAACTGGATGGAAGCTGGAAGGTATTTTTCCTGCTAAACCCAAAAGCTACATACATTACACCACAATGGAGGCTGCTATAAAATTGAGAGGGAGGACTTTCCTCACCTCCCAGTACCTATGCTGGGTCTCTGAGCAGCTTTTAATGTTTTTCGCATTCTGCTTTTAGTGACTTCAGCTGCCACACTGCAAGCGCTGAGCCTCGTGCATCCTTTGCCACAGGTGCCCTTTCTAAACGCTCCTCTATACCCATAATAGCAAGCCATTCAAGAGACAGCCTGTGTGCAGCACCTCTGAATACAAACACGGGGTTTTTTTTAAAAAAATAACTAAGAGCTGCATGAGGCTCAAAAAAAAACCCACTTCCACACAAAGCAGACAGAAAGAAGAGGGACACTCTACACATTCCAACTTCCTATAGCACCAGTAGACCCGAGCTACTGGCTGTAACAGTGCTTCCCTGCAGCTGGATCACACTCAACTGTGCGCATGTGTAGAATCCTACTCTGGAATGGGGAGATGAAAGCAGAAAGATTTAGATGAAGCAAGACCTGGTGAAGTTGTCACTCAGCTTGGAAGGGAAAAAACTGATGTATCAGCCTTCAAAAAAATACGTATGGGAGTTTATGCTTTTCCACACTGAGCCTTTCCGCATCTGTCTTTAAAAAAAGAGAGGGTGAGAGGAATCATCACTGCTGACCCTTTTTTCCAAGAATTTGCTGGTACAAAGGAACGTGGCTGCCTCAAGCCTGCATGAAAAATAGAGAAATGGCATTTGCTTCTGTGGGTTTGTCCCAGAATTTGCATGGGATAACGGTGTCACGTTTATTGTTGCCAGTAACCCATGGGCCAAACAAGATTACGGCTATCTGTTCTGCAAGAGGACAGGATTAACTAACCTGAAAGTGCCTCAAGAGTCAGAGAAAGAGCCTGTAAAGCTGGAAAGACCAACAGTAATAACAAGGAGTATTGACAATGACAGCAAAGTAGGTGACTTTTTTCCTAGTCCAGAAACCACATAGTACTCAGGTGAAAATTGTTCTTTGGTGTTAAATAGTTTTTAACTTTGCTTTACATGTCCTCTGTATCTATTTTTGCTACAGAGGACGTTACTTGAACAACACAGCAAATGAAGGACACATCTTCGGATCCTCTGGGAATGACTCAGGTTCCTGAACATGCGTGTCTAGTACCATTTGAGCTGCCCTTGCTTCTCTGTTGAACTTCCAGTGGCTGATCCAGAAGGGCAACTTCTTTCCCAGCAGTCGTCGTATCTGACAGCCCTGCGAGGAGGGCTCAAGTACCCTGAGGCACATGAAATGTCATTAGACAGGCATGTCTAGGCACACCAGTCACTCCCTGCCAGCATCTGTATTTCAGAGTTACTACTGAAACACTTCACTCTGTGTTAGCAAGAATAAAGGCACCTTCTTTTTGCTCCACAGTAGCCACATAAACAACTACCAGAACCAGGAAACAACTGCTGTCGCTGGTCTCTGGTGGCAATGACAGTTCTTGCAGTGGATGTTGGAGAAGGACACTCACGCTCCAGGGGGGTCTCATGATGATGGGATGGGGGTTTCATTTATCCATGTGGTTCTTTTTCCCAAATTTTATCAATGATTTGACCTATTGGGACTTGGTGTCAGACGATGACCTCCACAGCCCCTCTGAAACTCTTGAAGCTGGTGAAACTCTCACCAGATGCACAATACCACAGAGAAGACATTCAAGGCACTGCAGAAAGATGGCCATGAAGAACAAACACCCCCGAGCTGGTTCCCCTTCCCAAAAGAAAGACAAGCAGATGCCAACTGATTTGGACCAGCATTTGAAATTATGTTGCCTTTGCCTTTTTTTTTTTTAAAGTGTTGGCAGAGCAGGAGCAGCATAAGCAGGTGCAAGGACCCCCAGCTCCCAGCACAGACGGTGCTGGAAGGCAGCCGTGGGTGGAAGACACTGGTGCCACGCCGGCTGCAAAGGCTGCAAGAAGCAGCCAGGAGCATTAAGGGACTTGTTTCCTTTTTAGGAAAATTATTAATGACCATGACGAGAAAAAGTGATTCAATACTGAAAACTTGCTGCGCACCAGCTGTTGTTTGGAGATGAATTCAATGAAAAAGAGCAAAAGAAACTGTACAGTGAATTTACCTCTCTTGATCCAACGCATGAGCCAAGGCGCAGTGCCATTGCTCTTTGTCGTGTTTCTGTATTTCCAACTGTTATTCTACATTATTCCCTTCACTGACAGTGTCTTTTCGCTAAAGAGAACTATTGTTTTCACTTGAACAAAACTAAAACAAGCCATGGGACTGAAACCTTAGAGCAACGGCATACATAACTTCAGAAGGGAAATTAATTTAACCCAGCTTGGAATACTGCACTTCAGCCCTTTTTTAGGTAAGAGTGATCAGAAAATGTAAATTGCATGGGTTGGTTGTCCTGCGTACCTGAATCTCCTGCCTGATTTTCCTTCCTGGTGTCAGGATAGGAAAGTTTGCCTCCTCTCGTAGGGCATAAGAGCTCCCACTGAGTCGGGGAAATCCCTGCTAATGGTGAGAAGAGGGAAAGAGGGTGTAAGGCAGTATTTGATCTGCACTAGAAGTCCACAAGATGCTGATGGAACCTGTCTTGTATTGGATAAATGTGGATAAAGTTTGTATTTTGTATATTGCTTTGAAGATATTTCCTGGACTTGGTCTCTGAATTCAAAGAATAGGAGATCTTAGTCTGTAATTTATTTTTTTTTCCTGGACTTCATAGAATCATAGAATCATAGAATGGTTAGGGTTGGAAGGGACCTTCAAAGGTCATCTAGTCCAACCCCCATGCAAGAAGCAGGGACATCCCTGACTAGATCAGGTTGCTCAGAGCCTCATCCAGCCTGGCCTTGGACGTTTCCAGGGATGGGGCATCCACCACCTCTCTGGGCAACCTGTTCCAGTGCTCTACAACTCTCATTGTAAAAAATTTTTTTTCTAATATCTAATCTAAACCTCCCTCTTTCTAATTTAAACCCATTACCCCTCGTCCTATCACAACAGGTCCTACTGAACAGCCTGTCCCCATCTTTCCTGTAGGCACCCTTGAGGTATTGGAAGACAGCTATCAGGTCTCCCCAGAGCCTCCTCTTCTCCAGGCTGCACAGCCCCAACTCTCTCAGCCATGGCTGACATCTCAAGAGCAGCTGTGGTCACTGCTTGCCAGCAGACTTAGGTCTCCTGCTGGGACTATTTCTAAGCTTTATAAGTATGAGCTGTGTGGTTCTCATTTTTTGTTTTGCAGACACTTTCGGAAAAATCTTTAAATTTACATTAGTTACTTACTTTTTCTTCTAATAGTAACAGCCTGACATTTTCATTTCTCCCATTTAAGAGTCACATTATTCAAGTCTTTTACATAACTTTTGATATCACTATAGAGGGAAGATTTTTATTAGGGATATTGTTTTTGTTTTGTCTCTTCTTCTGTTTGGTTATGGATTTCAGAATAACCTTAATGTATGAAAACTGACAAATGTAGCAAAGAAAGGAGGGAGTGTGCTGTACCCTAGGCCAAATTTTCCTCCTTCCAGTGGTAGCTGTGAGTCTCTGTGGAATTTATAATCTCCATGTAAGTTTATTAACTTTGCACACAAACCTTATATATGGCTTCCTTATTAAAAAAAAAAAAAAGTTTTCAAAGTTTGGTTTTTTTTTTAATAGAAGTTGTTATCTTAACAGTTTTACATGCTATTAATGATCTTTATTTTCTCTAGAATAATTTTTAATTAGCCACCTGGCATAATTCAGTAAACCCTTTTTTTTTTGAAGATAGAAGAACAACTGTCAGGAAAAAAAAAAGAGGTTTAACATAGGAAGCAGAAGAAAATCCTTCCTCTAACCTCCTCTACCCAATATTCTTTTTCTACATTATGGAACAATCATGGCAGAAAGCTGGAACATCTCCTTAGACAGTTCTCCCACCATATGGGAGCCGGTAGAAGCAGATCTACAGAGGAGTTGTTTAATGGTTTTTTTTTCTTCTTGGTTTAGCACATACTTTTAAAGCCTTTACAGCTGCTATGTAATTAAGCTTTACTTTTTTTGTGACTTCAAGAGCAAAAAGTGGAGTGTTAAAAGTATCATCCTGTCCTCGACACTTGCCTTCTTGCAGCCAGGTTCCTAGTTCACTCTCCATGCTCAGGAGCACATAGTTGTTCCAGTTTCTGCTGACAAGCCCGATCCTCCTCTCTGCCATCCCTTGGTGATCTTATTACAGGTATCGCAGTCCTACTCTAAATCTGTTTCCTTCCCTTCCTCCTCCACTGCAAATGTCAGCCACCTTTACATTTGATTTGATAAATCACTGACAAATACTAACAGAAAACCTTTCTGTACTAACCATTTCCATGTTAGTACCAGTCCTTTGGACCCCTTTCTGCTTTGCTGCTTGATATGATCATTTTGAAGCAGAAATAAAAGTAGCCTGCATTGCTACTCTGCTCCCCCCTGCTCTTTGAGTCCCTGAATGACCTTTGAAAAACCTAAAAGTGTCTGCAGCATCCTGCCTATGGACCCGTATGGCAGGATAAATCGACACTGTTTGCTGCTACTTGCAGTAACCAGGAAAAGAAAACGTGCAGGTGGTCATCCTCAGCCAGCGAGAAGCAGACCTTTAGCTCACGTGTATGTGGGCAGCACAAAACGTGGTTCATGGCAGGGAGAGGCACTGCTCCCTTGGGCTGTCACTCAGACACTTCTGTTTGTCTGTAGCAGTGGGGTACTTTCTATACCAGCCTGTTTTTTTCTAAAATGTGTGGAAAGCTCCTGATGGCACTGGATCCGACACAAAGTTTTCTAGTCATCCATGTCTTTGTGTGATGGGGCCATCAAAGCGAGTGATGGCAGGAGTGAGCAGCCCTGGGAATAAGGCACAGCAGCTACCTGGGGACTTATTTGGTGACTTTGCTGCAGCAGAGCATAAAACACAGCAGTAAGGGAAAGCTATGTGTAAACCTTACCTGCTCAGCTGCTGGGGAGACCAAAATCTTCTGCTCTACAAGCTGGTAATGGCATGGTTAGGGAAATTAGACCTTTGTGTAGCCATGCTGTGTAGTAGAATCATAGAATCTTTAATGTCCGCTCACAGCCAAGAAAGCTAACCGCATCCTGGGCTGCATCAAGAGGAGCATGGCCAGCAGGTCGAGGGAGGTGATTCTCTCCCTCTACTCTGCCCTGGTGAGACCCCACCTGGAGTACTGTGTCCAGTTCTGGAACCCTCAACATAAGAAGGATATGGACCTGTTGGAGTGAGTCAAGAGGAGGGTCACGAAGATGATCAGAGAGCTGGAACACCTCTCCTATGAAGATAGGCTGAGAGAGTTGGGGCTGTTCAGCCTGGAGAAGAGAAGGCTGTAGGTAGACCTTATAGCAGGCTTGCAGTACCTAAAGGGGGCTTCTAAGAAAGATGGGGACAAACTCTTAGGTAGGGCCTGTTGTGATAGGACGAGGGGTAATGGTTTTAAAATAGAAGGAGGTAGATTCAGACTGTACATAAGGAAATTTTTTTTTACAATGAGGGTGGTAGAACACTAGAACAGGTTGCCCAGAGAGGTGGTAGATGCCCCATCCCTGGAAACATTCAAGGCCAGGTTGGACAGGGCTCTGAGCAACCTGATCTGGTTGGAGATGTCCCTGCTTCTTGGTAGAGGTGTTGGACTAGATGATCTTTAAAGGTCCCTTCCAACTCTAACTATTCTATGATTCTATGATCATGACCATTTTGTTCTTCACTGTACCTAGAAGACAGAGATGAACATGTCCTCTAGGTACAGTGGGATGGCACTGTAGCCATCAGCGGTGGTTCTAGTGCTGATGTGCAAAGGGCCACCTTCAACGCTCTCTGTGTTCATTGAGGCTTTCAGTGCAACCAGAAAACCACATGATCTGCAGCTCTCTGTCTCGAGGATGGCTTTTTCTGCTGAGAAACTTACCTTCCCTCAAAGGGGAGACACCAATTTAGGAGAGAAAATTGAACACCTGAAACCACTTTGACCAAAAAAAGAGATCCCATCAGACACAACCTGTGTCTGTATGGGACAGAGAATCCTAGCATCTGCTCTGTATCTGCTATCCATCTCAACACAAGGAAAAAATGTTATTGCTCTGAAAGACTCTTTGAGAGGTGTTTGCCTGGGGCGAGCCATAAAAACCAGTTAGTGAGCCTTCCAACACAGCTAAGGTACTGAAACAGCTAAGGAATGTTGTTACAGAATCATAGAATCATTACATTTTTTTATGTCTCTAATTTTGGCAATGCGTTTCCTTGTTTTATATTTTTGTAGCCTTGCTTCGCTGTCAGGCTCTCCTCTGCCCTTATATGAATGCAGTGTGTTATCTTTACATCCTACCCAGGAATAAAGCTACCCACAGGTGAGCTGGTTAAGAGCACGGCATTGTGCTGCCGCCAGCTTGGCAGCTCTGAAAGGCCAGGCACTCTTGCAGTGCTCAGCACAGCATTTGTCAGAGTAGTGTTCTAGGGCACGCAGAGGGTAGCAGAGGGTGCATTTCCACTAAACTGCACTGCCCAACTAATTAATGAAGTAGTGAGGCTGAGTGGAAGAAGCTTCTTCTGGGGTTTGATATTAGTGAAAAAACCTCCCTGCAGGAGAGTACCAGTGCTCTCACCTCCCCGTGGGAATCCTCCAGGCTTATGGGAGAGGCATCTTCCATGGCGGAGCCTCTCTTTGTCTAGCTTACCTATTCAGTCCTTGTCCTGGCTGTTAGTGAAGCTAATGGAGAAACAAGTGGGAGACAGTTGCATCAAGCAAGGGATGAAGGCAGGGAGAGGTGCTGATCAGACCCTGCTGCATGAGGCAATGGTATGTCCCCTGCTGTATGTCTTTCTAGTCTGTAGTTAGCAACGAGAGAATCGAGACACTCCTGCTTATTCAGGTCCCTCCCTGGAAACTAGAGCGGGTATTTGACAGTATGAATTCTGCTCTGGCCACATTTGCAAGAGACCCACTTCATGCGATACCATGCCACAGAGAGATTCAAGAGAGAGGCCAGATCTTCAATGTAGTACTTTTAATCACTTGGCCACCACCCAGGTTGATCTGGGACCACCTGGAGTTCATCTCAGCTGAGATTGATTTGGAGAGCACTGTCTTGTGACTCTGAGTCTGCTGGGCTGTGAGTGAACAGCAGGGCCCAGAGGGGTTGAAAAGCCCAGACAAAGACTATCAGAAAGGGTTTTTTTTCGAGTCAGGCTGCCTATGGATGTCCTAGTGCCTGGTCCTTGATGTGTGGGAAGGTGACCAGCCTTTGCTACCCTGGAGAGTGTGTAGAAGCACACTCACACACAACTCTCCTCAGACTCTAAATGAGAACTAGTTACTGGCTTTGGAAGGGCTTGTTGCAGATCCTGTTTCGGCCATAGATTAGAGAACTGTGCATAGACTGGAGAAACTGGAACTGGTGGCCAACAATAGGAACTGACCTCTTTTGATGCTAGAAGGCTGGCCGGCCCAGGAATGTCTCATAGGGTTGGCACTTCGAGAGAAGGAAAGAGCCACAGTGAACTTGTGGAGTGTGTGGAGGGGAGAAGGAAGGCACAGGAAGGTGCCAGCTTCTGCAGGGCATGCACTGAGCAGCAAAAAATAGTCTCACAAAGACTCAGGCTCCTAGGATTTCTACAGCTTCTTTAGAAATTGTACCCATCGGAGCTGGGTGGCAGACATTCTTGGAGACAGATGCTGCTACTACATGTGAGAGAGATGCAAACAATCACAGAGGCATCTACTGAGTCTGGCTGAAGCCAACCATGCTGGTTGGCCCAACAGCAACACAGATGCTTCCTCAGCAGGGCTTGGCTCCTGGTTGTAGCAGGGTCAGTCCAGGGGCCTTCCTTCATGAAGTCGGTCAAGGTGGATTTGAAGAGCCCTGGACCTTCACAGACTGGATATCAGGCCAGAAAGTCTCTCCTCAGGATCCCTACACTGTGAGGTAGCAGCATTTGGTGCTGGGATTTCTCTCTGGAGACTGGGAGAAGGTAGAGGACTGTGAGCCACCAGTGGTTCCTCAGTGGCTTGGATGCCAAAGACCTCACAAGAGTACTCATAAAAATGATTTGCTGCCATCAAGATGGGTGTAAGTTCCTGAGCTGCTTTATGTTGGCTTTTTTTTTTTCCACTGTTTAGCTGCCTTGTTAAATATGTTTCTCAGCCAGATTTCAGCTCTGCTGTTGTGAGACACCTGGATTTTTTTTTTTTTCTCTTTGCAAAATCATGTCAGCTGTTGGGTAATCCTTCACTCACCTGTAGGCAGAGGCAGTGCTAGAAATGGGAGAGCAGCTTTTCAGCCTGATACTGCTGGAAGTTGTTTGCAGGGGGAGGCCAGTGAGAATTTGGTGGTCCAAGGCACCAAAGTGTAGAGGAGCTTGTGAGGCTTGCTGGGGGCTGAGGCAGAGCCAATTCAAGCCGGTTAGGTCCATAGCCTACAATGGTAGGCTGAAATACAAGCCAGAGTGGAAGTTGTTGGAGCAAGTGGCGGCTCCGGGCTTGCATGCAAATTCAAGGCTGAGCCAAAATAAATAGAAGTGTAATGTACGCCATAGAGGACCTACTGTGACAGTAAAGGTGTAATTTGTGTCACATAGGATAGATACTGTGCTCTTCTCATTGCTATGTGCCAGTACTGTGTCAAGAGACATGAACAGAAAAAGCAGTTTTAAAGTAGCTCTGCAGCTGAGTCTTTATATTGATTCAAGCCTTTATATCACACATAACAAAGTAGAAAAGCCCCATCAGAGACACAGGTGGTAACAAGTGAGCTTTAGATGGGCATGAATCATTTCTTACCAAAGGTTTGAAAGTGATGCTGTGATTTTTGCTGCTTACCCATCTCTTTGCTGTTGGTGCCTAAGGCACTTTCCCAGAAATGGCTCAAAGGACACATTTTATATCCTTGGATGCTGTGATGAATAAAAGTGATTTCTTCTCAGAAGAAAAAAAAGTCCTCCAAGGTGAGGAACTTTTAGTGATCACTCTACACCACTTAATAATCTGCTATATATAGGGAAAAATGTGGTCATGGAAGAGAGAAGAAAAAGTAAGTCAGAGATTTTCCTTGAGGTTACCCAATGGAGAAAGGTGTGGGATTACACTTGAGATGGAGGAAGAAATTAGGATCTCAAGGAGACCCAGATGGAAGTCCCAGCCCTGCTGGAGGATGCTGACGACTTCAATGGGGTAAATGCATGCTCTAAATACTTAGACAAAGTTTAAAGATATTGGTGGAGATATGTTTTACAGATGGAGATTGAATTATTGCAATCAGTTGTGCTGTTTCATCAGTGTATAAAATTGAAGCTACACCACAGACTTCAATTACACTGCAAAGGGTTTGGTTTTTTTTACCAATAATAACGAAAAACAGAACTTGGCTTTCAATTCCTTTATGTAAAATAGCTCTTGCACTAGGTTATCCAATAGAAAAGTTGAACATTTTTTTTTTTTTACAGTCTACACCACCTGTGAGCATAAACACGTTTATTATGTATATGTCCTGGCTTGTTAACAGACATTGCAATAGTCTACACCCCGTTGACACAATTTTTCAGTCAGTGGGGTTTCTTCTGGTAATGGGCAAAAATGCAAAGTGGAACAAAAAACAAAGCAGAGGCCAAAAGTCATGGAAAGGGAAGAAGGAGAAACTATCATTTTTTCTAACAACCCCAGGGGCTGACCATGGTGTGGCATTACTGCCATAAAAGGTATAAAGATCTTCGCTATCCACCAGGAATTTTCTGATATGCTACAGAGGAAGAGCTACTTGATTTTGCTCATTTGTAGACCAGAAATGGCAAGGCCAGTTCTACAGGGGTAAGAAATATTGTAGGAAACACCTTGTTTCTCTCCCGAATACTTTTTTGAAACAGACACAAAAAAAAAAAAACCAAACCCAAAATAGAAAGAACTCATCCTTCCAGCTGAGGAATGAAGTAATTCTGAAATTATAAAAAGGCTAACACAGATTTAACCTCTGATTTTGATCATAACCTTACTTGTGTAGGATTTTGGCCTGGAAGTTCAGTACGTAGGATGATAACAGAAATTATTGTACCAGTAGCTGTGGAATCTCTAATCAATCTGATAAAACTATTTCCGGAAAATTCCAAGTAATCATTCATAACCTCTCCACGCTGATAAAAATGCAACTCTGTCCATGATTAGAGCTGAGGTGCTGCAGGAAGAAAAGATAAATAAGTTTGGGTTCTCTTTAAAAAACAATTTTAAAGGAGATGTTTGCCTAATGTTTATGTGCCATAGTCCGATTTTGTTTTAAGACCTTGCCAAAGATTATCTGTCTTTGATTTTTGTGCAGAAAAAACCCTCAGAAAAGTTACCTTTCAACAATTCAAAGTGGTAAAATACTTACAAATTATGTCCCTATCAACCTGAGGAAATCCTAGTATAGGAAAATTATTTTCCCCCACCAAAGTTTCTCCCTGGTCACAAGCTGTCTGACTGCTTCCCTTTTGTTTAGAGGGTGAGGCAGATGTGAAAAACCTGCGTTGATCTGGCAAAATTTGGCAACCTTACCTAACTTGTCAGCTTGAGCTTTTTAAACTGAAACTTTGAAGCTAGATGTGACTTTTACTTAATTTTTTAGTTTTAGGTATATTAATTTCAAGTTCATGATTTAAAAAGACAAAGAAAATATTAACATTTTTCTGTCTCATTATATCAGTGGCGGTATCTCAGTAAAATAAATTTTAAAATGTATGTGAAAGATTTCTTCTCAGAGGTGACTGGTTTTCCTTTCTGCACCCTCCTATGCAATGTATTCAATCCTAAATAATTATCCAGGACCTGAAAGTGAAAGATGTGCTTATACATATCACACAACACTCTTTTATATCAACAGATATTTTTAAAGCCTTTAACTGCATAGAATACACGTTATTAAGTACGCTGTGTGCTTTACTGTCTACATGTCTGTAGTGAAATGTTCATATTTTTGGTTGTTTTGGTGGATTTCCTATCAGTAGGTTAAGGATTCGGGGGTGGTCGTGCTGGGTGTCCTGCAGCTCTAATTAATCCGATCTTCATTACATAAGCTTAACTTTTATCAAAGAAAAAAACTTGATGGTTGAATCAGAGTCTGAAAAACTCCTAAAAAATAAGGTAATTCAGGGAGAATACTGGCTGTCTCATGCAGTTTCCCCTGCGACTGCTAAACTCAGGTTTTGTAGGTTTAGAAATAATGTTCACTCATTGGCAAAAGTGATCAGGGGATTTCAGGTGAGAGTGTGGTCACTCGCTCTACCCTGATGTTTCCTGTGCTCCGGCCTTAGTTACAGGGAGTGGTAGGGAGTGCATCCAGAGTGACTCTGGGCCCATGGAATCATAATCCATGTGTTGCTCCACGCCCATGTGTGCCTGTCAGGCTGGCAGCAAGCCGTCTCTGCTCAGCCACAGCAGCTTTGCAGACCATCCCGTGGCAGGAGAGGTGAGGACGCAAAGCCAACACGCATTGAAAGGGCCCCACAGCCCAGGACCACAAAAGGGAGGAAACCCAGCTGGTTTCTTCCTTTGGTCTCAACTGGGAAAAAAAAAAAGGTTGTTCTGTAGTTTGGGATGATGTTAAAGGATGGACGATGCTGCTCGCTCCCCAGATGCGATTTCCTTCTGCCTGCGCAGTTCACCCAGCTGAACGTCTTACTGTTGAAATCAGCATTTGTTCTGCTTTTCTCTGCTCCCTCCTTTAGCATGTGCCTTGATTCCTGTGACCAAGGAAAAAGATGTTATCAGTCAAACCTGTTTTTCTGTAAAACCGGGAAAAATATGTCCTAAAAGGAATCCTGCTTTCCCCATGGAGACTGGAGGCTTTTTTCTGACTTTGTGGATTCCCTGTTGACATTGTTATATGGATGTTAAAGTCAGACACTTTCAGAGAGATTAGTGTGAGGGGAGGGAACATAAATCCAGAGAGTATAAAAGAAATTTCTACTCCCATGACAACAAGAAAGGAAGGAGAGTGGCCATTTCTTGTATGAGAGCAGGAGCAGCTGCCTGACAACATTTAACAATTCCCTCAGAAGGTCAACGTGCCATAAACTATCAACCTGGAAATGGGAGGTCAGGATATCAGTACCACCATTCATTACTAGAAATGTCTCAGCTGATTCAGAAAAAAACTCTCTTTGTATCTGGCCCAAAATCTTTGTAAATTGTAAAGTAAATAAAATTACTTCGTAAGTATATGAAATTACTTATGGATGCTCAGCTATAGATTATGTTACATGGTAACATATAGGAAAAAGCCCCAAATAAGGTTCTGTAGCACAGTTTAATACAGGTTATGCTTCACTGACAAGGAAATGGAGGTGGAAAACACATGAATTGAGGTCAGTGCTACATTAAGTGTCCATCAGGGTCCTGCAGCAAAGTCCAAAGAATACATCTTTCTGTTCAACACTGAATGGAATTTAATGTAAATCACACAGTTTTTCATCTTTATAGTAGAGATTGCCAGCAAGATGATTTCCAGATGAACATACCCTCTTCCATTCTCAGTGACTTTTAACAAATGAGAATAAAATTACCCTTAAACGCAGGATCACTACAGATCTCTTTTTTTTTTTTTCAAATGGGAGCTATCTGAGTTTTTGCGTACATGTGGATTTATTCTGGTCCACGTATTAAGTGTTTTGCATATGAAGAGCTCCATCAGGTTCCGTTTTGTGCATGCAAAGTCAAATATAAACTTATGTGTACACAAGGAATGTTTTTATTCAGTGGCCAAAATCTTTTATCCAGAGCCATAGGTAGGCAAAGCATTAGTTCTCAGTTTTCATAGTAAGTGAACAGGGTCAGACTCTGCTGTGACTCGGAGAAAGACTCTTGCCACATCCTGCCTGTTTATCACACAGGATAGTTGAAACATTGTCAATGACTTAAACTTTCACAAATGAAAGTATATCATAGACCAAGAAATTACTCTGGTTTTGTTTGTTTGTTTGTTTGTTTTCTACGGGGTGCTTGTCCATGCAGTTTGTGAATCTACTGGGACAGCCATTCTTTTTGGTACATTTTCTTTTATGTGTGTGTGTGTATGTGTAAGATAAAAAAAAAAAAATAATTGTTTGCCATTAGAAAAGTCTCTGGATTAGTGAGTCTACTAATCTATGCTAAAATGTGGATCATCAAAACTCCTACAGGGTGAAAAATGTGCAGTGCAGATGTGCTTTTCGGGGAAAAGAGCAAATCCTAGGAAATAGACACAAAATTTTCTTTTAAAGAGAACTGATTTGTGTCCTTTGCCTCAAGTGCTTTTCACTATTTGTATGCAAACAAAAGAAAGTAGCAGATGACTCAGGATAAACCTGGTCACGGGCTAAGGTCTTTATCACCTAGAATCAGAAATGGATGTTCCCCTTTGGTAAAACAGGGAAAGACTGGATGTTTTACATTTTCTTGGCAGTGCAGTTAAATGAACACTTATTTGTTCCAGGCAAATTCTTGTAAAGGCAAAAGCAATTCTATTCTCTTATTTTCTCTGGTGGTCTATGTGCTGTGTATGGCTGCTTTGTTGTGTGCTGCTCTACTGTTTGTCCATTGAATACGTACAGCTCTCCTGGGAGCACAGATGAACGTGCAGGAAGAAAAGAAAAGAAAAGACAGATGTATATGACACATGATGATTTACACTGTGTAACAATTGCCAAAACACGGACACAAAAAGGATTTTTTTCAGATCTTACTGGGAAAGAATACCAAAGGAGGAACAGCAAGCACAATAGCATCTTCAGCAGATATTACATCTTAGAAGCTTGAAAATGAGAGAAGATAGTGTAATGATGTTATTTCATCCACAGGCCTGTACCAGTATGGCTGCATGGCTGCACTTCTGATGGTTTGAGAGGCTTCCCATTGCACTCAAAGGCAGACAGATAGGTCCAGGGCAAGAACAGAATGGGATAGCTGAGCCTGCCATCCAGCTCCCTTGGGGCTATTACTGCCACAAGATCACAGCCAAGACTGGGTTGTGACCCTGTGCTCCCGTTAAATCTCTAAGCTGATGGCCTCCAGCTGCGAGTAGCAGTGTCACAAATATGTACAAAGCACCAGCCTTGGCAAGCCCCAAGGCCACATGATAGAGTTCATGAAGTAAAAGGGATCATGCAAAGCCCTTATGCCATGTCTGACAGATAGCTCTGTATACAGCTGACCGTGTGATGACCTCAAAGTTGATTTGGAGCCAGTTGCTTTTCCTTCAAAGCATAAGGTTTGCTTAAATATGTTTGGACTGAGGATTTAGAAAATGTGAGAGGGCGAAGAAAGAAGTAGTCCAGGCCAGCAGCCAAGTTTAAAACTGGAAGAAGGGCAGAGATGATTGAATATATCCTTCCAGTTGCAGGGAATGATGAGGGAAGAAACAGGAAAAGTCAGCAGATCAATACCTGGCTCCAAGCCTGGTATCACCAGCAGAATTTTGGGTTTTTTGATCATGGGTCAGTTTACACGACACCAGGCCTGCTGGTGACAGATGGGGTGCACCTGTCTCAAAGGCATCTTTGCAGAGGAGTTAGCAGGGCTCACTGAAAGTGCTTTAAACTACATTTGAAGCGGGGAAAGGAATAAAATCAGGCTTGCTAGAAATAAGGCTGGGAGCAGCACACCAAAGCTAGAGGGACAGTGTGCTAGGAAGGTCCTTCAGTCTGCCACGTCGGTGGAGGTAGGGGATGGAGATTCATGCAGCAGCAAAGACGCAAGGGTTATTGATGTGTTAGAGACCATGGAAGTGCTTGAGAATGGTCATGTAGGAATTAGGGCTTCTACCTCCAATAAGATGGCAGGATCAATAACCCAAGTGAAGTGCATTTACACCAATGCACAGAGCGTGGGCAACAAACAGGAGGAGCTGGGAGCCATTGTGCAGCAGGAAAACTGTGATGCAGTTGCCATCATGGAAACATAGTGGGACGACTCGCACAACTGGAGTGCTGCAATGGATGGCTATAAACTGTTCAGAAGCGATGAGAGGTGGTGCGGTAGCCCTGTATGTTAGAGAGTGTTTTGATTGTCTATTGCTTACTGATGGTGATGATAGCATTGAGTGTTTATGGGTAAGAATCAGAGGGAAGGCCAACAGGACAGACACCATGGTGGGAGTCTGTTATAGATCACCACAGCAGGGTGAAGAGGCAGATGAAATATTCTATAAGCAGCTTGGAGAAGTCTCACAATCACTAGCCCTTGTTTTCATGGGGCACTTCAACTTACCAGAAGTCTGCTGGAAATACAACACAGCAGAGAGGAAACAGTCTAGGAGGTTCCTGGAATGTGTGGAGGATAACTTCCTGACTCAGTTGATGAGGGAGACAACTAGAAAAGGTGTCTCACTGGACCTGTTGCTCGTGAACAGCAAGGACTTGTGGGTGATGTGATGGTTGGAGGCCATCTTGAGCACAGCAATCATGAAATGATAGAGTTTCCAGTTCTTGGAGAAGAAAGGAGGAGGGTCAGCAGAACTGCTACCTTGGACTTCTGGAGGGCAGACTTTGGCCTGTTTAGGAGACTGCTTGACAGAGCCCTTTGAGAGGCAGTCCTAAAGGGCAAAGGGTCCAGGAAGGCTGGACAGTCTTCAAGGAAATCTAAAAGGTGCAGAATAAGCCTGTCTCCACATACCAAAAGATGAACTGACAGGGAAGAAGGCTGGCCTGGCTGAATAGAGAGTTTTGGCTACAACTCAGAAAAAAAAAAAGAGTTTATGACCTTTGGAAGAAGGAGCAGGAAACTCAGAGGACTACAAGGACATCATGAGGTTTTGCAGGGAGGAAATCAGAAAGGCCAAAGCCCAGCTGGAACTTAATCTGGCTACTGCCATAAAAGACAAGAAAAAATGTTTCTGTAAATACATTGGCAACAAAAGGACGGCTAAGAAGAATCTTCATCCTCTGTTGGATGTTGGGGGAAACATAATGACAAAGGATGAGGAAAAAGTCCGAGGTACTTAATGCCTTCTTTGCCTCAGGTTTTAATAGTAAGAACAATTGTTTTCTGGGTACCCACCCCCCTGAGCTGGAAGACAGGGATGGGGAGCAGAATGAAACCCCCATAATGCAAGGGGAAATGGTTAGAGAGCTGCTACACCACTTAGACACACACAGGTCTATGGGGCTTGATAGGATCCTCCCAAGGGTACTGAGGGAATCGGTGGAAATGCTCACCAAGACACTTTGCATCTTTCACCAGCAGTCCTGGCTCATCAAGGAAGTCTCAGGTCACTGGAGGCTAGCAAATTTGACGCCTATCTACAAGAAGGGTCAGAAGGAGAATCTGGGGAACTATGGGCCTGTCAGTGTGACCTCAGTGCCAGGGAAGGTTATGGAACAGATCATCTTGAGTGCTATAACATGGCACGTACAGGACAACCAGGTGATGAAACCCAGTCGGCATAGGTTTATGAAAGGCAGCTCCTGCTTGACTAACCTGATCTCCTTCTAAGACAAGGTGGCCCACTTAGTGGATGAGGGGAAGGCTGTGGATGTTATCTACTTTGAGTTTAGTAAAGCCTGTGATACTATTTCCCACAGTATTCTGGAGAAATTGGCTGCTCATGACTTGTACTGGTGTACTCTTTGCTGGGTAAAAAACCAGCTGGATGGCAGGGTGCAATGAGTTGTGGTGAACAGAGTCAAATCCAGTTGGTGGCCGGTCACAAGTGGTGTTCTCCAGGACTCAGTATTTGGGCCAGTTCTATTTAATATCTTTATCAACACTCTGGACAAGGGGATCGGGTGCACCCTCAGTAACTTTGCAGACAATGCCAAGTTGGGTGGGAGTATTGGTCTGCTTGGGTTGAATGGAAGACCTACAGAGGGATCTGGACAGGCTGGATCGATGGGCCAAGTTCACTTGTATGATGTTCAACAAGGCTTAATGCTGGGTCCTGTACCAGAGTCACAAGAAACGCATGCAACACTACAGGCTTGGGGAAGAGTGACCAGAAAGCTGCCTGGCAGAAAAGGACCTGGGGGCATTGGTCGATAGCCAGCTGACTATGAGCCAGCTGTGTGCCCAGGTGGCCCAGAAGGCCAACAGCATCCTGGCTTGTATCAGGAACAGTGTGACCAGCAGGAGCAGGGAAGTGATTGTCTTCCTGTACTTGGCACTGGTGAGATAGCACCTCGAATACTGTGTGCAGTGTTGAGCTCCTCAGTACAATAAAGATATTGAGGTGCTGGAGTGCGTCCAAAGAAGAGCCACAAAGCTGGTGAAGGGTCTGGAGAACAAGTCTTACGAGAAGCAGCTGAGGGAATTAGGGTTGTTCAGCTTGGAGAAAAGGAGGCTCTGAGGAGACCTTGTTGCTCTCTACAACTACCTGAAAGGAGGTTGTAGTGAGGTGGGTGTCAGTCTCTTCTCCCAAGTAACAAGTGATAGGATGAGAGGAAATGGCCTCAAGTTGTGCCGGGAGAGGTTTAGATTGGATATTAGGAAAAATTTCTTCAGTGAAAGGGTGGTGAAGCATTGGAACAGGCTTCCCAGGGAGATGGTTGAGTCACCATCCCTAGAGGTGTTTAAAAGATGTGTAGATGTGGTGCTTAGGGACATGGTTTACTGGTGGACTTGGCAGTGCTAGGTTAACAATTGGACTCTATGATCTTAAGGGCCTTTTCCAACCTAAACGATTTTATGATTGTATAATTCTTGGAAGAACTGTAGGCTGGCGTGCCTCAGTTCTTGAAGAGGCATTTCAGCAAATCTCCCCTTGATAACAAGACTGCAAAGCTGCAGAGGTTGGAAGGTCCTGGGTTTTTGACAGTCTCTAATGTAACAAACACCTCTCTTGGAAAAAAAAAATTGTAACAATTACTTTGTGTAAAGGATGTTCTTTCATCCATGGATTAGAAATAGCACAAGTTACAACTCATTAAAAACATTCTGTCTGGGCTCCTATCCAAAACTAGTGCCAGCCTTCTCCAAGCACTTGCGCAAACACAACTGCCACTGTCATTGCTGCCTTCCCGAGGAAAAAATCCTTTGATGCTCGGTGGCTGTGGTAGCCAGCCAGCCACTAAAACATGTCTGCAGTTTTGTACTGATGCCTACAAGGTCCTACCAGGCTGAACAAAGCTGCACGGCTGTGAGCTGAAGTACCACAGCACAAGGTCTTCTAACCCTGCCCACCTCCCAGGCACTGCACAGAGGTGGGTTATCCAAATGGGCTGTAGATGTGGGTATGATACAGGCTAGTTGTGCAAATGTTAGCACAGAAGCAGAAAATATGCTAGCTCAATCATAACAATGTCATATGGCAGCACTGTTATTGAGCTTTTCCACTGCTCCAGGTGCCCAGGGTTACTATCAAATTCAGGGGAAGAACAAGACTGCTCAAAATGGGATGGAGAGAGGCCAACCTGCTCAAAGCAGAGTGCCAAAGCTAATAAGTGGGAAATGTGGAAGGAAGAGGCAAGCTTGAACTCATGCTCCTTTTGGGAGTGTAATTCCCTTACAGCAGGCTGCAGTGCTCTAGCAATCCCTAATAAAGATTCATAGTCTTCCAATCGCCCATGGATTTGGATGCTGAAAACAATCACAAGGGATGGAGCTAGTGAGGGGCTGCTTGTCCCTTTGCCAGCACTGAGCAGTTGTTAGAGAAGGCTGAAGTCATTCTGGTGTCAACCTTAGAGGTGCTTGGGGAAACAGGGAAATGGCAAGGTTGCATTTGTAGATGTCAGATACCTGCAGGATTATGTGGTCCCTGAACAGGGAGCTGAAGTCACGTACCTGCAGAATCAGGCAGGTAGCACGTAATGAAGGTTTATGAGTCAGCTGTAACATGAGGAGCATACGGTTTATCTTCTAGGAAGATTGTGGGGGGGTTGCGGGGGGACATATAATTTGGTAGGTTTCCTTGAGGCAGCTAGTCATGCTGTGGGGTACGTCTCAGGCAAGTCCCAGTTCAGTCCTCAGCATGTGCTCCTTGCCCCAGGCAGGAGTTTCAGGCCCAGCCCTCTGATCATTGAGTTCACTGTGCCACCACACAGCCTGGGATGGGGCTTGAGAAGCCCTTGCTGCACTTCCCTTACCAACTTGCTGTAGGGGGAAGGCTCTTAATTACTGGCTCTTCTTTATTTGGAGACCCTTCCTGGACTCAGTGCTGGTAGCTAGCTGAGACTTTTGGATTTTCTCCTAGGAGAAACAGGAGTTTTAAGGGGGCACTTCTGTTCCATTCACTAGATAAAAGAGAGACTTAACATTTAATATGTGGAAAAGACATAACAGACTTACTTTATGCCTCACCAGAGCAGGATTGCTCACTATTCAATATTACTTGTTACACACATTGTGCTAGAGAATGACAAAATCTTGTACAAATATTAATGAACCTTCCCAAGAGTATGAGGCGTTCAGTTTTCAGAGGGGAAAACCCAGAGGGCAGAGATCTTAAGCAAGGTCACACACACAGCATCACTGTTGTTTCAGTATCTTCTGCTTTGGGAGAAGATTCTCAGGAGAAGGGGAATAACTTGAGGAATGGGGACCTAGTGGGGACTGCTGAAATGGCTGATGGCTGAAGAGGGGGAGAAACCTTTTGCTGAGCCAAGCAAAGGAGAAATGTCTCAGGGATATTTTCGAGCAGGGGTAGGCTGCAGGATATTGTCAAGGCCAGTGGTAGCAGGTGTGCCAGTGAGATCAAACCAGAGCGAACTGCTTCCAAAGCAGCCTGGACACACAGGGATTAAAATAATTGAAAGGTTCCTGAACTATAGCACCAAGTACAAGGTGTTAGGTTTCATCTGTATTGGTCAAATAACTGCTCCAGCAGTGGCACTTCAAATGTCAGCACCTGCCAGTATTGACAGTGGAGCGGCTAGCTCAGTTGAGGGTCTGGCCCCGCGCTGCAAAGTGTTCCTTTGTGATCAAACAAGGCAATATGATGGCAAACATACTGGCAAATATAAGTGGGAAATAATTTTGAATGGTGGCAAATGTGTGTCATATCCTCTTTAAAACCAGATACAGCAGAACCTGGTTTTAATGTCACCGGCACTCAGTGTACAAAGACTCGCAGTACATTGCATGGCAATCCTGAACCCACCCACAGGCTTCTAGAAAAGATTTGAAAAACACATCTTAAAGGACTGTAAAATGTATTCCACAGAATTAACAGTTGTTTTTTTTTTTCCCCTGGAGAATACTTTTATTAATTAATAAACGAACTCTTACAAACTTTCTCTCATGAGATGCTGCTTACCTTTGCACATCTGGTAGGAGATCTGGAAAGAATTTACTGCAGGTGCTAGTTGAAAAAGTCACCTGCAGTCTTGGGATTACTTCTGATTTCCTACTTTATTTTTCAAGCAAAGGGATAATGCAACTTGACAGTACAGTATTATCTCACTGCCCAGAAAGGCAGTTTTAAAAGATTCAGTGCATAAATAAGATTTTCAAATAGCTTTTACTGCTTTTCTTAGTACACAGCCCTACAAGTTACCGCATGTTGCCTGGATAATAGCAACATCAAAGGTATCCAACTAAGAGTTAAGCTTGGTTTTAGTTTCTCCTTAAATCATTTTGCCATTCTGCAGCATTCACTTGTTTTTTTCTATTGTCTCTGAAGAGCCAACAATTATGTATGCAGAGATCAAGAGCAGTGTATTTATGGAATAAAGCTGGCAGCCTTTCTTTGAGGGTGGGGGAAAGGTGGACACTTACAAAGAGATATTAATGAGAAGTAAAACGACATGGTTTCCTGTCAAGAACAGTTGTGGAGCCAGAAGCACAACTCTGACCTTCTGCCTGCGAGACTGGTTTAGAATTGAGAAAACAGAATTGCCTTGAAGAACGATATTGCAAAACACAGTCCTGTCAAATAAGCTGCCATATTTTGTTGTCTTTACAAATAACCACTCTAAACACACCATTCAGTGAACTAATACATCCTGGCTGACTATTTTTCTTAGGTTGTGGAGTATATTAATTTATCACCCCAATATATTAATATTGTGGTTTATTAATATATCAATGTCAGTGCTTGATTTGGCCAGTTCTGGAACATGATTTAATTGGCTTACTGTATCTTAGTTACAAGTTCAGTACAGCAAGCTTCATCCCTCCTTAAACTACGTTTCATCAGCAAACCTTCCTATAAGTGAAAATGTATATTTCAATGTCTGTGCTCAATAAGGTATTGTTAACTGCATAAAAACTTTCTATCTATCATAATGCCATTTGGGAAAACTAAGCCTATTATCAGAAAATTCAGCTCTTTTCAAGTTTCAGGTTTGCATTTGAAAAGTAGGCCATTAAAATAACAGATGAGTGCTGCAGAGCACAGATTCTGACTGACTCCTTCCTATAGATACATGGGATAACTTAAAAAATGGAATCAAATCCTTCATAAAGGACAAGTAGACTTTTCCAAATGCTATTTGTGAGGAATTTCTAAGACCGAAATATCAAAATGAATTTTAAATTCCATTTTGATAACTATAAACAACTTGTTAAAGACCAAAATCAAGAACAAACACCATTTTGTTGTACCCTGGGCTTGTCCACTGAAGTCACTGAAGTGCTACAGACGATATAATTTGGCACATGATGTATTTGTTACTTGACACTCGGATATAGTTCTTACGTGACAGTACTAGGAATGATTGCAACTATATTCCTGCAGAATTTTGTTCTTTTTTCATCAATGAAAAGCTGGGGTGATTACATTAATACCTGTTGGGAGATCCTAATTCAGCAATAATATCAAAGTCAAATTTGCCACCTCAGTCTTTAGTTCTTCATCATAGTCTTAAGCTTCTCAGTGCACTGGAAAACTTTATGAGGCAATTGCTGGGTTACCCCAAGTTTGGCACACAGCACTGGCTAAAGAGCAGGGCTGTAAAAGTGGCTTTAAAAGGATCTTATAGGAACAGGTATCTCCCAATGATACGGTGTTTCTGACACCCACTATAAGCTTCTGAGTCTTTTCAGAAGCTTGAAGATAACCAGATTGATTCTGGACCCCAGAATGACCTCCAGTGCCTAGCTGCACACTGGTATCTGTACTACAAGCAAAAACATGCCACCAGAAGTATAAGCTAGAGAGATTGAGCATACTGCTGATGTCCGAAGTGCTTCCAGTTCCCAACAATCTTCTAATTTTCAGACTCCATTTCTTTGTGATCAATTTGTACTTGTTCTCTCACCTAAATGGCCCTCCTGCCTCCTTGATGTTTACACCCATGTATTTATATGCAGCAGACCCCAGCCCTCTCAGCCTTCATACTTCTACCGTAAGCAAGGCAGGCAGTTTTAGGGTCTTCTTGTATGAAGACTTTTCTCAGTTTCTCATACTGCAGTACCTTTACTCTTTGTGTCTTTCCCAGGTTGAGATAATCTTTCTGGGGCAGGAACGACCAACACTGTTTGCTATATTCCCTGTCAGCTCTCACCTCTTCTTTTTAGATGCATTAATATAACATGTTCCTCTCATTGCATCAATATATTTGTTCTATATTGCAAATAGAGGGAGGTAGATTCAGATTAGATATTAGGAAAACATTTTTTATAATGAGGGTGGTGGAACAATGGAAGAGGTTGCCCAGAGAGGTGGTGGATGCCCCATCCCTGGAAACATTCAAGACCAGGTTGGACGGGGCTCTGAGCAACCTGATCTGGTTGGGGATGTCCCTGCTCCTTGCGGGGGCTTTGGACTGACCTTTAAAGGTCCCTTCCAACCCTAACTATTCTGTGATTCTATGATTCTGTAAATGTATTGTAAGACTGACTGTATCAAACTATGAACTTTTAGCCATCCTTTTCTCAACTACTATGACCTCTCACCTTCTGCATACTCTGGTTTAGAGTGGAAGCATTTTTTAATTCTTTCACCTAGTTCCATGACCCCAGGCACTGGGGAATCAAAAGGAGTAAGAAGTAGAATGACAGCAGAGGTTGTCACATGTGCCCTGCTGAACTAAGCGATGGTGGAGTTAAGCAGCTGTCACCTACCATGTCCCTTGGCTGTAGACTGTTTTCTTGCAGCACGGGTGGAAAGGCACATGCACTCAAGCCTCAAGTGTCCCACTTCAGTCTGGTACCTTACTGAAACATCTAAGCAAGTAGTCCATGCTAAACTAGCAGGCTGTAAGCTCTGGTGAGTGAATTGAGAGTGTATACCTTGTCCTCCATCTGAAATGGAGCAGAAAGGTTTGCTGGAGGTAGGGGAGGTGCAGTGTCAGCTTCAATTGCTCCAGCAAGAATTTCTGCATTTCTCCAGTGCCAGCACTGAATTTCTGCTAGAGCCTTTAGTGCACCTGCTGTCACCGGTAAGTGAGGAAGTTCCTCAGCTCAAGGGATGGGGGTCTCTGTGGGACTGAGAGCTCGGTATCCAATCCTGGCCAACAGTCCTGCGACAGGCAACATTAGCCTTGGCTGCAGAGAGCAAGAAGCCCATTTGCCGTTGAAAATCCAACATAACCCTGTCTTGGTGTAAGAACTTATCATCAGTGTAATAGATGTGCATGATTTATTGATCTATCCTTCAGCTTCTGATCTGTCCTTCATTTTATTAATGTAACTTTATATCACAGGTTTTATGACCAATAGAAAAATATAATTCTATTTCCATTTGCAGGAAATGTTCCTCATGGCCCTTTCCCTAAAGAAGACAAGTGATCAGTGGTGCAATCTCTGTCTTCACCGTCGTCTCTGACCACCTGTATCATCCAAAATCTGCTTTTGTCCCCCAGTTAGAGATCCAGAGCAATTTAAACGGAAGTGTAGATGTTGAACAAGAAATAAAAAACATTACTGTTGCTCATGCATTCAGAAGAGTATTTGTATGGAGACCAGCCATACTCCACACATTTCTTCAGACAAGCACTTTCTTTTGTGAATGCTCACAAACAAGAATATTGGTTGAGCTGGACAACAGCTGCTTCAGATATGAACAAATCTCCATATTTGGACAGTTCTGTTACTCACACAAGTTTTCTATCACATTTGATCTGAAACATTGAGAATACATTCACTGGTTGCTATTTCCCATCTCCTGTTTGCTGATGGATTCCTCTCACACATGCTGTTTTGCTACAATATATCACTGAAAGATAAGGACACATTGCTTAAGCACACTTCATTCTCATAAGATAACAAAATAGGAAAAAGATAAAATTCATAGTTTGTACCTATATCCTGTTTCTGCTGTCAGTCACGAAGATTGATGAACTGGCTTCTGTTTCTTTCTTTTCACTCATGATTGTGTTTTTGTTCAAATTGTTGATTTATCATGGAACTAATGATTCTTTTCTGGTTTTCAACTTGAAAAATATACATGCTCTGGCTCATTACTGTAGTATTTGTCATCAGAACAACACCATCAATCATTTTAAGTTTAAGATCAGACCAGGAAGGTGGAGGAAGGTCTGGATGATTTAAAGACAATGTACAGAAGGGATATGAAAAACTTTTCTGTTGTAGATAAATAATTTATTTAGACAATAATAATAAGGTTTTATTGGAATTTGGACTTCTCTGTGGGTGTTGTTAGAACAACATTATGGATAGTTTTATGTGTGGAGAACTTTGGGCATATCTATCAATGGATTTGGATATTGTATTGCTGAGAAATATCAGCCCTAGCTTTGGTTTTCATGTTTAAATTCAATGGCTATCAACAGTTGTTAAGTGAAATATTCAAACAAAGACCTCCCGGAAAGACATCTTTGCTGATGTGGAATCAGAAACACAGCTTATCTCAGCACAAAGAGAGAGCAGGAGAGTCATGGCTTGTCAGAGTCACAGGGAAATGCCACAAAAGAAAGCTTGGCCATAGGTTGGACCACAGTGGAGACAAGTTGATCATTAGGGTTCCTGGCTGGCTGGAGATCCCAGACTCTGATGATCAGGAGCCTGAAATTTGGATGTGAAGTGAAGCAGAGAGGTCAACGATTCAGCTTGCCTGTAATTATATGCCTATTCAGGGTCTATTTGCAATTCCCCTGCTCTGGCTGTTGACACATAATCCCAGTCCTGCCCTGTGAAGGTACCTTCATAAGACATGAACATACGAAAGTAGATTGGAGAAAGTGAACACTGATTCTCACTTTCCAGTGAAGTCCAGGCATTTTGGTATCTAGTCTGAATTTCATGGGCATGGAAATTACTGCACTCATGAATTTCAAAACAGGTTGTAATATATATATCAAGAAGATCTTTCAAATCTAACCTTTTTTTTTTTATGCCCAAGGAACACAATAAATAAAACAACACAAAAGCCATATAGCCTTTTGCATGATAAATCATTTCAGCAATTTCAGACTCTTCCATTTTAAAAAGAGCAATATAGAGGAAAATTACTTAGATCCAAATTAATCCTTATTATAGAATAATATTTACCAGTTGCATTTCTGTGAGAAGTACTTTCTTAGTCTATAAGGGTCAGGTGAACATCTGGTCTCCTTTATATCTGTACTACCATAACATGTCCTTGGTGATACCATAAAGGTATCGCTGAAAACCGAATCTTATCCAGTCTTGTTAATGTGCCACTTAGCTGGTATCTAACTGCACAGTGTGATTTGGACTGTTATCTAAAATCTCAGAAAAACCCAGACAAATTCTTCAAATAATACATTTTAAAATTTATTTTACTGAGTTACTGACACTGATATCATGAGACAGAAGAACATTAATATTTTCTTTGTCTTTTTAAATTATGAACTTGAAATTTATATACCTAAAATTAATAAATAAAGAAGAAGTCACATCTAGCTTCAAACTTTCAGTTAAAGATATTCAAGCTGCCAAGTTAGGTAAGGCTGACAAATTTTGCCAGATCAACATAGGCTTTTCAAATCTGAGCTTAAAAAACAACAACGTGTGGGAGTAATGTCAATCGAGCAAAATCTGGAAACGTATAGTGACCCACAGCAGGGAATCGGTGATAACTGCTGTGTGCAGTCTTCGTGTCTATGATAAGCCTGGAATTCACTCAATATAAGAGAAAATGTCCAGAGAGTCCTGTTGAACTGAAGACAGCAAGCTGTGCTCCCTTGCCATTAAGCTCAGGAAAAACACTGTTCTTGAAAATTTAACTTTTCAAAATGACTGGAACTATTCTATTGGCCAGGATCAAACTAAAGACCACAATGAAAAACTGCACACTGTGGTATTGTGTAAATCAGTATAGCCGGACTTTGTAAAACATACCAGAAATTTGTTTCCCTTGTTACAGTGTTTTCAGTCTAACTTGGACGAATATAAAGGTTAACTAAGCTATGGGTGATGATCAAGGGAAAGGTAGCTATTAACAAGCTCTTTTATTTTTTTAAAAATTTCTATATCCAAAGATGTTCTACCTTGTGCTGTTACAGGTACTCTGTAGATACATATATGAAGACAGTTGATATATGGAAAAATTTTCTGGCTTCTTTCTTTTTTTATTTAATGATTTGTTTAAGCATTTTAGATGTAAGATTTACTTTTTCTTCAGCGCTATATGTTGCGTGTAGTTGCTAAAAGACAGTTTGTTACCAGTGGCAAAAAATAAAAACATAATTGCTATAACTCTGATTTCTTTTCAATTGATCAGACACTCTTTTTTGAAAAATCAGTTTAGAAATCTACAGTGTCACAGTAAGTACTGGCTTAAGGAACACCTGACAATACATTAAATACTATTTTAATGTAATAGCAATCAATTATGTATCAACTGTTATATTTGTAGTGCAATACAAACGTTAACTGACTATATTATGCTTAAACAAAGAAATTGAGACAGATAAGCCACACAGTAGATGTACTTGAAAATTTATTAGACTAAAATAATTTTTTTTTTCATCTTGCACAGAGCTCACTCATACAAACACATCAGTATTTTTTAACAAATATTTCCATAAATTATTGACTGTTGTAACTTTGACTAAGACCTTTGAAAGAAGAAGTTTTAGTTTGTGGTCAAATAACATACCTGTTCTCAGAAATAATTTATTTTCCAAAGAAGAAAACACAGATGATCTTTTAATGTACTGCAAAGGGAATATAAGGCGGAAAACTAATAATTACAATATTAAGTTTTCCCTAGTGGATGGGCTACATATTGCTGCCTCCTATCTTGAAAAATGTTGAGTGGAACACCATTATTGTAGTAACCAGCTTCTCATACTTGGCTACAATAACAATATTTGCCATTGCCTTCAAGTAAGTGTGGGAAATAAAGACAAAACTGTAATTAGGATCACCGTATCCAAGCATATGGAGCAGTTAGATACAGAAACCAGTGTAAAACGATTTGTCTCTTATATGTTGATCCCTTGAGACTCAAAATTGTTTCTATCTCAGCCTTCTACTTAAATTAATTTACCAAACATAAAAGTACAATCTAATTTGGAAAAATATTATGAAAACAGCACCAAAAAGTCCCATCCATCCTCACAGTTTACGTTTACTTTATATAATTTAATATCCATGCTTATGTTATAAAACAGAAAAGAAGCACAGGTATTGTGGGCAACGTGTGGATGAAAACAAGGCTGCCCTTTTAGAAGCATTTGTCCTCTACACAACTATTATTTTCTTCCAGCAGTGAATCTGTACAAAGGTTTACTGCACAGGGAATATATTAATGGATCTATTTAAAAAGGACAAATATTATACTGCAAACCATGCTCACACTATCACAGCCAAACAGATGCTAGAGAAGTAGCACTTGGACATTGTTTTTGCAGAAACAAAAGGTTTATCACTGGAGTGGTATAATGTTTCAAGAGTGCTGACCTACTTACACACCATAACACTCTGAGGAGTGTCTGGGGAGGCAGGAGACCCTGGAGCAGGGCGTGTTTTACAAGCCAAGTCATGAAACTATGACCAAGAGCACAACTTTCCTTGTTGCAGCTATTTATCATTGACAGAGAAATATTGGGCAAGTTTATTTCCATCTCAGTACAGAAATTTAAGGTTTAGTTGTCTAATTATCCACTGATTGCTCTAGGCTTCCACTACCTTCGTTGGAGAGCAACCCACACATGCAGTCTCTCTGACCTACTTTAACTACCTACCTCCAGATGAGATTAATTTCTCCCTGGATGTGCCTGCCTCTCCCAGCTGCCTATAATGGGAGGCGGGGTAAATAAGCTGAGAGTTTGATAACTAACTTTTTGAGACCTAAGTGAGATATATCCCACCCATAGTCTAAGAAGAGTGTCTTCATGGCTTACAGACACCTGAGCTAAGTCATGTAAAAAAACGAGCACGTTTTTATGAGTTTCTTATGAATGTGACTTACGAAATGACTACTAACTGAATTGATATGGGATCTGTCCACACTGCACCACAGACTCTCTGGTGAGCTAATGGATGAGCTACCCAGCTTTTCCACTTAGATATTCTCATAGTTTACCTCCTGGTGAAGCCTAGACATACCTGAAGTGGAAAAGCTGGATGGTATCACATTTACTCACCATGGTGACAAAGCATTAGGAAAGGTGTGCCCAGCATAGAGAAAATAACATAACAACTAATTTTACTGAAAAAGGTGTATGTCTATTACCCAAGGACATTTTCTTTGGAGCATTAAGACCCTACTGCTATTTAAAGCAGTTAGTGTTATTTCCTCTAAGGCTCTAGAATACATTTACCTAACCAGTAAATGGCCCTTTGCAGTAGTGTAAGGAGGTTATGAAAGACTGGTTGCATGTTATTGAAATGATACAAGAATACAGACAAATTTACTATTAGGCACAGTTGCTTCAGCTCAGGTGATTCTGTTGCTGGTGAATAACAAAGTGTGACAGTGACACAGAGGTAGGCTGTTAGCAGAACATTATCTCAGGGCAGTGGCACAGTGGTGTATTACACTTGCACATCAGTGATGACATATACAAAAAAGCTGGATTTTTATCACTCTGCAGATGAAACAGGTAAACAACAGGGAACAAGATAGTTTAAACTGAGCTAGATTTTGTGTATTTAAAAAAAAACCCAAAACACTGAAACTCCCAGGTTCATGGGTGAGCTACAGTCAGTTTGAAATCCTATCAAAACTTCCATCAACAAAATCTCTACAGCTTTTTAACTTAGTTTGAGAGATGCCTGCTATGCCATGCCATAAAACCATGAGGGAAAACCACTTCCTGGGTACCATTACCCATGTGTTTCTAAAGTATCTACTTCTTGGGCTGGGTTCCCTTTAACAAGTCAGCATGCTGATGAATTGCTAGGTTTGATAGCATTTCTGCTTGTTCTGATAGAATATTTTTTATAATCTTCCTTCTGAAAAAAAAAAAAAAAGATGGTTATTTAGACTCTTAATGTTTTTGTAACAGATCGTCTTGCTTGGGAAGAAGCATTAAATTCAGTTTACCTAGAGACAGAGGAGAGAGGATTTAAGGAGAGGTAAATCTCCAGCATGGCTCAGAGACATTTTGTTTTTCTGTATTTCCTATAATTTGAATGTGCATTAAATCTTCACCTGAAAGATGCTGAACAAAAATGAGTGCAGCCCCATTTCTTTATGAAGCTGCTCTTGTTCTTGGCTTGGTGCTCTGGATCCAAAGCCTGGCTTTCCTGTGGGTGCTGGGCAAGGCACTGATATGGTAAATCCGATTATTTTCTAGCATACACTTGAGATTCTAATGCACGGACTTATCCTGCCCGATGTGCTAACTTTCACTTCAGGGAAACAGGTGCCGCATCCAAGCTCTGGAGTTAGTGTTGTTCTGGTTTACGTCATTTGGAGGTTAGTTCTTCAGAGGCTCCTATTTGGCACCCTGGTATTTCTGCAACGCTATATAAATATTTATTATAAGCTCCTGATACATCTCAGTTGCTTTTATGCCCAAACCTCTTCTGTAAGGTGACACATGGCTATGTGACTTTGATTTCACACTTTTTACTGAGTTTTATTTCTTACTCACCTGCTGAAACAGCAAATCCTCAGGGCCTGCACAGCAACCTGCATGGTTTTTATAGGTCTGTCTCCTATACAGCATACATAAATGACATGTGCTTTTTTATAGCAAAGCATCACTAGCCAGTGAAGAAAACAGAGCTGTTAGCATAGCTTTTGTGTATATCACCTGCCAATATTTGGATTATAGCAGTACATAGGGGCTCAGCCAAGATCAAGGTCTCCTGTGCTGGTGCCCAGGGAAACTCCAGCCCTTGGCCAGCCCCACAGGTGGTAGGAAGGCAGGAAGAGAAGTGATAGCACGTGAGATGCACGTACTTTGCTTTTTAGAGACAGCAGTAGTGCATCAGCTCTGATTTGATAGCAAAGGGACTGCATGGCCACAGCACTGAGGACCAGTGCAGTGGAGAATGGGATGCACTGGCAGCGGGAAGCTATCCAAGAGGGAATCGCAGCGGCACCATGTAAGTGGCATTGCAGTTCACAGTTTGGCAGACCAGGGAGAAGCCAAAAATCAAAAACAAACAAAAAAAGAAAAGCACCAAGTCGGTAGGGTGCTTTTGGTTTTAGATTCATCGTAACACCACAGAATCCTATGGTGAAATCTTGAATCTATAATTTGCTTGACATTTACATTACTTTGTAAGCGAGCAGTTATAAATTCAGCCTGAATAAAGTGAACAGGATGTGGTGCCAAGATATACATGCTGGGAAAGTCCTTATGGGCACCTACGTCATGATTTTGCTAAAGAAATTTTGGGCTTTTCAGCATGTTATTGTTTTGTTAGTCTTTTACTACCTGTATAAGCCTACAGTGTTCCTGTAATTACGTTTGCAGGCTCATACCTTTGACGTAGACAGAATTATTTCTGTTCAATATGCTGAGTTTTAGTCCATTAGTCAGCCATAATATGTCCTAATATGCAGGACTGAAAATCCCAAACCAATACAAACAAAATATATACATCCTTGTCTCTCTATGCTTGTGTGTACATTTCCCTGTTTTCTAAAGCTAGTTTTAGTTAAAAGATTCATAAAGCTATTTATTTTGTAATTGAAAAAGAAAAAGGATATTCCTGTGAGAACAGCAGAAAGCTAAAATAATGATTCTCTGCAGATCTTATTATTCCTCCCAGAATATATATAGACACCATTGAAAGCGCCAGCAGAAGTGAGATTTGCTGGTGAAAATTAGGGTCTGAGCAGCACAACCTGAGAACGCTGCCCATGGCTGATAACAGATTGTCAACATTTGGACATGTTAGGTACTGAAAAATATACCTCAGACTACACTGCAGAGAGTCTTCTTGTCAGCTTCTAATTTCAGTTACTTTTTTCTGGTTTTACTGAGAAACACAACCCTCCCCTAACTCTTCCTACCCTTGTTCTTGTTAAAGAACATAAGGGTTCTTATCTTCAATCTTCAATCTATCAATCTGAAATGGCATGTCAAGTTTTCTTGCTTTTTGTTTCCTTCTGTCCTTTATACGGCTGCAACGCACAACTCCGAGAAGTCTTCAAACTTTTCCAGTTCTCAGAGCTCTGCTGAGCTAACGAGTGCTCAGGGGCAGCCCTTGCTCCTTGTATGGACTATCACAACGCACTCACCATTTGCAGTGTCACCATGGTGCATTGGGTGTGTTGATTTCGGTACTCAGCTCCAAAACTGTTGGACTGATTTTATTCCAGTGCATTGCAGGGGGATTCCTACCAGCTTGCTGTCCAATTACTTATGATTGCTCACTTAATTTAGCAAAGATGAGAGAGACATGCATGAGCATGTATTTGGTGTTTCTCTTTCTGTACCAGTTTGGGGTCTGCCAATAGAGGTTTAATTTCAAGGGCAATGTGCTGTCTCTAGCCTTTTTCTGTTCAGTGGACATGAACCAGCCAGGCTCAGAACAGCCCATAGCTGTCTGCCTGTCGTCACGGCACTGGGCATCAATATGGTGTTGCCCTCTTGGCTAACCCATCTCCAAAAGAGAATGAAAAGTAGAAAGAGAAAATGTCTGGCAAGGAGCCACAGAGCACAGAAACAATGGCAATCTTTAACTCTCACCAAAATGAAATCTTCTTGTCCTATGAAAGGACAGGAAACTTAATAACTGGGACCTGCAGTCAAATCAACAGCAGTTGGAGTTATACAGTGCTTCAGGCCACAATTATTTAGGCATCTAAATATGGGTCTAGGTACATAACCTCAGGCCTAAAGTCAAAGCTCAGACCATAAGCAAACTGCAACTCATTTTTCTATTAAGATAGCATCTTGCTTATGATAAAGGCTATGCTTGGTCCTACATTTATAAATAAACCCCCAATAAAACGGTAACTCTGTTGGTACTGAACAATTCAATATAGCAGGCTAAAAATATTCCCAAATCAATTTAGGGTTGAAAGGTTTATGAAGTTACTAAACTTCCTTATTTTTTTTTCAGAATGAAGGTTTACATGATGCTGTCATTCACAAACCTGCATGTATCCGAAAGATAGATATTTATTAAAATAATCAGGTACAGAGGCAAGTGAAAAATAGAATAAGGCAGTTCAAGGTATGATGGATTGTACTGTAACTGTCTAGGATATCTTGTTTTAAACATGAAAATGTAATATTATATATTGTATTTTAAAATAGATCATGTATGATTAAGTTTGAGTATTTAGTGTTTTTATCAATGAATTTGAGGGGGAAAGGAAAAAGTGTGGTAATGAAAACTCTGATAATGAAAAGGTTAGCAGTACCAGCACTGCAAACAAGGATTTGAATATCAAATGAAAGAGCCCTGCTGAACCTTTAGACTGGAATTACAGAAGTGGGAGAATATTTAATAGGGACTAATAGCAATAACTACCATGATAAACCTGAGATTTATCGTTAGGAAAGGAGAGAAGAAGAAACATGCATGCGATGGTCAATCACACTCAGTGAGATGCTCTAACAAAGAAAGCAAATACAGGGCTAAAACCTACCAGATCAAGTATTTGTACTGCAGATGAGCAAGTATTAACCCATTGTGCAAGCTGCTGTTGCAGTCTCTCCGGAAAACTGATTGCAACTCTGGTCATCTAGTTTAAAAAAAACAACAGAAAAGCAGATTCCAGCTGCCATAGGTGAAGAGGAAGGTCACTCAGAAGGTCAGAGACTTTCTGTCATCTTGGGGGAGACTGAAAAGAGCTTGGCTTGCTCACTCTGGCCAATAAAAGTTTGGATGGGCTAGAAAGGCTATTTTCAAGAAGACTGGAGCTGGGGCTTAGTGCTTTGCAGAGTGAAGAGCTAGGATCTCCATGCCATGAAACCAAAGGGTACAGCTGTCTGTGAATAAATTTAAGATGCAAGCCTGAAGAAAGCTTCCATCCTTCAGAACAGAGCTTAAAAAGGCTTAGAAATTGGGCAAATATCCACAGCATTTTTAATATGGAACAAGGTATATTTATGAATCAGTTTATGTGGCGTGATTGCTGGAGACAGCAGGGTTCTGGATCAGGTGACTCAGAGGTGACTTACAGTCCTACAGTGTACTGAATGTTCCTCCTATATGCAGGGGCTCGAGGGGGGAAATTTATTTCATTATTTGTTAAAAAAATACAGATTTCAAGCTATGTAGCAGACTGCCCAGGAGGAATAGGAAAAAAAAATTATATACCCATCAGTTTTTTTCTCTTGGGTCACTTAGACCAAACAGTATGGAACTACAAGGGAAAAGACTGAGGCTTGACAGTGGGTGAGGCCCTTCAAGCATTCCTCAGAAGTATGTTTCAATAGAATCATAGAATCATAGAATGGTTAGGGTTGGAAGGGACCTTCAAAGGTCATCTAGTCCAACCCCCATGCAAAGAGCAGGGACAGCCCCAACTAGATCAGGTTGCTCACAGCCTCATCCAGCCTGGCCTTGAACGTTTCCAGGGATGGGGCATCCACCACCTCTCTGGGCAACCTGTTCCAGTGCTCTACAACTCGCATTATAAAAAATTTTTTCCTAATATCCAATCTCAATCTACCTCCCTCTATTTTAAACCCATTACCCCTTGTCCTATCACAACAGGCCCAACTGAACAGCCTCTCCCCTTCTTTCTTGTACGCCCCCTTGAGGTACTGGAAGACCGCTATCAGGTCTCCCCAAGCCTTCACTTCTCCAGGCTGAACAGCCTCAACTCTCTCAGCCTGTCCTCATAGGAGGGGTGCTCCAGCCCTCTTATCATCTTCGTGGCTCTCCTCTGGACCTTCCCCAATTGGTCCATGTCCTTCTTATGTTGGGGACTCCAGAACTGGACACAGTACTCCAGGTGGGGTCTCACCAGGGCAGAGTAGAGGGAGAATCACCTCCCTCGACCTGCTGGCCATGCTCCTCTTGATGCAGCCCAGGATGCGGTTGGCCTTCTGGGACACAAAAGAGCACATTGCTGGCTCATGTTGAGCTTCTCGTCCACCAGCACTCCCAAGTCCTTCTCCTCAGGGCTGCTGTCAATCCATTCTCTGCCCAGCCTGTATTTGTGCCTGGGATTGCCACGACCCAGGCGCAGGACCTTGCACTTGGCCTGGTTGAACTTCATGAGGTTGGCACGGGCCCACCTCTCCAGCCTGTCCAGGTCTCTCTGGATGGCATCCCTCCCTTCGAGCGTGTCGACGGCACCACATAGCTTGGTGTCATCGGCGAACTTGCTGAGGGTGCACTCTATCCCACTGTCCATGTTGCTGACAAAGATGTTGAACAGGGCT
>WHYT01017261.1:164345-210945 GCA_009806455.1 Tetrax tetrax | reverse complement strand
TGGTTAGAGTTGGAAGGGACCTTCAAAGGTCATCTAGTCCAACCCCCGTGCAAAGAGCAGGGACAGCCCCAACTAGATCAGGTTGCTCACAGCCTCATCCAGCCTGGCCTTGAACGTTTCCAGGGACGGGGCATCCACCACCTCTCTGGGCAACCTGTTCCAGTGTTCTACAACTCGCATTGTGAAAATTTTTTTCCTAATATCCAATCTAAATCTACCTCCCTCTATTCTAAAACCATTACCCCTCGTCCTATCACAACAGGCCCTACTGAACAGCCTCTCCCCATCTTTCTTGTAGGTCCCCTTGAGGTACTGGAAGACCGCTATCAGGTCTCCCCAGAGCCTCCTCTTCTCCAGGCTGAACAGCCCCAACTCTCTCCGCCTGTCCTCATAGGAAAGGTGCTCCAGCCCTCTGATTATCTTTGTGGCTCTCCTCTGGACCTTCTTCAACTGGTCCATGTCCTTCTTACGCTGGGGGCTCCAGAACTGGACACAGTACTCCAGGTGGGGTCTCACCAGGGCAGAGTAGAAGGGCAGAATCACCTCCCTCGACCTGCTGGCCACACTCCTCTTGATGCAGCCCAGGATGCAGTTGGCCTTCTGGGCCACAAAAGAGCATTGCCGGCTCATGTTGAGCCTCTCGTCTACCAGCACTCCAAAGTCCTTTTCATGGCTGCTCTTGATCCATTCTCTGCGCAGCTTGTATTTGTGCCTGGGATTGCCACGACCCAGGTGCAGGACCTTGCACTTGGCCTGGTTGAACTTCATGAAGTTGGCGCGGGCCCACCTCTCCAGCCTGTCCAGGTCTCTCTGGATGGCATCCCTCCCTTCGAGCGTGTCGACGGCACCACATAGCTTGGTGTCATCGGCGAACTTGCTGAGGGTGCACTCTATCCCACTGTCCATGTTGCTGACAAAGATGTTGAACAGGGCTGGGCTCAACATGGACCCCTGAGGGATGCCACTGGTGACCTGTCTCCACTTGGACATCAAGCCATGGACCACCACTCTCTGAGCGCGGCCATCCAGCCAACTCCTTATCCACCAAGTGGTCCATCCATCAAAGCCATGCCTCTCTAGTTTTAGAGAGAAGGATGTCGTGTGGGACAGTGTCAAAAGCTTTGCACAAGTCCAAGTAGATGATATCCGTTGCTCGTCCCATGTCCAACAATGCTGTCACCCTGTCATAGAAGGCCACCAAACTGGTCAGGCACAATCTGCTCTTGGTGAAGCCGTCTTGGCTGTCACCAACCACCTCCTTGCTCTCCATGTGCCTTAGCATGGTTTCCAGGAGAATCTACTCCATGACCTTGCCAGGCACAGAGGTGAGGCTGACCGGCCTGTAGTTGCCTGGGTCTTCCTTGCTACCCTTTTTGAAAATGGGGGTTATGTTCCCTCTCTTCCAGTCATCGGGGACCTCACCAGACCATCACGACTTCTCAAATACGATGGCCAATACATAGATTTATTTTAAAGCTACCTTGCTCCAAGTAACTAAAATTCTCTCCTCTTTATTTCAAACTGTATCCTGGGGTCAGAAAACACCTTTTATTCAGCTATCTTTATTACTTCCATGATGCTGCTAGATTTCAATAATTTGGGGCTCTTTTTTCCTCCGCTAAAGCTTATGCCTTCAATCTGTACTTTTTTTTATCAATCCAAGTAGATATCTTAATTGAACGTGCCTGAACTGAGCCTGACTATGAATATGGAAAGGAGCAGGGAAGGGAAGTTCACAGCAGGAAAATAATCACTTTCCACAGGATTTCTCCATTTTGACCTACTGGCCCTTGCCACTCAGCATTTTGCTTCTTTTCTCACAGCAAGTTGAAGTTTGTTTTTTTTTTGCTCATTATTAGTGGACAGATTCATAACCTTATCTTCCACTTTCTGGGTCACCCAGTGAGACCCTCCTGACACCTGAGTGACTACATCTTCTCATTCTTTCCACTACCTCCCCAAAAAGTAGGATGTCAAGATGTGAGGGGAGAAAGGAAGTAGGACTTCCTGCCTTTGGTGTGTGCAGGGAGAGTGGTGGCAGTGTGGAGTGTATTTCAATGAAACTTTGACCTCAAGCTGAAATATTTCCTCGTGTACACACGAAAGGTGTGTCTTGATGAACAAAGCCCTGTAGGAATCACAGAGGTTGCTTTCCAGTGGCTTAGCTACCCATCTGAGATACCTATTTGGCTGTTTCTATGTGGGAGTTGCAGCAAAGACCTGTCTGAGCTAGGGTTAGATTGGCCACCTCGCACAACAGCAGGAATCCAGCTGAAGCAACGCTGTGCTTACGCAGACTGAGCAAGCCACCATTTTTGGGAGGATCTGTCACCCATGCTGGTCTCCTTGCTGCTGCAGCTAAGCTGCTGTCAATCACGGCACAGTCGGAGCAGTGACTGTAAGATAGACATTTTCATTGTTTGTAAAGGGTGACAAACTCAGGCCCACAGCTGGTGCAGAAAGGCTGTTGGAGAGCCGTGCTGTAGCGTGGAGCCTTCAGCCTCCTCCATTCCTAAATGATGGAAGGGCAATATACTTGCACTCTTTGCTAATGCTTGTTCCTGCTATGCCATATAATAATAAATTGAGTTCTGCATCTTCTAGTTGATAAAAGTTGTTTATCTCCAGCTGAGATATTGGACTTGATTTATATTAGACTGCTTTTTCTATTTCTACTGAGTTATCTACAAGACAAAACACTCAGGGAAGGGGAAAAAAAGCTTTTTTTTTTTTTCCTTTGTGTTGTTGTGTTTTAAGGTCAGCCTCATTGCCTCTTTGTAACAATCCTGGAGCGCTGATTTAATTGGGGTTGTACTGTAGCCCAAAGTTTTCTGCATATTCCGGCAAAGGCCATTAGTAAACATAACACAAAACTGCAAGCATGTAGGTCTAGATAATGCATTACAATATTTCCTAACCTGTTGTGGAGGTGGGTTTACCTTCCTCCAGGCTTTTAGTGGTGGACTGCAGTAGTAATATATTAAATGTGCCTGGCACAGTTCTGTGATCCCAAGGCCAAATGGCCCAGGGAAATATACTTCAAAGTTCTCCTACCTTGCTGTGAAGGATACTCCCATTGACCCTGTCTGTTGGGAATGGTCCCTGGCCCATGTGAACAGCCAGCCCATGCCTGGGAACTCTTTAAGGAGTGCTGATGGACCCAGAACAAATTATGGTTTTGCAGGAAGGATGACTGAGTGCCCAGGTCTGTATTCGAGTATTGCTGAATTGTTAACATTGGCATAACCTGAGTGTCCTGCACTGACGGAGTTTCCCGGGGTCATCACACTTCCTTCTCTCTACCCTCATCACTAAGAAGTCTCCCC
The DNA here is from genome assembly GCA_009806455.1 of Tetrax tetrax. Classification (NCBI taxonomy): domain Eukaryota; kingdom Metazoa; phylum Chordata; class Aves; order Otidiformes; family Otididae; genus Tetrax; species Tetrax tetrax. The sequence continues at coordinate 207,619 of WHYT01017261.1, read as the reverse complement.
TGGTATCTGCCCTAAATGTGGTAAAGTTAGCAAGAATAACTTATAACAATGTTTATGACAACGTAAGATTCCCATTTCTTTCTCAGTCCTCACTTTCCAAGCTGAACAACCTTTTTTTTTTCCTCTGTAGATTTTCCTTTCCAGACCCCTTACTGCTCTTACTGCTTACATTTCCTTGTATTTTCTCTGACTTATCTTCAAGTGTGGTCTGGATTCGGTGCTCCTGGTAACACTTGACCAGCACTCTACACAACAGAAGTAAGATCTTCTCTATCTTATTGCACACCTCATTTCTGTAATGCTTCCCAACATGAAAACTGTCTTCCTTCTGCAGCGCTAGATTGCTGCATCCATACCAGTTTTGTGACCCCCATAAATGTGGCTCTTTCACCAACACACAGCTGTCTAGCTGATTGTTATCCCCATTGATTTGTTCTGTAATAGCTTGCCAGGAATAAACCCTTTGCATTGCATTTGAGGCAAAGAAAGGCTAAATTAATCTTGTTGATTTTGGAAAACTACATCACCAGATCATTTTAAAATTTGGTCTGAACTTCCACAGCTTTTCCCACCCCTATAGCTTGTTATTAACCATTTTGGAGCTCTATGTAAATGAAAATATTGAGTAGAATGAGCTGAGGAGAGACTCATAAGGCAACTCACTTGAAATGCCTTCCCATTCTGTCTCTCTGAGTGTATTTTAACAATTAGTTGTGGGCTGCTTTTATGGTATTTTAAGCTGAGCCTGATTTCCTCAGGTGACTATGTGAATGGTGTGCAAGACAGAATTGGAATCTTCCCCCCAGCCCAGCTCTATTTTAAAGACAAGGTATATCCTTCCTTTCTCAGTAGGCATGTATCCCATCTTGGCAGGAAAATACTTTTTCTGCAAAAAGTCAGAAAGAGGCGATCTGGACCTGCCATACCAGCTTGAAAAATTCATCCTGGTGGAAACCTTGGAAAGTGTTTACTCTGGAGTTTCAGTTAATGCACAGTGAGCTGATCTGCTACAGGGTGCAGCTGCTTATTGCAGAAAATAGCTAGGTTGTTTTTCTGTATGTAGTAATGTTGTGGTTGGAGCTGTGATCCTCTGAAGATCAGTCTTTTCTAAATTACAGATCTTGCTTGCCCAAATAGGTAACATTTGCAAGCAGGGGTAATATCTTATAAGAAATTGGCTGATGTAGCTCCTATTTTAAATAAATTATTACTATAACAGTAAAAGAAAATAATAAAAGAAATTGTTTTGTTGCTATTATGGAAATGAGTGCATTAGAAATGCATACAAAGAGCATCTCAGTGACTTAAGCAATTGATCATATAAACTGTCGGCTCTCAGATTTTTGCGATGGCTTTTCTGTTTTCTGTGCTATGGTTCTCAAACCACTGTAACCTCCATTTGTTGGAAGGACAAACCTTGGGCTGTTCTCCCCACAGTAGAAAGTCTGTGAAAAGCACTACGTTCACCCCCTGAGGAAGGAAAAGACAGGGTGCTTGTGATCATTGGGTGCTCATTCCAGGTAGAGACCTGTTACCTGAGTGATGGCTCTCACAGGGAGATACAATTTCAGTTTTGCCGTCTGTCCTCCAGATGTCTGTCTGCATTTGGGAAGGCCACAAAGGAAAGATTAAGGAAGAGGTTGGTTTGTAGCTTGGAGCTAGCTGGTTTGCATGTCAGTTAAGACATGTAGGACTAGATGTCTTCTTTGATGGTCTGGATACGTAGCTTAGATTGAGAAATGGGGCCAGCTGAGGATCTGAGACAATATAGGAGGTGGGTGGACATGGAAGCAGTAGTCCATCACATAGCAAAAGGCAGTGCTGCATATCTTAACCAAACATTTTTCATTTGCTTGTTGCTTGTGGGATCTGCTCAGTGCAGTAATTTTTAAATACATGCATACTCCTGGGATCTGTTTGCTGCACAACTGAGACTAAGAGAGAGAATGTTTATATTCAGCTGTTCATCAGTGTGTAAATCCCCTTGATTAAAATATCTGTCAACTCGGCGAAAGTGTAAGGGCCTGATTCTGAGAGCCATTGGTTGCTGAGTATCCATTAACCTTCTTTGGACAAGACTTTAATCCATTTTGCTTTGACAAGATTAAGTGACAGTAAATGTTCCTTTGCCTATTTCTACTCTTTTGTTAATTTGCAGAGCTCAGTATTCAGTGTGTGCTATTTTTATTCATGAGATGTGGCACAAACTTAACAAAACTACTTATAACTGCAGTTTGCAAAACTAATTTCCATGCCATGATGTAGAAGGTGCTATATTATGTCTTTTGTTAATTAAACCAGAAAATACAGATTTAAGGGCCACTACAAGGCAGGCTTAAACAAACATAAGCCAAATTAGAAGCAAAACTTGCATTTTAGCTCATTCATTGTTCAAGTCTCGCACTTACAACATTTGAGATGCAATTATGAGATGTTATAATGTAAGTTAATCACCTTTTATTGTTCAGCCACTACGCCATGACAAAAATTACATTTTATGTTCTATTTATAATTATTTTTTTAAAATATTTTTTTTTTCTTTTTCAAAGGGAAGAGCTTTCTCTCTTGCTGAAGATTTTTGCGTGTTTAGAGTTCTTTACATGACTACAGATGAAAATATAAAACAATTTTCCATTTGGAGCCATGTGCAAGTGGCAGTCTTCTGACACAGGCAGTCTTTCTTTCCTATCTAGGCAAGGTTGCCTCATTTAAATGACACACTTCGGTGTACATCGTCTCCTTTATAGGTATATGTCAAGAATTTTCATGCGCAGATGCTCATAGCAGCGCTCTTGATATCATGCCTGTATGGCAAGTCAGACATGAGCAAATTATGTATTTGAAAGAATACTGTTTGTACTCTCTGAATTTTTAAAATATGTTGTTTTAAAGCATTTAAGGATATTAAATAAAAGAGAAAAACTGCACAGGCAAAAAAAATACATTGCACAGGATTCATTTAAGCTACAGCAGCACAGTTATATATTAAATATATTTAAAAAAAAAAAAACAGAATTAGAAATTTTAAGGATTAGTTTGCCTGTCACAAAAAAACAAATTGAATGCCTCCATTCTTCTTTTATAGAAAGACAAATGCTTTCAGAGTGATTCATAAGGGAAAAAAAAAATGGAGTCTTTTATTTACTTACTGTCCCAACAGGAGAAAAACTAGTCAGGCTTGCCAGCTTGATGCTATGTACACTATTTGAGATCCTACGTCTTGTTTCATCAAGTGTTTATAGTTTCATATTGAAAAGGCTGACAGACTTCCTATTACACAAGTGCTATCAGGTGCCTAAAACCAAAATACTTCACAATACAGCCTTATTTCAGACCTAATGAATTTGTATATTTTTCAAACATCGGCAAAGAGGGACTCTTACCCTCCTAGATCTCATGTGCATTTTCACTCTTACAGAGGATTTTTCTGCAGCAGAGTACATCCACCTTTGTAAGTTGAATTCAATGAGATAATTTTTATAAGTGCCCCTCAACACAATCGGGAGCCTGCCTGTGTTTATCATCTATCTCTGGTTTTGCCATACATGTATATAACAGGTAATACAACTTGTCTCAGCACAGGTTACAGATAAATAAAGACAAACCGTTGTGACTAACTGGATCAATGAGAAGCAGGAATATACACCTATGTTTGTGATACGTATCAACTGTATGGTTTTGAATATTGTCTTGATGACTTGGTTTTACAGTCTTCCCTTCTTTACACACTACAATTTAAAAAAACCCACATAATCTTGGACAAGGACATCTACTTACTTTCTTAAGTGTAGCCTTAGGGATTTTTTGACTATTCTTATACCTAAGTCGGGTAAAGAGCTGTACCACAGCTCAATGCATATGGGCTGACAGTGCTCATGAGCATACCAGACTGAAGAATCAAGATCAGCTTTCAGCTGAGTCCAAGGTTACAATAAAGAGAGACAGAGTATATTTTAACAGGAATATCAGTAGGAAAGTGGAGATTTTTTTTTCTTTTACTTTATTTTCATGGTTGTAAGGCAGCACTCTGAAGTAAATATGAGGAACTGAAATAATTTATATACCTGACCACATAAGTTACAGGTGCAGTAAGAGATGTAGGCAGGTAAATTCTACTCTTTGTCCCTCTGCTTGGGAGTGTTCTGATTTTGGCAACTCACACAAGAGCTGCAGAAGCTGTTTAAAAATACTTGTTTATAGAGCTCAGATGAAATATTATTATTTTGCTGGATGGAGACAGCAACAGGAACAGGTTAACTCTCTCAGTCTTCACCTAAGCAGTTGGAAGCTGTGACAGAAAGGACAAAGCATGGCATTTGGAGAGCGCAGGCTACCTCATGTTTGGGAATAACCTGTCTTTAGCCACATTTGGACCCAGACTTTGTTGCAGCACTCTGTTTTGTATCTGGTTTTGTGAGTGGCAGGTATACCCGTTACGTAGCTCAGTGCCACAATACAGCTGAATCTTTTGAAAACCCTTCAGATGGCAGCAACTAAGTCAATAATCCAACCTATAAAAAGTCATAGGGTCAGGTGCTGAATCCTGAATACACAAGTCTGAAGGGGATTTAGGGGTCAGAGTGAACAGACAATTCAGCGTGAAATTCCAGAGTGGTGCTGGAGCAGAAAAGATTAAAGCAGCCCATGGCTATGCAAGGAAAGAAGTTGTGAATTGTAGTAGAATGTAGTTTTACCTCAGTACATACATAGCACCAGTGAGTTCAACATTGGAATGACAGTCTGGGGTTCATCAGCACTAGTTTAGAAGAGCTTAATCTCATCCAGAAATAGATACGCAAGCTGGGTTGAGGTGAATTATCTGCTACTAGAAAGTTATTATAAAGGGAACCTTTCAGAAGTTTGCTGTCTGCTGAGATGGGTCCCATCTTTGCTGCTTATGGTTTGCTTGCAGGATGTTGAAAAGTTGGAGGTTGGTCAGAAGAGGGCAATGAAATGGTTTAAAAGCAAGAGAGTTCTAGTTACAGATGCAATCTGTTTAGTTGTCGTAGTTCAGCCCCGATCGGGAACAGACTACGCAGCCTCTCTCTCACTCCCCCCACCCTCCAAGAGAATATGGAGAGATAATATAAGAAAAAGGGCGTGAAGTTTGAGATAAGGACAGGGAGAAAATCCTTAAAGTTACGGTTATGGGCAAAACAGACTCGACTTGGGGAAAACTATTCATTTATTACTAAAAACAGCAGGATAATGAGACAGAGAACAAATTCCTTGAGCCCCACGTTGGGCGCCAAAAAGACTGTGATGGTTTAGCCTGAATTACCACACAGTTTCTCGCTCCCCCTCCCCCTCCCCAGTGGGACAGGGGAGAGAATTGGGAAGGAAGGAGAACTCGTGGGTTGAGATGAAGACAATTTACTAAAATAACAAGGGAAAACTACAAAAATAACAGAATATAAGGATATTAAAATATGCAAAGTGAACAATGTATGTTTTCTCACCACCTGATGTCCCAACGACCGATACAGCCCGTCCCGAGCAGCGATCATGGAAACAAAACTGAGCGGCGAGCAAAGGAGCAAAAGGGAGCCAGCAAGGGAGAGGGAACGATGCCAGCAAAATGAGAAAGATGGATGCCAGGAAGGCAGGTACCTGTCCTGGCCAGCCCCCACTTATATACTGAGCATAATGTTTATGGCATGGAATACTCTCTTTGGCCAGTTTGGATCAATTATTCTGTCTGTCTTTCTCCCAGCTTCCTGCATCTGCAAATTAGCAAGACCTGGAAAGCAGGACAGTGTCCTTGGTCTCATTCACAACAACTCATATCATCAGGGTGTTTATGAACATTCTTCACACACAATACAGCTACTGAGAGGAAAATTAACTCCATCCCTGCCGAAACCAGGACATTAGTTTATCAAAAGAAGTCTTGGAAATGACATGATTACAGTGTACTTTGAGGAGATAAAATACAGGCCCTAAAAGGTTCTTTATCCTAACAGACAAAAGCATAAAAAGAACTAATGGCTGTAAGCTCAGGCTTGTTAAATACAAATGAGAAATTAAAAACATTCATTATTTGTAATCAATGAGAAACAAATTACCAGGGCTGGTAGCAGATTCTGAATTTTTAGATAACTTCAAATTATGACTGGATGGAAGATATACTTTAGCAGAACATAAGTTATTTGGCTTAATATAATCACTCTTTATTTGCTGTTGTTAATAGAAGTATTAAATCTTTTCAGTCACAAAGGTTCCAGAATGATACATGATCTACAGATTTTGTTCCAATTTCTTTTTCTGTAAAATACTAAATGTAATTTTATTGTTTGCTTTTTGATTTTTTTTCAACAGTGATTGTGGGAGGAAATATTTTCTGAGAAACTACAGTATAATAAATAAATAAATAGCACATATAAAATACATTTTCAAATGTGGCTCTACTTCCCCTCAAGAGGCTTGAATGTAATATTGGTACCAAGCCCAGCATTTTAAGTCCTTCAGCAAAATTCATGCTAATAGACTCAATAGTTTTGGATTCTGCCTCTACTGCCCTGACACACTCACGAATGTCACATTAAAACAGCAAACACAAGAGTAATTATTATTCGAAGCAAACAAATTGCCTTGGAACCAGTAGAACTAATGCAGATGCCATCATAGGGATTTGTTTTCCGCATTGCTTTGTTTCCTCACAACAATAACCCAGCACCTTCCCTACCCCCTGCTACGATAATTGCTCTGCATCCTCTGCATTATCTCCAGTTTCCCTCTTTCTTTGGGCACAGAGGGGACCTGAATGGCCCATCCTCCCACATCCACCGTACGCTTATGTCTCAGTTGTATCCCTTTCTCTGAGGCTACACAAGGTGCTGTGTGTGGGTTGGAGTTGCGTGTGTTCCGACTCATCAGCCAGCCAACGCACATGATGAATTTGTTCTGACTGGGTTGCTGGCAATTGCTGTTAGACTCACTCTACAACCTTTCCCTCGGCACAGAACATTAATTTAGATCTCTCTCATCTGCCCTGCCACAAACTTTCATGAAATTTGTAGGAAATTATTTGTCAATGATATCTTACCTTTCTGTCAGATGGACTTGTAGTTGGCACAGGATAGATGGATAAGCAGAGACAGCAAGATCACGTAAGCTGCATTCCCCTGGAAAACCAGACAGAAAACACATAAGGTTTCTGTTACAGAACACACTGGCTTAACTTTTCTGGCCTGTAAATGTGTTTAAACCATAAATTTTCCATGGGAAATATGCAAGTTAGTGAGATGCAGACAGAATGAATTCAAGATGAGTTCAGGATGATATACTGAATGTCTGTAGCTTCAGAAACTAATTCTACTTCTACAGACAAGTACATTTTTAATATTGTTTTCCTTTGAGTAATGGTATATCTCATGCACTGTTAGATATTACAAAATTCCTTAGAAAAATACAAATGGATTTCAGAAGCTTCATTCTTCTGCCATTTATAGTCTGAAAAATATTAAGAAGTTTTCCTTCAAAAGGCTGAAAAGTCTGAGCTAAGTGTAGAGCTATGTGACATCTATTCTTCCTTTTCATGTATTTTTCCTGAGTAACCATATCTACGTTATTGTCATCAGCAGGACCTATGAAGGTAACAGTATGTAGCAATTGATAAGATCAGGCCTTAAATCTGCAGTGCTGCAGCTCATAGTTTTAAAAACAGAAGTCAAGGCTACAGGAGTCCGTGATACCCTTTGTAAACTCATTTAAATAAACTCTAAATTAATTATATGTAAAGTATTAAGAATGCAGACAGCAACAATGAAGTCAAAGATGTGAAAGTCTGCAGCAGGCTACAAGAAGAACAACTTTACATCTTGGAAATCCTTTTTAGTAGACCAATTTTTTTTTCAGATTTCCCTGCAAAATGATTGTTAAAGATGTTAAAGTACAGATAACTAACACCACTATGAAGTCCACTTCTAAAGGAATTTCACTTAAGCCCCATGTTCCCTGAGGTTCTTGGAGGAAAGGTTTATGAAGTAGAGCCTAGAAAATCCAAATAGCTGATTTAAACATAACTTGGATTCAAATTTATAAGAAATAATTACCACTGTGTATATGTCAACTTTTCAGTTTCCTACACAGGACTAACTGGCTTACAGAACTATGCAGGACCAACTAATTTATTTTAGTTGTTTCATATTCACTTCCACATTTTCACATGGTTGTATTTTTTTAATGAACAATTGTAATAGAAATGAAAATTTGTTCCCCCTTTTTATATGATTTTTTACAAGCAATTTTTTTTAACTAGGATTTGTCTCTCTCTGCATATTAAACATTTTTTTCTCTGCCAGATTCAATGTCAGGTAGGAGGACAAAAATATTGCATACTAGCGATAATTGGTAGTATCTCTAACCCAGCTGGCATGCTAGATGATGTTTTCCTGAGAAAATGTCACCTTCTGAGGAGAAAAGCAGAATTTCTCTTTAGTTAGGTAGAGGTCTTCTGTGTTGCACAAATTGAGGTATTTTGGCTTTTTTTAGTGCTTATCTGATCCTCTTTATATGATTTTTAAAAAGTTATTTTGATTGCACCTGATTCTAGTGGCTGAGAAAATAAGGAATAAAGAGTAAGTATAGAAGAACTTTGAGAGTGTCTACCCCCAGGTAAATATACAGTAAGTAATTCTCTCTCATTTCTAGGTAGACACAAAACGTAAATGTTGGAACGATTACCTGACTCATCCAAGAATCTTCTACAAAGTCAGACTCAGTCTAAAGGGTGCAAACTGCCACTCTAATGGTTCTTCTGACAAAAAAAAAAAAAAAAAAAAAAAAGGAAGTTAAAAGGATATTAACACAGCCATAGAAGAGTTAGTGAAAACTGAGTGACTGACTTGCTCATTTGGGATAAAGCAGACCTGTGACAATTGTTGTGGTTTTGTTTAGTGAGGGGTGGCCTAAGGTGGTAGCTTCTGTAGGAAACTGCTAGAAGTCGCTCCCCTTTGTTCACTGAACTCGGCTGGGCCTAGGACGGACCCACTGCTGGCCAGGACCGAGCCGACTGGTAGCAGAATGTTCTGTGATAACGTCTCTGTGATAACGTATTTAAGAAGGGGAAAACAGAAAAAAAAGAGAGTAGATGTGAAGAAGCTGAGCGGGGGCAGAGGCGCAGAGGGGGAGGAGCAGGCCTCGTGGGCCTTGCAGGCCTCACCGTCTGGCCTCTTGCCAGGCAGCCGACTGGGCCCAACTCAGCCCGGACTGGCTGCAAGAAGTGGAGAGGAGATGAGATGGATGATGTGAAGTGATTCTGAGAGGTGTCTGCCAACCTGTTGTGTAGAACTTTTATTGTGAGAGGAACAGCTGCAGACGTCAAGGTCAGTGAAGAAGGAGGGGGAGGAGTAATGCTGCTCCTGGCCAAGATTCCCCTGTGGCCTGTGGTGACGACCATGGTGGAGCAGGTTGTCCCCCTGCAGCCCATGGAGGTCCACAGAGGAGCAGAGATCCACCTGGAGCCCACGGAGGACCCCACACCGGGGGAGGTGGATGCCTGAAGGCAGCTGTGGCCTGTGGAGGGCCCACTGGGGCAGCCATTCTGGACAGACTGCACCCCATGGAAGAGATGACCCACGCTGGAGCAGTTTCACGAAGGACTGTGGCCCATGGGTGGGACCCCACACTGGAGCAGGGGAGGAATGTGAGGAGTTCTTCCCTCGACTATGAAGCAGCGGTGTAAAACAACGCGTGATGAACTGACCGCAACCCCCATTCCCTCTTCCCCCCTGTGCTTCTTGGTGGGGGGAAGGTGGTAGAGATAATGTTAAGCCTGGGAAGAGGGAGGGGTGGGGAAGGTTATCTTGTTGTCTGTCTCATTCTCCTGATAGTTTCAGAAATAAATGAATAGTTTTCCCCAAGTCGAGTCTGTTTTGCCCATAACCGTAACTTTAAGGATTTTCTCCCTGTCCTTATCTCAAACCTCGAGCCGTTTTTCTTATATTATCTCTCCCTATTCTCTCGGAGGGTGGGGGGAGTGAGAGAGAGACTGCATAGACTCTGGGGCTGAACTGCGACAGCTACATGAACTACAACAGCTTCAGCAGGAGCCTACACCAAAACTTAAAGCCATTTCTTACCAGTGAAGCAAAGTAGGTTCTTGGGCCTGGATCTTCCACATCCCAGGGGCATCTTCAAGTGACTGGGATGGTTTTCCCTGTCGACCTGTCAACCTGTTTGGGAAGATACTGCGGGAAGTTGACACCAGATCTACCGAAGTCCTTAGGCATTCAGCTCTCACTCAAAAGCTAAGTAGGAGTTGCAGGCTTGATGTCTCCAGAAATTGTCTCTTAGTTTAGAGTTGTGCTGCCATTCAGAGGAACCAGAAATGGGCTGAGAAGAATCTCATGAAGTTCAACAACAGGAAATGCAAAATCCTGCCCCTGGGAAGAAATAACCCACTATAGAAATACAGGCTGGGGGCCAACTGTCTGGAAGGCAGCCTGTCACAAAAAGACCTGGGAGTCCTGGTCAACAGTCGGTTGACCATGAGCCAGCAATGCGTCCTTACAGCAGGGATGGCCAACAGCCTGCTGGATTGCTTTAGGAGAATCATTTCCAATAGTGAGATACATCTGGAGAGCTGGGTACAGTTCTGGGCTTCCCATCACAAAGTAGACATGGACATACCAGAGAAAGTCCAGAGAAGGGCCATGAAAATGGTGAGGGGCCTGGAGCACTTGACAAACAATGAGAGTCTGAGAGAGCTGGGTCTGTTCAGCCCAGAGAAGAGAAGGTTCAGGGAGATCTTAATAATGTGTATGAATATCTTATGGGAAGAGTTTAAAATGATGGAGCTAGGCTTCTTTCAGTGGTGCCTAGTGACAGGACAGACAATGGGCATAAACTGAAATACAGGAAATACTATCTCAGTGTAAGAAAAAGCTTTTTTTTTTTTTTTTTACTGTGAGGATGGTCAAACACTAGAGCAGGTTGCCTAGATAGGTTGTGGATTCTCCATCTTTGGAGGTACTGAAAACCTTACTGGACATGGCTCTATGCAAACCTGCTCTAGGTGACCCTGCTCTAGCAGGGGGATTGGACAACGATCCTGTGATTCCTACTCTGGAGGTACCTGTGCAGGACTGGCGAGGCAATGATCACCGTCTTGTCTCATGGCACATTTTTAATGTTCCATAATAAATAATGTAAAATATAGTTTAAAAAAAAAAATTCTAATCGTTTTTAACATATTATTTTTCTTCTAACTTATTCACCACAGATTTTCATGTGGAACTTTCTAGTCAACAGCAATTAGACAGGTTTCAGGCACAAAAGATACATTAGGCCTAATGCAACACTTGTAATGTGAAAAGTATTCTATAGAGTAAGAGCTGACAGCCTACCCTTGGGAAAATATGGAAATTTGGCTTAGAGCTGCAGTTTAAACTTGGATTTTGCTCGTTAAATTCCCAGCAGGTCAGTGATTCAGTGTATGCATTCAGATAACCAGAGACAAGATATCTTGAAAATCACACCTTGTTACTTACGGAATGGGAAACGTGGGACGAAATATTAACTTTTCTTCGTCTTCCTCCTGTTAGCTGATCTATACCATTTTTAACTCCTATATCTATCAAGGGAAGAAGAAAGAAAAGGATAATACATATGCTGTTCATTATCATTGCTGTGACATGTTACAAGCACATGCACAGCCTGGATCATCTCGTTAAATTCTGGCGACAGGCTGTGCACAAACACCTCCCAGTTCTTCACAATGCACGAGTGACCTGCTCCAGCCAATCACCAGAAATGAATACAGGCTGGTACAAAACCAGTACCAAATAATTTTAAAATTATTAGCAAGCCTGCATAGTTCAGCATGTCCTGCTCTGTCGGAGAGACACATATAACTCCCTGTCATGGAAAAGGGTTATTTTCACCTCTCTAGTGGCAGCCCTGGGAGTTTTCCATCATTCTCTTCTGGTGCACACTCGATATTTGTTCACAGAGAAACTCATCTCATTCCCCTTCCGAGTCCTACCTTCCAGGTGGCAAAACACAAAAATCTGTGGCATTTTTTTCTTTAGTTCTGTTCTGTCAGTCATATCACTGTGACCTTCTTTTTCTCAAACTCCTTTGGTTTTTATGAACTGTGTTTATGAAAAAGAAAGTGCAAGCTAGAGCTCAATGAATAATAAAATGAACTAAATTGCAAATATTTTATTTAAACTTTTGGGGAAAGTTTTTCTTCTATAAGCTGCAAAAGAAATGAAAAAATGAATAATATATTGAAAAAATATCATTAAATGCATTGAGTGACTTATCTGAAGAATATTATTCAATAATCCTTAGGGAAAACAAGAACATGTTCCGCACATCAGGCTTCTAACGTGACATACTCGTGCTTTCCACATACCAATTATAGATGCTGTATTTCAGGCTGCTATTGCAGAATATCCCACTGGACAGAAAGATAGATTGGTAATGAATATTACAGGTGATGATTCTGGGAAAAAGAGACCCCATGCTCCTTGAAGGAGATGATACTTTCTTTTCGGAAATGGAAGAGCATTATACCGAGTGGTCACTCATACCTCTGTTCCCAGTATACTTATGAAACAATCTGGGAAAATCTAAACTTTGTTGTAGCTGTTGGAAAAATCTCCTAGTCTCAAGTCCCAGAAAATTACAATTCTTAGTTTAGTATTATGGGCTATTGACACGCTAATGACATATAGAGCTAGAAAGAGCTCATTTAAGTGCACTTGTAGATTCTGTGATTTGAAGTATTGTGTCCTTATATGTCAGTTTTTAATCTGTAAAACATGCTCAACAGCCCTTCCTTTCTGCAGTCCTTTTCATTTTCTATTAAAACTGCAGCATCTTGAGGACAAGGACTGTCTCTTTTCTCTACATTGGTATATCCCCTAGTACAATGGAGCCTCCGGATGCTATCATAAGACATTTTAATTGAGTATTACCAGAGTAAACTCCTAGACAATGCAATGAAAATCAGTATTATACATCATAACCCTGACAGTATTATAAACCGAAACAGCAGTCTGGAAACAGTCACATTGGCCTTTGAGTAAACACTTGAGATTTGATGATTGTCTTCAAGGTGTGGCTTAATATGAGATTTGCAAGAGATAATGCAGTGGAGCTGCTGGATATATTTTGATACAAAACTGGTTAATCCCTCAATATTCATTTCTTGTTTTGCTGGTTGATGCATGAAGACTCCAGGATTTAGAACACATATGGCTGCTCATCTGGTAGCTTTCCTTTTTGATCCTCTGTGATGGATCCTCTTCAATGCAGTAAGAGTGCGTTGACTGTAGTTAATGGCAAACTTTTCACCATATACAGATGCAACATGCTTTTCCAGGGAATAATTAGACCATTTTTCACACTAAGAGCTCAGTGTCACTGCTGACCAGTGACACTGGTCAGTGACCCCACTCATTCTTGAGAAAGGCTGTGGCCCTGTCTGTGGACAAAGCCTCACAGTCACCCATGGTATTGGCTCCCAAATCACTTTTCTCTTTGCTTTCTCATGTATTTGTCTACCTTTCAAACTCAGTGTCTTGACTTAGAGTCTGAAAGCACCTACCTTCCTGACACCAGCGTGCTCTCAAGGGCATCAGCCCACCAGGTCTACAAATTAAAACGAAGAGATCCTGAGGGGGTGAGCTGCAAGTGAGAATTTCATCTGTGCCTTAGGGTAGATACATAACACATCATTATGTTTGGTGCCTGCTTTTATATCTCCTTGTTCTGTTGTTTCAGTTTTTCTTGGCTGAAACAAGATAGATATTTTCTTGGTTGACCCTTGGAGGCTCAGAAAGAGGCAAAGAAGGTTGTGGTTACTGCTTCAGCTGAAATCCAATTCTCATTTCAAACCCTCTTACTTCAAATCTACTTTTGAAGTAAGAGTCAGATTTTCAGGAGGGAAAACCAAAATCTTCAAGGGTAATGGTTATATGCCATCAAGTAATAAAAATACTGCAAACTTCTTAACAATTTGGGGTTTTTTTTAAATGGTACTTAAAGCAAGTACGATGCTGGCTTGCTATAGCCTGTGCCAATGTGATGTAATGCTTGTTGCTCCACAGGCAGGTTGTTCTAGCTAGTTTTCTCTAGTGTTTTGCTTTGGCACCAACAGCATCCCTCATTAGTTTCTTTATTAGTACATTTAAATACCCTTTTAGCACCATTAAGTCTGAAATGGTTTTATTCTTCGTTCAGCAGTATTTGTGTTCAACATTTCCTCAGCGCTCTCTACAAAGGTCCTTACAGCAGATGTTATGACTCAGTTAAAGGAACGTGAACCAAATTGTAGGTAATGGTCCATGCTTATTTGTTTTGTGTAAGCTGTGGTTTCTATAGCTACTGTACATCTGCTTCATGCCATTTGCTGATCACTTTCTGTAGCTGTCTCAGACAAGATATTTAAAGCATGCTGTACTGATTCTGCTCGGCACAGCAATCTGATAACAGCTCGACATGTGAACCAAGCCACAAATTTGGAAACATGTGTGAAAGCAGCTGTTAAACCTATATAGTCATTCTCTATCTACTACCGGTACAATGTCCACCTCAGTGAAATGCAGAGGTCCAGTCTCAGCAAAAGACTTGAAAAGCCGACTAACGTTGAGTGCGAGTAGACATGGTCTCAGGCTGGTGGCTAAATTGGGCTCCCAGTGCAGAAACCCAGAAACAGAGACAGCAAATCTTTCTGTGTTCTGTGCTTTTAACAAAAATCAGAAAACATCCCTGGCTGAGTGATATAATTCTGTTAGGGTCGGTGGAATTACCTGAGAGCCACACCAAAGATAAATTTGATTAATTGTTTTTCTATTGAAGTTTTTCCTTTTGACCTAGAAGCACAGAAGTAGTATCTTGGCCTTTCAAATTTTGCCTTTATTGAAGGAATTCCTTTTCTGTCCTGAAACCTCTGCTTCTGTCAATGAAGATAATGCCATTTGGCTTAAACTTCTGGGGTTTAAGAGTGACAATAAAGGCTAATGTTTTTCTAATTTTACATAATTTGTGTACTTTTTTTTTTCCTGCCACCCTCTACCAGCCATTCTAGCTGCTTTATCAGGTTTTGGTTGCTAAGTGGGAGTTTGCTTTGTTAAGTGTATAAGGGAGGTAAAAAAAAGGTGAATTTGTTCATTCTGCCTTTACAGCTTACTTTCTGAAGGAAGTTGGTCTTACGTGATCTGTTTTTCAGGTCTTGCTTTATAATTGTTCATATGTTAGCTAATTTCAGCTGTATTTGACCAAAAGGGTAGAGACCTCAAAGGTATTACAGGCCTACAAACTACTTCTCCTTGGCTCCTTTTCCACCCATGAAATACCTAAATTAGTTCCTCCACTGAGGAAAAGGCTGCAACGGTTGGCCGCATTATGAGACAGCTGAGAATCCAATTGGGAGACAGCCTCTGGAAACAGGACCTCTGGAGTCCTGCAATACATAAATCTGCCGGTTTCGGATAGTGCTAAATGCTACTTCAACTTTAATGGTAAAACTTAGAGGGTTGTATTAATTTTCAGCATTATTTTTTGCACTGAATTTAAGGCATTTCTGGTCTTGGTGGCAACACAATAAAATCTGGATTTGTTACAGTGTGCAAAAGTTTCCTTATATTCAATTAATAGGATCATTTATTTAAAATATGATGAGAAGGTACCCAGCACATTAATTGCCTTTAGCAACTGTCACATAATAACTGGCTGGGGTTTATTAGTTTGTAATACTGGTCTTTCTGTCATAATCCAACATCATTTATTTTCTGAAAAAAAAAAAACCAAACCAAGAATAAAAACAAATGCTCTCTTACAGTCTTTTCACTCCTTCTCAAATTTCAGATACTATCCATACTTTCTTTCAGCTCCAGTAGAGCCCACAGGAACTGTAGTCTGTGAGGAAGCAAAGAATGCTTACTGTGTACGAGAAGCTGTAGCTCCAAGAAAAATGTAAATTGGATCCAGAGGAAAAAGAGAAATTAGATTGTTTACTCTGGGAAAAGTGTGAAAATCATTGAGAGGAAAACCTTACTGAAATCTTACATCCAGGGCAGAAGGGATTTTCTAGGACTAAATATGCACATTTTAATCATGAAATGAAGGAGTTTAAGCTAAGCATAGCCTAAGCAAGAAAAGCCCAGCCTGCTCTGCGCCTGAGCTAGAGGCATTTGGGCTCAATTTCCCTGCACAGTGCATTGCTGCAGGACATGGTTTGCACTAAACAAACTGCTGCAGGAAAGAACATGGCTGTTTTTTCCCATTTTGTTTAGAAAAGTTTCATTTTTCATTTAGAAGAAGATTCTGTGGCTCTTCTCCAGCAGTTTCTAGCATTGACGCAGCAATAAAGCGGTTGTCACGCTGCTGGCAGGAGTTGCCTGAACTTCTCACCCTCCAGGGAGGGAATGGAGAGCTGGTGGCTGCAAAGGGAAGATAAAACCGTCCCGTGGTGGAGGTGGCTGTGAGATGACTCCATGGGGTGCAGAAGGGCAGCTCGTGAAATACCAGCTGGGTAGGAGATGGCCACCGGCTCTCCTCCTCCAGGTTGGGTTGTTTCTGGTTGGGTGTTGGGCACGGACAGGTTGGCGCGTTGGTGCTGTTGCTGCCGGGCAGTTTGCTCCCTTCAGGAAGCAGATGGGCACTGCGGCATGGGCAGCTTGAAGGAGTCATTGGCCGAGTGTGGTCAGTAACGGGGCACTTCTCCAAACACAGCCCAACCTAATTATTGTCCTGTTTGCTGTTCCAGGGCAAAGGACGTTAAATGTGACTAATGCGCACTTGTCAACTAGTGTGTAGTTCGATACGATAGATCAGAGAGGGAGGGGGTAAGAGGGCATTACCTCAGAGGGAAGTAATGCCAATAAAATAGTATTTGCTACATGAGGCAGCAACATTAACTTGGACACGTGGATCAGATTTAATACTCAGTCTTTCATTTTTCTTCTGCTTTAGCAGCATTGCTTCTAATCATAATACGTTATTGGTTAGCCCAATATGGAAAGATGTTAAATCAGGGAAAAAACAATGTTGGTGGGTTGGGTTTTTTCTTCCTTGGATGCACAGAAAATCATGGACATCATAGTTATTAAATGAATAAAATGCTTTGTGCTGCTATAGCAGCACGATCTGATTTTACGATGCTCTTTAAACCAGAACGTAAGGAAGAAAAGTCAGATTTTTATATAAGCAAATATGATTCAAATCTCTGAAGTGAAAGTGTTTTTTTTTTTTTCCTGCGTATCACTGAAGGAATTAAAAGAATTGCTGAGAGGTATCTGCTTACTGAAATTCCTGACCTCACTGAAAGAGCCCATTATGCATGTATTTTTTTTTCTTCTAGTTTTTACAATACTTTACATAGTATATAATTACAATGTTATAGAAAAATGATACAGACTATCAGTCATCTGTTATACAATGTATCAAGAAAAAAAAATCGGTGTGTTGCATTTATATAAAACTCTTCCTCCAGTAGTGAGCTAACTCTCACACTTTCCCTGCAGCCAGAGACAGTGAACCAAAGCACGAACGGACTTAAATGCATTTACTTCAAGCAAAGGGTCCTGACCTGGTTTAACTCTATTCTGGAGACTAGTTTGACTGGCAAGCGTGTCAGGGTTTTTAGGGTTGGTGCCTTAATCCTCCAGGCCTTTCAGTGATATCTGACACTGTATTCACCCTTTCAGGGCTAATAAATGGCCCAGTGGGTGATTACCTTTAAATATTACAGCTGTTGAAAATAAATTATTGATGGGAATTATCTCATTTCTTTGAAGAGAGCTTTTACTTTTATTACATTAAAAAAAATAAGCAAAGTAATAGATGGATCATCATCTTTTTGGTCAAAGGAAAAAAAAAACTGTATATACTTTGTATATGGATGCTAATCTGAATTAGAATGCTACTTTTTGTCATTTTTTTTTTAATTCTTGTATTTGATTTTACAATCAAATAAATGTATTCTTTTGTTCCTAAAAAAAATGACCATGCACATGCTTTGGTGAATTGTTTGGTGAATTAAATTTGCAAAAATTTGTAAGTAGATGCTACATAGTTTAGCGTTGACATTTTGAACTTCTAGTGCAAAGTAGGCAATTTCTTCAAGAGGGTGATTTTTCTTCCTACTGAGTATTTGGAAGAATGTAACCTGAGACTCAAGCTGTCACAAACACATAGGAACATCGGAAAAGTGAAAAAATCTCTTTCTTATGGGCTATGAGAAAGAAGAAAACAGTTTGAGGCAGTCAAATCTCTACCTTTGCCTAAATTAGGAACAAAGAGAAGGAGCCAACAACCCTTGTCCTGGAAGCAGAACTAAGTAACTACCTCTTTGCTTGTCTGCAGGAGGAAACCTTAGGCTACATAGAGTGAGGCAGTGAAGGGCTTCAAAGTAGTGTTCAAAAACAGGTCACATACCGAGCAGAAAACCTACCTGAGAAGAAAACAGGGAAAGAGATAATCTCCCCTCTTTGGAGCTCATATACCTGGCTCAAAGGTGGAGAAAAAGGTAGTTTCACTGAGGACTCGTACACCACAAAGCCTCCTTCCTGGCAGGCGGCTGCCAGTGCAGCGCTCCAGCCCCAGCACTGGGCTGACTCCTACCTCTGCTGCTGTGGGCAGAGGCTGGAGCCTGGGTGAGGGGCAGGGTTGTGCACTTAGCTGTGTATCGCAGTGGTGAGCACCCAACATGGAGGGTTACTTTCCCCGAGCTCCTGAGCAATTCACACTCTCTGTTGTACACTGGGACTCAGAGGTAGCACATCCTGGGACATGGTATGGGTGTCTGCTGCTCTGGGACTGTGCACTTCATGATTTTAGCACCAGAAACAATGCTCCTTAGCACAGGTTAGAGAACCGAGAATTATGTTTCTATATTTCAGATACCTACTCAGGATGAATTGTCCTACAAGGAACAGCAGGAGTCCTGGGAGCTGGAGAGCTTTCCCTTTCCTCCCCTTCCAGAAGCAGAGCGAACCTCTGCTGCTTTTGGGCATTGAAGAACATAAGGGATGCATTTCAGGCTTCCCTGTCTTACTGAGACCATCCGTCCCTTTTAGAGCATGTCATGTGTATGTCATTTTCTAAGCACTGAAAGAAATGTGGCATGCAGAGTCAGAAGCTGCAGCAGCCAGGGTTCCTGCTCCCAAAAGCAGTTCCTGCTCCCTCCTCAATCCGTCACTCTGTGGGACAACCTTTTGGCTTCAAAGGGGGCTGAACATGGAGTGGTATGTGAGGAATGCTGAGCTGTTAAATCACTTAGTTTATTCCTGGACCCTTGCAGCCACACTACATATAAAGCATTTATTTGGGGGTTTTGTGAAGGGGGGTTGGGGTGGGTATGTCTTTTTAATTCTGAGCTCAATTCTGAAACAAACCCATTAGTCCTCTCTAAAAGGAAACCCATGAACAGACCATTTCATCCCACAGTCTACTCCAGGCCAGAGGGTTTGGGTGTAAATCACACCAAGTTTGGCTCAAACATCATCGCAGCAAGCACTGTGAACACTGGTCGATTCCCTTTCCACACTTGGGTGGTGTAACATGTACCACTGGCACCATATTATACAGGCAGTGCCCTGCAGCACAGACTTTCCAACGGCTCATGGAAATCATTGCAGTGTGGGATCAAAGGACAAATACACAGAACAGAAACAAAGAAAACATAATTCCACATGGCAGGGGAGGTTTAGGTTGGATATTAGGAAACACTTCTTTACTGAAAGAGTGGTCAGGCACTGGACCAGGCTGCCCAAGGAAGTGGTGGAGTCACCATCCCTGAAGGTGTTCAAAGAACACGTGGATGTGGCACTCCAGGACATGGTTTAGTAGGCATGGTGGTGTTAGGTTGACGGTTGGACTTGATGATCTTGGAGGTCTCTTCCAGCCTTAAAGATTCTGTGATTCTACGATGAGAGATGTATACCTATATGTATAGATACAGAGGTATAGAGATGTGTGTGTATGTATATTTATACAGCCACAAGAATAAGTTGGATGTTTTCATGAGGAGGCTGTACTTGAACCAGTAGCAGAAGCACTATTTCACATTTATATGATGAAAAGATCCACATTTGCAGTAAAGCTGTATTTAACAAAGCTGTTCTGAAACAGCAGTTTGAGATACGGGCAGCACATGCTTCCTCCTCAGCTCTTCTCCTGTTACTGCATTACAGAGAGCAATTGCTGGTCACTCTCTGCCTACTTCTCCGCTGAATACACGGCTGGTCAGGCCTTATGCCTACTGCTCGTGCTTGGATCAGTGGCCACAGGCCTTGCTGTCGCAAATATTTCGGGTACCTTCCATTGAAAAGCAGCTGACACAAGCGGCGGAAGAAACATTAGCTCCTACCTCCCTTCTCGGCGCCCTGCCCGCACAGAAAGGTAGGCAAAATCACTGCAAAAAGACTGATGGAAACAGAGTAGAAATTGCCTCTTCATTCTTTGACTGCCAATGGGCAATTTATAGGCGCTTGTGCTAGTTTTTCAGAATAATATACCCAAGATTGTATATTATTAAAATAATTAATCAGACAACCGAACAGCTTTTCACCATTACTTACTGTGATACATTTATTCTGGTATTATAGGCATCTACCTTCCAGAAAGAGAGTAATGTAAGCTATGGTGTCTCCGGTCACGTCTTTCCCA
This sequence comes from Tetrax tetrax, assembly GCA_009806455.1. Lineage (NCBI taxonomy): Eukaryota > Metazoa > Chordata > Aves > Otidiformes > Otididae > Tetrax > Tetrax tetrax. The sequence continues at coordinate 186,997 of WHYT01017261.1, read as the reverse complement.
CCATTTACTTGCCACAAGAGCTTAGTTATGCGCATCTCCAGCAATGCTTGCAGTTCCTCATATGTATATCGTACTTCTTTCCCATGTCTGCTCTAGTCTCTCCCTTCTGGTTTTTTCGATGGTAGAAACAACAAGACCTTATCCGTTCTCACAATCTCAAGGTACTTAAAAATAACTCCTGCCCTGTCTTCTGGAGAGTGATCTAGATACCGTTATCCCACATTAGTACAAGTCCCAGTACTCCTATTCCCATCTTCGAAACACAGGTAAAATGTTGAAACGTTTTTCAGGACTACGGGTCAGCCAGCTGGCAGGAGCTCGCCTCGCTGGGTGGATGGCTCACACCAGCCATGTGTGGCAGGGTTGGAGGAACCTGCTGGGAAGCACTGCCCTGCTCAGCATGGTCCATCAGCTGTGCCTTGCCTTGGAGCAATACCTCCCGGCACTGCAGAGCAGGCTGCTTGTTCCAAATGTTGCTCTTTGGCTAGAAAATGAGACAGGTACCTGCTACACATCAACCTTCTCTGAGTGTGGGGGACAGAGGATATAGCTCACGTCAGCACAGGAAGGACTCAGAGTTGAGTTTGTTGTTCTATGGCTACTGAATCAGACAAAAAAAAAAAAAAAAAAAAAAAGTGTTATCTACCTCAGATAGTTGAAACAATGAAATTCTGAGCATCACTCTCCAGGCTTCCTAGAAAATAGTCTTCTGATCACTTCCTCAGCTGTTTTTTACCATTTATGAGAGTACATGCTCTTTTGATGAATAATTCAGCAGTTACATTTATTACAGGGCATTAGGCTCCCAGAGGAGTTCAGATGTTCTCTCTCAAAATTCCCAGAGTAACCTGAAAAATTCCCTTGGGTCTACCCTCCTTTAATGTCTCCACCCTAAAATTTAATACATAAATGACTTAAAGATTGTAGAAAATCATCGCAGATGCAATAATATCTTCAAGCTTAGAAGGATCAAGTTTTTTAACCCATATTATCGAATTCCCAGCAAAGTGCGGTTTTTTTAACTCTTGTTTTTTGAGACTTGTACTAGTTATATTGTAACTTCTCCTCTATGGCTGCTTTATCTTTGCTTTAATATCTTATTTGAAACAGTTAGTCTTTGAATGGATAGGCTATTTGTAAGAGCAAAGGAAAAGGGTAACTACATTGTGATCCTCAGACTAAGCAAGGAGACAGTGAGCCATTATGAGGTCGCAGTAAATTTCTCATTATGAATCTGAGTTTGTGATTTCTCTCTCCCCAGTACCAAACAAGGCTAGCTTTGTTACTCTTCTTGGTTCTTTTGAGTAATGCACTACATTACCTTATATAAAACAAATTAATAACTACATATATTCAAAATAACTAGTGGAAGGGAACTCATCACCCAATAAAAAAAAATAGTGCAGTCAGTGAAGAACAGAGCTGCCTTAAGTTGCTCCGAAGTTCCTCTAGTGCTGTGCCACTTTTTATTGAAAGGGACTGCAGTATCACATCCAAGTTTGGAGACTCTGGAGAAGAGACATAAGGTCTCCAAATTCCATTTCTCCAGTTAGAAGGATGGGCAGGGTAAAATCATGCTGGTTTGTGTCTCTGCTGGATTTATTTAGCCTGAGATGGAGCAGAAGCACTGCCTAATATGAAGGTTTCTTAGGTTTCCTGTACCATGTCCTGCTCAGCCACCACAACAAATCTTTCCTTTGGCATTTCTGCAACTGCTGGGAAATGAGCAACGTCATCAGGAAGAGAGGTTTACCCTGTTTTTGAAGAATACTGCATTGGCCTAATTGTAAGAGGTGAAAATAAAACATGCATTACTTCACAGGAAAGATAAATTCCTTTTTTGGTTTTTTTTTCCATTTTTCCTGAGAAACACAATGTACGGGCCTTATGCTCCAGCAGCAGGCTTGCCTCCCTCCTGCGATGAGTAGAGAAGATCTTTGGAGGGTGTGAAAGGAAAATCCATGCTACAGGCTGATACTGTACGGAAAATCTCCTGCCCTTGCACCAGCACCAGTCAGTCTCTGCTGCGACACTGGCAGTAGTGCTCCTCTGTACTGGGACCAGGTATTCCCGCTGTTATGAGCTGCCAACCTTGTGCTGAGATCAGCAAATTTGCAGGGGGACATTAAGGGTGGATTTCTGGGTACAAAAGGACCCAGAATTAAAGGGTGGATGGAGAACTGTGGGTCTTCAGCCCACTTTAGAGGGAGAGCAGAATAAATCTAACTTTTTTTTTGAGACTTTTCTGACTTAAACTCCCAGGAGCACCTAGCATCATAGTTTGTGTTCATGAGTATAAGATGCATACTCTGTATTATTTTTTTTAAGCTGAAGCAGTGCACCAACTAATGCTGCTGCCTTGTTAGAAATGTGTAAGGGGACAGTGACAGGTCACACTAAATAAACTTCTGTGGGTTTTTGTACTTGGAGTACTACATGCTCTTAGTTTCCATCACCATTTGCATCAGCAGCCACATGAACTCGCTTCTTTTGTGCACTTTCAAACCAGTAATAAACTTTTACAGCCAAGTTTACAGAACTTTCTCATACAAACGCTGCAAACAGAACATCAAAGCACATCAGTTTGTGTTTCAAAGGTGACTCACACCAGCTAGCAATTTATCATGAGATCGTTCGCAGGTCTATTTTTGGTCTGCTTGCAACGCACACAACCTTACTGAAGACTCCCAGGTGTCCTGGCTCAGAGCGATGCGATATGGTGGGGATTGCCCTGAAACGAGTGAACGGGCTCATTAAAAATGATTTCTGGTATGAAGCAGAGACAAGTGGCAGTTAGAACGTCTCCTTGTTGTGACCCTTCTCCTCTCTGCGGAGCTAGGATGCACAAACATGGCTCAGAGTAATGATAACTTGTTCTTAGAAAGAACGAGTGCCCACTGGAGGGAGAGGAAGGATTTTTGGTTTATGCTCTGTTCAGTGCATGTATCCACATATTTGACTTGCACAACTGGAACTGCCCGATGATACTCAAAAATTTGCATTTGTGAGTACACAAGAGGAGTGGCCATCAGCTAGTCAAATCAATAAAATGCAGCATCTCTGTGAAAGGATTAAAATTTAATTAAAATGGGATTTCTTTTTTAAAACTATTCCTTTTAAATATGCATCTTCAAATGGTGAAACAGCATAAATTGGGATGGGATATGAAACTCTCTCCTCAGGATGCTGGATTAAGAGGTGGAACTAAATGAAAATAATCCCATTTTCTGTTAGGCTTTTTTTTTTTACTTTTACACTATGTTACTAGATGTGATTAACTTTTCTTAGTAAAATTAAAGAAAGTGGTTGACCTGTCATGTGTCACAGATTTCAATGCTAAGTGGGGAAATTCATGCACTGTGTATGTTATTTAACAGTTTAAATACAGATTTTACTGGAAAATAAATGAAAACGGATCCTTTCAAGGCTATGGAGGTGTATCAGACATTCTAACTTCTTGGTTATATGTCTCTAGGCTCCGCACTTGAAACACAAGGTTTTGTCTGTCTGGTTGCACCATTCAGTTTGAAACTCCGAGATAGTTGCATCTGATTAAATTTCAAAAATACTTTAAAAATATTTTTAACAATATATCTTCCATTTCTGTTTTAAATAGGAATGACTGTTTCTAACTATTTTACGGCTTTTGTAGAAATGACCAAGAAAGTCGCTAACAAACAAAAAACCCTAAAGCAAGATACTTACTGCTAACTTTCTCTGCTTGCCCCTTTCATCACAGTGTATTTCTTCCAGCGAAGCATTCTGCAACAAAATGGAAAAGCTGAAATTTCCCCTCTGGAAGCCTTTTAAGAGGGAGGTTATAAATGTTTTATATTGCATCTCAAGGTATTATGCTGTTTCCCCAGGAGGCCAAGTCTTCAATACACCACTCTCAAAGTGCTGCAGGTTAGTTACCTGCTTCCTCATTTACTGCCTGCATGATCATAGCATCCCTCACGCTAACCATGCAGTAATGAGTGGCAAGAGGAGTAATGTCTTTGGCTGTATGAAAAACTCTCTTAGAGACCATTATATTTGCAAATGAAGTGATCTTTCTGTCACCGATATTTTTTTTACATCTTGTGGTTGCTGAGCAGCATGAAGAATCTTTACAGAGAACTCCCATTTCCATCCGAAGGGTCTTTTTTCTATGGTTATTGTATTTTAAAAAGAGACAATTTTATAAACTAGTGAATCTCTCTTTCTTCCTTAAAGTATGTCTTTCACTCTTTCACTTTACAGACACAAAAATCCTAGTAGTTGTACATCAAAAATGGCCAAGCACAGCTATAGGAAGAATTTTTTTTATAATTTTTCTTCACTTTTTTTTTTCTTTTTAATGTTCTACCTCTAGCTACACTGAGACTGACACTACAGCTTTTTCTTGAGCAAAAAGAGAACTTCAAGAAAGCGTACTAAGCTTTGAGCTTATGAATGATGCCCACCATGGAAGTGGAAGCATGTGTGGCAGAGGGCTCATCTTCTGCATCATCCTAACAGCTCCCTCTGGAAAACCCAGCGTTGCCCTTACCTGACTCTATGTGATCCCAACAGGCAGCTGTCCACTTTATGTGAGACCTGACTGTGTCTAACAGGCAAAAAGTAATTTGATACTACTGTTCAAAATTTAATACTCTTTGTTAAGCTTCAGAGTTAACATCTAGAGCTATTAATGAGGACAGATCCCATCTCTTAGGATTACTGCTCGGAAACTCCTCTCTCCGTTCGAAGGTGACCTCTGTAACTGTAGAGGTGAGGTATTAATGAAAGCTAATTCATTAACTAATTCATGGAAGCTAATTGTGCAGGAGCTTAAAAGGAGTTGTGGGACTACGTATTGTGGTTGTATTACTGCATTAAACATTGAGCTCTGACTTGTGTAAACAGGCTTAGGTCACCAGACTATAGGCAGCTCTTGTTGATCAAAAGGGATGGAGAAATTTATCGCAGTTCACAATATAATTTCTTTAATAAAGTTTAGTTTAACAAACAAACCTTGCACAAAAAAAAAATTACACATAGATGAGTCATAACATTTTCATATTTATAGAAATAAAAATATAGCTTTTACAGTTTCATTTAATGAGAATTTTGCAAATGCCACCAGTGAAAAACTCAATGACGATGCATTAGAATGAAATATGAACTGTATTTCACAGCATGAAGTGCTCTTTCATGTAGCTTGTAAAAATGTCTTTTCATTGGATGAAACAACTTGGAATTGGTGTGATCATATTCATGAAGAGGGACAACTCGAGGTGTTACTGAATAATGATAGTGAAAATGGTGCTGATTAACCAGGTTGTCATTGGCTTCTTAATGGGATCTGTGCCACTACTCATAAAATCAAATTTTCCATAAGGTGGTATGCCCAGAAGAAAGTGAACTGACAGCTCCTGTCCATTTCGCCACTAAAGAAAGGTTTTTCTATAGTATTTTGGAACTGAAATTACTATTTGTACTAGACTTCTGCTCTAGGAATGCCCTGAGAGGCTGCTCTGAAAGTGCAGAGCAATGAAGCACGCATATGGACTACAGGAACGCTGGGACAGTTGTCAGTGAAGTCACATTACCAAAATCCAGTGAACTGCCAAGTGTACGGCCTGGCAGTTCACTGGAGCCGTTGGACTGACCATAATGCTTCCCTGTCTGCATGAGGAAGAAGAAGGGAAATTCTTACCTGAAGACCCTCTCCAGAAGGGACAAGCCATGTCTTTCCAAGCCACAGAGGGCATGTAGAGCCAGTCTATGACTAAGCACCATCACAGTCCAACCACTACCTCACTTCATGGTTTTAACTGGCAGATCTGCGTATGGATCAGGCAAAGTCATTTAGCTTCAGGTATTCAGGAAGCTGATGTCCTCATAACCTTAAAAAACTGTGAGCATCCTCTGACCATTCTTCCCTTTGCCTATGCTCTACATGAGCCCACGGCACAGCCCTCCCAAGTAAGAGTTCAGCCCCTCTCTCCAAAAGACAGCAAAAACCATGTGTCTATAGGAGCAAACCTGGGGCAAGACTTGAGTCACGGGGATCAATTTTCCAAGAGAATAACTTTGCAAACAGAGGGTCGCAGTCGCTTGAATTTCAGTTTGCCTACTTAGTAAGCCAACAAGCAAAATAATCCTAAACTGGATGAGTTATCCTCTAAGTCACAATGTTCTGGCATTATTTCAGTCTTTCCTAAAGGTGTGCCTGTGTGTATAATTACACATATCTGACATATAAACCGGAAACTTATATATGGAAAGCAAACTTCTGTCATAATTTGATGAGCAAATCATTTTCACCTCGGTGATGGAATTTTTAAGGAGGTTTAGGTTTAGTGCAAGATGATCCTTATGACTTACTGGGGCCTTTGGGTGATATGCAAGTCTAAAAATCTGACATAAATGACACCATTAGAGGATTATACTAATCTCATTTTACTAAGAAAGTACTAACAATTGGGTTTAGCAGCTCATTGTATTAAACATCTTCTCTAGTGATGAGTCAGAAGAATTATGAGACAAATTACGATCTGCTCTCACAGAACAGAAAGGAATGTAAGTGAATCACCTGCTCTCTCCAAGCTTTCGTCTCCTCTTACGAATTAAAAAGTATCATTGATGTGACAGGATCATAAGCAGAATGTACTTGAGCTATTTCAAGATAATTGAGGCATAGTGTCCGAAGAAAGCACGTCTAGCTCTTTTCCTTTGAAGCGGATTCAAAATTTACAAGACACAGTACAAAACGCATGGGAAAACCATCCTCTACCTCCTGCTGCTGTGCACTAAGGCTCTTTTTCTTGTTAAAAACCCCATTACTTTGTGCTTGTGTTGCTCCAAAGTTCAGGACAAGCTTATTTTGTTGGCCAGGAATATGAAGAGTTTGCTCAGAGAAATCACTTTCTTTAAGTATTGGATAAACCTTTCTGAGCTCTTACCTACCTGCAGATCATAGAATCATAGAATCATAGAATGGTTAGAGTTGGAAGGGACCTTCAAAGGTCATCTAGTCCAACCCCCGTGCAAAGAGCAGGGACAGCCCCAACTAGATCAGGTTGCTCACAGCCTCATCCAGCCTGGCCTTGAACGTTTCCAGGGATGGGGCATCCACCACCTCTCTGGGCAACCTGTTCCTGTGTTCTACAACTCGCATTGTGAAAATTTTTTTCCTAATATCCAATCTAAATCTACCTCCCTCTATTCTAAAACCATTACCCCTCGTCCTATCACAACAGGCCCTACTGAACAGCCTCTCCCCATCTTTCTTGTAGGTCCCCTTGAGGTACTGGAAGACCGCTATCAGGTCTCCCCAGAGCCTCCTCTTCTCCAGGCTGAACAGCCCCAACTCTCTCCGCCTATCCTCATAGGAAAGGTGCTCCAGCCCTCTTGTCATCTTTGTGGCTCTCCTCTGGACCCTCTCCAACTGGTCCATGTCCTTCTTCTGTTGGGGGCTCCAGAACTGGACACAGTACTCCAGGTGGGGTCTCACCAGGGCAGAGTAGAGGGGGAGAATCACCTCCCTCGACCTGCTGGCCACACTCCTCTTGATGCAGCCCAGGATGCAGTTGGCCTTCTGGGCCACAAAAGAGCATTGCCGGCTCATGTTGAGCCTCTCGTCTACCAGCACTCCCAAGTCCTTTTCATGGCTGCTCTCAATCCATTCTCCGCCCAGTCTGTATTTGTGCCTGGGATTGCCACGACCCAGGTGCAGGACCTTGCACTTGGCCTGGTTGAACTTCATGAAGTTGGCGCGGGCCCACCTCTCCAGCCTGTCCAGGTCCCTCTGGATGGCATGCCTCCCTTCCAGCTTGGTGCTGTGTGGATTGCACCACACAGCTTGGTGTCATCGGCGAACTTGCTGAGGGTGCACTCTATCCCACTGTCCATGTCGCTGACAAAGATGTTGAAGGTCCTTCAGGTGCAGCTCCCCTGAAGCCTATTACAGTTCTGCACACAGAACCAGACCTTGGGAAGTTCAGGTCTTTTGAGGGGGGTAACGTATGGTGGCAAGCTGGAAAAAGAAGGGAGGCATGGAGCAGCTGCACACCTGCCTCGCTGAAATGCCTGCTTACTAGTGCCGCTGGGTGCTCAGAAGAGCTCAGCTCCTGCAGAGGATAAGTATTTGTCACAGCTAACAGACATCTTTGCATAAAATTAGCACATTTGGAAGGATGTGAAAGGAAATAAATGAAGGAGCAGCAGTGCAGTATTTACGTTAATTTGATACAAATACCTCAAAGCAAACTAGCCACAGCCCTTGAGACTTACTGGGCCAGAACACCCCTCAGAGGTTTCTGCAAAGTCTCCCACAGAGATCTTTTTATCAATTCATTTATTAAAAGAAAGCCCATGATCCCCTTCCCTGCTGTCCTTCTCCATGGGGAGTTCACTATGAGCACAGGTGCTGTGATGGCTGAGGGACTGGGCACACCTGACTGTCCCCGGGAAAGACGGCATGGCTTGGCTGGATTTGGACAGGAGCCTTGGGCAGGTGCTGACAATGTTCAAAGGTGCATGGATTCCAGCAGAAAGCCTACTTCATCTTCTGTTACCACAGTCATTTCACAACTTCATTCTTGGTCAGTAAATAGGAGGTTTTCTTTAATTATTTTTGTACCAGAAATCCATCCTGTATTAGTTTTTTAATATTTTCTTGAAGAATTGTTATAGGAAAAAAAAGATGGTATCTTGCTGTTGTTGTTGCCCTTGAAATAAGTAGCTTCTCTGACAGAGTAAATTCTTTTGCAAAGAAATCTGTATTGCCACTGCTAGACTTCTCGTACACAAAGCAATGCATTAAAAGCCAACTCAGGTATCTCTGCATTAACTTGGAGGCTTTCCCTCAGTTTAGCATGTAGTATTTAGCTGTCTGAAGAAGTCTTAGGCCTGTCTACACTTTTCTCATTTTAAAATCACTTTCCTTGCAGAGTCCTATTATGATCTTGAGTACTTTGTACCTAGAAGGAGCTATTTAGTCCATGCTAAGTATTGAAGGAGAAGGCTCAAGTTTTTGTGATTTGTTACACTATTCCAAAAACATCGGTGCCAACAAAGTCAGTCTCCGTAGCACTACCATTAGCCATTTTGCAGTAGCATGTAAATGCTCCTGACAGAGAATAGCAACCCAATGTCCTGGGCTCTGTAGAAATACAGAACAAAGCTGATCTCTACCCCAAAAAGCTCACCATGAAAGATGACACCATGCTTCTGAAAATACTGTTCCTAATGAATGTAGAACACCTACCTATTCCTACTTTATTTTATTCTTGAGTCACAAAATTATGATCTGACCTCCACAAACTCCTCATTTTTGCAGTATTCACAATTTCTGTTTTGTAGTATGCACTAGCACAATGTTGCAGATGAAATCAAGGCAAGTGTCATGCTTTTTCCCTCCCTTTTTTAAAGGCAGTCCTATATGTTACTATGCGACCAAGAAACAGTCAACTGATGGGCTAAAGAGACCTCCTGCGAGTACCTACTAAAAATTACACTGTAGAACATTGTTCCTGTCAGTGCTAGAGCTCTGCCTTCCTGAGCAAATCTAAATTATCTCTGCCAAGAATAATTTATCCCTAGGGCCCAGGGAAATACCTCTGTGGCTCCCATTCTCCTTGTTGGAGTGTCCCAGGTCACGCTGCAGGTCAGGCATTTTTGGGATTTTTGAGTAACGATAGAGCTCTAGTTCTTCCCCATAATCAGTCTGGTTTATGACACTTTGTCTGTGCAAAAGAACCACAAAGGAAGGATAACTGGCCACAGATGGATTGCTGGCAGTGTAGAGAGACCCTCCAATATCCAAAATTGTTCCTTTGCCAGCCCACAGACAGTGCCGTGGCCCCAGATGAAAGAAGGCCAAAGAGGCGTTACATGATGTCCGACATGGCCTCCTTCACTCCGATGGCCCATGAGAGCTGCGAGGCGTTGGCCTAAGGCAGAGGCCTCTCTCCTTTCAGCCCAGCGAACAGGCAATCCGGGACAAGAGCAACCCTGGGCCTTAAGCCACCTTACACAGAGGTGCCCCTGCTCCCCAACTGCATTGAAATACAGAGACTCATCTTACAGAAGCAGGACATGACATCTGAACTAACCATACCCTCTCACCTGCTCTCCCAGTGCCAAGCTGTATTTTCTCTTGGTAATTATCCTGTCGGTGTTTTGACAAGAAAATTCAAGAATATCCCAGTCCCTTGCTCTTTTTCTCTGAAGGCATACCGTCAGAGACAGAGCAGCACAGATTTTAAGGAGAAAAAGAAGTGTCAAAATATTGGCAGCATCCTTGTGCTGAAGAAGCAATAAAAACAAAGTGGAGGCAAGGGAGTATTTTGTGCTAAACTATTCACCCAGGATAGGCTTCTCTCTGACTGTTTTACAAGTTATGAATTCTAAAGCTACTCACAAGACTTAACAGATGCTAAAAATTGCCATGCTAACCTGAGCTATCATTCTTGTTATCAAAAGCATTTATTGCAAAACTTTGCTGCAATAATTAGATCTAAAACATTAGACTGTATTTCCTTTATCTAAAAACACTACCAGTGCCCAGAATATAAATAGCTTTTAATTAGCATTATTTGTAAAAGCTTGCACCTGAGATAAAACTGAAACATTCATTTCCAGCAAGAAGTGCATGTCCAGTTGCACCTGTATATAGGGAGCATGTGTTTTCATACATATATGCCACTAAGAATTTTAAAATTTTAAAATGTATTATATAAATGTGTGTGTATATATATACACACATGCACATATAAAAACTGAAAATGCATAAAATGAGTTTTATTTATTTGTGTCATTATGAGGTTAAGATATGAAGAACAAAAGGGTACGGGGATGTTTCCCCTTGTCTTTTAAAGGCGGTTGAGAACAATTTACAAGATGACTAAATTGCCTGCATATCTCCAGTTTACCTCATATTCCTCACGTGCTTAAATTGCAAAGCTCAGATCAGCACAGGCTAAATTTTGGCTGATGCAGAAAAGACATTAAAACCAACCCTGAGGTGTAAATATTGTGCGTCCAAGAAGGTAACAAGATGAAATTCACATCCTTTTAGCTGGAGGGTGGGACACTGCTCAGGCAGGATAACGCAGGCTACGGCAGCACCGTCTGCCTCAATAAACTGAAATTACAGTCAGGAATAAACCTTCTGTGTGCAATACACCTGTACCGGCAATGAAATGAGGGGGAGATGTAGCTGACTGGCAGTTTCAGGTTAGAGAGTTCTTGTCTTCTGCACCCTGAGGTAAGGATTTAGGAGAGGGAGAGGAGGGGACTTCACAGGCTATTAGGGCACCCGCATTTAAGAACTTTCCATATGGGCAGGCTATCTCACAGAACGGACCCAATAAAGAAGTACAAATTGCTTTTTTTTTTGTTGAAACACTTTGCCCTGAGAGCTGACTGTATCATAACACCAGGCTTTCTGCTTGGAGTGTTGCTCCTGTTACTAGGAACCGTGGGGATGTCTGCAATGGTGTAAGGTTAAGCAGGACGCTTATGGAGGGAGTTTACTTACTGCGATGTAGTTTAAAAACATTTAATTGGTAGGATCTTTACTCCTTTTTTTTTTTCCTCCACTGTTTCTAAACAATAATTTTCCTATGGATTTCATCATCCTCCCAAATTTATGCACAGCTTATGTTCTACCTCCTGATGCAAAACAAAAATTTAAGACTACTGTATTCTTTTTGAAAGATGAACATTTAGGACTAAATTAAAAGAGAAGAAGAATGTACCTACCATTTTCTCCTGAAGCAGACAAAAGGCTTTTTGCACAGGAGACAAAACTTTCTCCAAGCAGCTGGCTTTCCAAAGGAACTTATTTGTCCAGGAATCAGGGAATATCACAAAGCTAATCAACCTTCTGCTTTAAGTACAAGGTCCTTTACCTTGCTTACGACTTCTCTCAGAAACATAAGGCAAGTCAGTGCATAGACTGTCCATCAGCCAGTGTACATGCTTCCCTCAGGAGGGAAGGAGAGAACAAGTGCTTCATGCGTTACTGGAAGGTACAGAGTGCAGTGTAAAAATTATGGGAAGAAAATGTATAGCACATCCTGGCATTGATATTTTCTGGTGACCTAGATTGAATACTGATGCGTGAATTAGCTGTGGCTCCAACAACACAAAATCCCGAATAAACCTAAATAACCTGAAACTTCTGAAAGAAACCATACCTTCCTCTACTTCAGCATCACTAACAATGCCACATTGTTCTCCTGTGAGGTCAAAAAGTACTGTCATTACAGGAGACTTTTGGCTCTGTCACATTTCTTTCAGTTTGTTCTGTCAAAGATCTTCCCTTTTCTACTTCTCCCCTTCGCATGGTAGAACAATGGAAAATTAAGTTGGGAGGGTCCTCAGTAGTATTTCTACACTGTTCATTGGACTCCTTGCACTGAACACTGCCTCTGTAAATTTCTGTGTTTAGGTGTCTAATGTATAACAATAGTGTTGAAAATATAATAATGAAGAAATATGTGAAGACAATATATTTGTGTGACCAAAATTTATTGAATTGCCACCAGTAATGAGATCAGTAACTCATTATTTTGAGATACAATATTTTTCTCTATTAACTTGATTTACATTAACCAACTGTTTGCTCCAATTCTCCTTCTAAACCACAGAGGAGACATGCAGTTTTCTGTGAACCATTACACAACTCGTATACCAACAAACCTAGAATTACTGCGGTGCAGGTGGTACTTCACACCTATATCCAAAACCTCTTGAGTATCCTACATTCTATATCAACTGCTAAATGATAAGGACAATTTGGATAGCTCTCCACAGTGACCAATATTCAGTTTTGAGTTTTCTTGTGCCAGTTAAAATGATTCTAGCTGGTGAAAGCATTGGTACCATCTACTCTAAGCTGATGCACCACAGCATCATCTGTGTGCGTTTGAAATAGGTCACATCAATTCATGTTACTCAGTGTCGTTTATCAAATTCTGCCTGCCATCTCTGTGATTTTAATCAGAAAAATTGCTAAAACTACAAAATCTAGAGAGCTTTATTAAGAACAACAGTAACCCCTACTGGATTGTGACTGTCTCCCTGGAAACCCAGGAGATAAAACACCTTGTACTGCTTCATGGAAAAGGCATAGCCTGCACAACTACAATGAAGAACGAGTCATTTCTCTGCTTGCAATGAATTTCAGTATCATCATTTCCTGGATTAAACTGGAAATCCTGCTGAATTTACACTCAAGCTTGCTGAAAGACATCTGTTCCCTGCAAATTCAAATTGAGAGCATTTTTTTTTTTATTTACAGATAAATTATGAAACCAGGCATATGCCAGCTAGTTTGTTTCTGTGTTAAAAATTACAAGTACTAGAACGTATTTCTTTATGTGCCCAAAAAGAAGGGCCTTCACATATGATTAATAATCTAAACAAATGATCACAATCTGCTGAATGCAGGTCCTAAACACATCTGAGTCCTCTCCAACCACACTGGGCTGTGTGCGGACCTGCAGGGAGGAGAAATCGGAGCACAGGTATTTTAAGCTATTGTAATAGAAATCTCCCGGTCTTGTTAAACAGCATATATATCAGCATCACAAATCCAGCATTCCCTTTCTTTCCGCATATGTAGCATTTCTGACAAACGAAGAACATGTAACCAGGGCTATTTTCAGTGACATTTTACTACCCTGTCAGAAAAGTTTGAGCGCTGTTTCTGCAAGTTTTTTTTTCCAGACTATCGTCTCAAAGATCTCCTTTTTCATTACGGGAAATTAGAATCAAAGAGTTCCTCTGGGCTACCACAGAAGCTTTCTGGTATACTGGAAAACTAAACAGAGAGGGACAAATAGGAAAAGGGAAAACCTGAATGAAAGTCTAACAACAGATAGAAACTTATTAATTAATCTGTTTAGTGATAAATATTCAAGATCTGATTTTATGCATGACTTGCTTCATAGGAATCCTACCTTTGCTTACCAATGTGAAGTATTCAAGCTTGGTTATGATACAACAGTAAGGAAAAAAACGGCATCTGGATTGGGGATGATTTAAAAAGTGAGCTGGAGAAGAGGAAGGATATTCTGCATAGACGATGTTACAGAGATCTCAGTGAACCTCAGAAACACCAGAGAGAGGGAAGACTGGGGAATTTCAAAAGATCTTCGAAGTATTTATATCATCTCTCAAGTATATACCAGACATATGCCTTTTCACACTGAAAATTGTTTCTTTCCACATTTAATTCAATTCACATTAAAAGCGAAGCAAACCAGTGCAATTTCCCAAAAGATGTCCAACGACTTTTGAAAAGGAAGCCCCTTTAAGCTACTTTGAAAACAGAACCCCAAATTGTGGCCACTTTGGAAAATCTTGGCCACTCAGCACCAATTTGTGTTGACTTGCTGCTAATGGCCACACTAGGTGTGCAGCAACATGAAGCAGGTCTTGAGCGCTTCTCAGAATCAGACCTGCTCCGTTTAGGCACATAAGTGCCCTTTCCAATGTGTGTGTGCGTGCAAAAAAAAAAAAATAGGCCCCTAAGGCAGCCAACAGAATGAACTGGAGAGACTGGTGTGCCTTGGACTCCACTCCTCTTCAATCTCCTTATTTTACATTATATATACCTATGTCTGAGTGTCTGTAAAATGCACATATGTATACACAGAAAACAAGAATTTTTGGTTTAATGTTTAAGAGTTTCTTCTTAGTCCCCTCCAGGCTAATAAAAGCACCCATCCCCAAAAATAGGGAAACATAAAAGCACTGGGGTAAAGCCACTGACTTAAATGGATCCAGATCTATAACTACTTGCAGGATGCTGTTACTGTTTGTTCATAAGCTGTTAAGGAGAACGAAGGAAGACACCTACCTGAAGAAAAAAAACTGTCAATGTAGTAACCACTTCTTCCTTCTTCAAAACAAGCTTAAATTACTCAAATGCTCCAAAGCAGTGTCAGTTCATGACTGCTTACAGCGTTCTTGCAATAAATGGTATTTTTTCTTATTTTGATATTGCACTACTGTTACTTGATGCTTTTATATGGACAATATGAAGTATACACTGGATTCTGCTGAAATGCCAATTTGACATTTGATAATGTCAATTTGACAAATGAGTTCCTTATTGCATAAATGCTCATGATTTCATATAAAGCTACTCTGGGATATGCCACTGACAAAATTTCTACCGGAACAAATGGAATGCCTAAAGTAGACTGTGGACAGATACTAAGACAGATCAGCCCTAAGATAAAATCCAAGACAGATCAATTTCTCATGTATAAAGCCAAATATCCTTCTGCGTTAGGTGTCCTAACGATGTGAAAAAACAGTAATAGCAAACAACTTCGACAGAAGAGTAACCAATTTATCAGCTATGCTGCTGGGACAGCCCCCAAAAAATCACTCCTACCTATTAAAATTTCAGACATCTGCACTAGCTATCTATGAGAAGATGAAAAGTCATCCTTCTCTTTGAATTTCCATGTGGTCATAATATATTTGCATTTAAAAAGCTGTAAGAATAAAAAGTTTACCATAAGAATGTTTTTTTTTTCCTCAGGATTTCACCCTTCGTTCTCTGTTTCAGCAGTACTTTTCTTTAATAGTTCCATCAGTAATAACAATGGCTCTATATTTCACTATGTAAATACGTATTTGAAGGCTTTAAAACACAGTTTGTTCTAGTCATTAAAAATATGAAAATCCACTACTAGTATATTTAGAATTGGCACCTAACTTGAAAATCAATATCGCATACATTAAAAAACAAAAGGCTATCAAATTATGTCCAAAATAACAATTAAAACATAATCCCTTATATTCACTGACTAAATTTATTTCTGAAGAAATTAATCAGGCTACCTAGATGAAAGCTGCTTTTTCACTATTCTATCACGCAAATTCACAGCACAATCATCAATTTGAGCTATGAAGAATACAAGTACACCTTTAGCAAAGACCTCAATATCTGCATGGATTTACAGTAATTAAATCAATAGCAGGAACATATAACATTTATAAGCAATATGGTCAGTACTTTACTGCATTTCTCTTGAAGAATAATTTTTAATTAAGAAATAAAACTTCAGTCTGAAAAAGTTCCAGTAGTTTCTTGCACATCTAAAATTTCTAGAACAGTGAAACATTCTAGAACACAAGATTTCTAACACTTTCATCACTGTATGTACTCAAACAACATTGCTAATTTATTCAGATGCTTTCATGCATAATTACTAGAAAACACAAATCTGTTATTCTGTTTGTCTATCATCAGAAAGGAAAAGCTATCTACTGAATACTTTGAAAAATATAAGTAATTGCAAGTATTAAATTATTAACTGCAACAGAAATACACTGTCTAAAGTAGCATTTTCATTTTCTTAATAGTTCTCTTTTTCTATTTAGGCTGACATTGGGGATGCAAGGCCTGATTTCAAGCTTTGCCTGACAGATGACTTCTGGCATAGCAAGCTTTTCCAAGGATGTGACAACACATAAGTTCTAATACCATTGAGTAAGCAAAAGCCCTTTTTAAGTACATACTTATACGGCAAACCTGACTTCTAAAAGCTTGGTGGTTTTTGTTTTGTTTTGGTTTTTTCCAAGGTGGGAGAGGAGTGCTGTTGGGTTTATTGTATTGGTACAAAGCACCACTTTTCTGCTACTGCTGCAGTGACTCAGGAAGCTAACAGAGTACATTTACTTCTGTATCAGCAAAGGACCTTCAGCTCCCATGTGGTATATGTCTCTTTTCTAAGCACCTGTGAAACATCTACTAAATGTTACACTCCCCAAACAGACTGCTTTCTCTCTTCCTTGATGGGATTTCAAGCCAATGTCTTTGTAACTAGTAAACACCACGTTTGCAAAAAAAAAAAAGAGCATTAAGTTACAGGCCTGATGTAGTCATTATTACATCAGTAAGTGCTGAATTAAATTCAATCTTCAATTATATCCCACAAAAATCTCACAGTGGAAACACCTGCATTACAAATACTATAGGTCGTGACACCACTTGTTAGCAAAATGTTTCTGCTTACAGCAACAGGAAGAAATTAGAGCTGTATCCATAAAAATGACCAGGACATAACAAAGAGAATCAATTAGCAATTGTTCCTACCCCTAGCATTGTGATTTCCAGTGCTGAACCATTACAAAGGGATATCTCTGTTTCCTTTATAAGCTTCAACCTTCCCTCGTAGAACATAAATATCATTTGGAACCTGAAAACCAAAATGTTTTTCTTACCAAATGCTATTTTCCTTCATCATATGCTGAGAATGAATGGTTCTTCTTGAACATTCAGCTGCTAAAGAGAAAGAAAAAGTGCATATCAAATTTTCATTCTGTGCACTTTGACAAAGGCTCTTTTTCACATTAAGGCTTAAAGGGAAACGAAGACACTAAACCTCAAAATATAAGTGCAGTCGGACTCATTTCTCTACCTGTGCAGATTCATGACACTCCTTTTAATGGAATGATTGGGAAAACGAGGCAAAGAAGAAATTATGCAGATGCATAAAGAGCAGAGTATACCACAGGGAAAATGCTGCTAGAATAATGAGAGTTGGGATCCTAGTGCAGTCACATTTTGAATATTTCGCATGCCTGTCTTCAGTGACATCTCAGTCAACAACCAAATCCAGGTCTGAACAGACTGCTTAGCTAGCTAGTATGTCACTGGGGATTGTCACCAGTGCTTAAAAGGTAAATTACCCTAAATGAAAAGATTTAAAGCAGTTGTACAAAATTTCAAATCACTTTTTGGATGTCAAAATTATCAGTAATATTGTGGCTTGCTGAGAACAACAAAGAAAAAATAAAAGTCAGATGATCTAATATAAAGCTACTCTGGATAAAGAAATATTTGGGGAGTTTTCTGTTTCTTACTGGGCAACAGCACTTATCTGAAGTACTTTAGGAAAATATATTAAAACTATGGCAATTCTTTGTGCTGTTCTTTTAAGAAAACGTTAAGCTTATTACAACTAAAACTAGTTTTAAGAAAGTAGATGAACCTTGGACAAATTACCCATTCAGCTTCTTAGCTGCACAGTCTTCCCTGAAGCTTCGCCCACTACTTCAGATGTTTTCTACAAAACATCAGTGACAACCACGTCATGCAGAACTTTGGGGGTTTATGTATACAAAACACATTTTAGAGGCATTCAGTACTGCACGTGTTTTATTGAAGAATGAATGAATAAACCAGCCTTCCTAATTAGGCTGCTCTGGAAATGGTAATCAATTGAGATTTCAGATGTCAAAGCAAAGTAAGATTATAAAATGTGCTTCAGAAGAACCCTTAAACTAACGTTATTTTAACTGTACACTTTTAAACCAAGTTCTGAAGCACTCCAGGAGCTACTTTTAAAATGTCTTCTGAGTAATACTGGAATTATTTTGCAATAGGAAAGGAAAACAAATTTCAAGCATTGTTTACGGAAGGGGATTTAAGATTAAATGCATTGTACAAAACACCATTGGCCAAACACTGCAGGAGAACATTATCCAACACAATACTAACACATGCTAACTGTTACATCCTAATAAATACACATGTAAGCAAAGGGCAAAAATTATTTTAAAGTAGCCATCGCTAGGTCTCTCAGAAAATTCTATTACAATGACTTTCTATGATCCAAAAATAATAATAATAAATAAAAATAATAGTATTTAGAATAAGATATGTAATATAACAGTTACACTTGCTCACTATACAAATACTCAGTCCATTGGTGAGAGACTGTGATTAAAGTCGTTGCCTGCCCTCACACAGCTCTATAAATGCATGGCTGCTACATTAACACATTCCGGATAATTGCTTTTACAGTAGTTACTTTAAAGTACCTGTTAACAAAATCCAAGAAAATGCCCAAGAAATGTCTTGGTTTGTACATATTTTATCTATTACAGGAGCATCTTAAGCAAGGATGACGCTCTACTCTCTTGGCATTGTACAAATACACGTAAGTAAGCTGATAATCTCCGAAATGACCAATACAACAAAGCACACTGCATAGCTATTGTAAATTCTAGCTTCTTACTTAAACTATCTTATGTATACCAAGTATGAACGGTTTGCATAGTTGCACAGTAATAGTTATTCACACTGGGGTTTTCACACTGTTCTTAAAATATGGGCAGCTAACATTCAGACCAGCAGTCTGCTTTTTGAGAATCCACAAACTTAATTCATATGTTGTTAACTAGATATTGCTCATACATTTAAATTACAGCAGGAGAAACAGGTTATCACTTATATTAATTGTAAAATACACTGATTTATCAAAACATTAATTGTACTTAATATTTTTTTTTTACTTTTGAGGGCAAATGTACAAAACTACATTAAAAAAAAATCACTGCTATTAAATAAAGCAAACCTAAAGCAACAGAAAATTAGTCTGAACCAACTTGTGCTACTTGCTTTGTCTGAAGTCGCAAGGAGAGAAAAATGCATTTGAATAATACCGACGCTCAAAATAGTCCATAGAGTATCAGAAGAAATACAATCTATTTTATATTTATGAGCTTTTACCAAAGGCGTATACCTATGAGAAAACTGTCACTTTTGGAAGTGAAGGGAATTAGTCAGTAATTCATGAAATTTCAGAGATGCTCAAGAGCTTCAAGTAACAGTGACCATGGAAAAAGCTCCACAGATATGCTGATAGATACCAATTCACATCACACTTTTACAGCTAGTGTATTTTCTTTTTCATTAAGAATCTATAAATGGATTAGAAAAAGCGCATTAATTACTGGTGGCATTGAAAGGTTCTTGCTAACCTTTTCACATGTCATCAGAATTGCATACTAAGTGATGCATTTTTTTAAGCTTTTCTTTGCATGCTTTGTCTATTTACAAGAAAATGCATTCCCAAGCAAGTAAAAAGCACGAGTAACATACAATACTGAAATGCACCTGTTATAAGCTTTAAGAAAAACGTAAAGTTCCATCAAGTTACTCGCTGTAGATGACTGCAGAACTTCACGAGTACTGAGAGCTTAAAATGAAACAGTAAGCACTTATTTAATAAGTGCTGCATAGATTTACAAGCTAGAAGCTCACCAACTACACAACTGAGATGCATTTAATTTAGCCCAGGACATGAAAGTTTTGGTTTTTTGGTTTTTTTTTGTTTTAATAATAAACAATTCCATTCAGGTAAAATTTTATTTAGTCTACAAACTCCACAACTTAATTCGAACGATTTTTTCATTTTTTTTTACTTGGTAAAGAAGACCTTACATAAATTCTATTAGCTTGTACCTTCCCAGCAAGGTGGATGCTAGCATCTGTCTCAATGTTCTGCAGCTGTTTTGAGAGCAGATTGGCAGTTTTGTGCCAAGTGAAACTGCCCTCATCCTTGATCTGTGTAATTCTCCTAGCATATTTCACAAAGTTGTCAAACATTTATGTCTTTAAGCTACACATTTGTATAAAATTTTATTCAGATTACTTCTGCAGGGCTATTACTTCAAAGACTACAAAGCTATCCACATTCTTAGATGTCCGTACATTTCTCATCGAACAGCAAACTTCAACACAACAGTTCTTGTAAGACTGTTTATTGAATTTAACAGTTCTGATGTAGCTTAGCTGCAGTTTGTATAAAAAAAAAAACCTCTCTTTTCAAATAAACTGCAATCTAAAATAACTTTACAAAACAGGAAGAGACTTACTGAAATTGTAAGTTTCCTAACCTGTAAAACTATAAAGTATTTGTGCATGCTCACTAGTCAATTTCCTTCTTTGTAACAGAGGAGTTCTTAAAAGGAGTTTCTTTGTTATTTTAAATCTCAAGGTAGTCTATGAAATGGAATCGTCGTCATCACAATTCAGATATACAAGATCAAAACTGGCACAAAGGAACGTAACATTTTTTTCCCAAAAAGTTGAGGCAGCTTTTGTTGAATGGTGTCTGCATCAGTATATTTTTATAAACTCTGGTGGCTTTGGAGCACCAGAGAGAATCCTTTTTTTCTTCTGAGATCTTGAAAATAAATTTCCCACAAGTACAGACAGGTAAGGAGGAAAAGAAGTAGCAGCTTGTTTCCTACATACAGCCCAACACCATGCGCGGATGCCCAGTGTCTCAAAACAAAATTGAACTTGACGTCACAGGGAGGCATATCCTCCTCATGTTACAAGCATGTCTGAGATTTCTCCAGGGAGGGGGAACCAAGCACGAGGGTAAAGCGTAAGTCTACTTTTCATGCATAGCTACTGCGCGCTGCCCTGTGTCCACGGCGCTTCGTCAGACATCCGAGTTGGAGCTGAGGTTTGTTAACCTAGGGTCTGCATTGATCTCGTATCTGTAGTGGTAGCCCTCCATGTGATCCCTACAGGCATCTCTGATGTTGTGCATCCACTTTTTGATTCCTTTTCGGTTCAAGTACAAAACCAGGAGGAAAATGGCCCCAATGAGAGCCAAGACTATCCCTAGGAAGACGTACGAAGTCTGTAGCTGGGAAGGCAGGTCTATGGGCACGGAGCAGTTAAGGTCCAAGCTGTTGATCTTCAGCAGGGCTTTGCCCAGCATCTTGTCAGGGTAGGCGCATGTCAGGGCTTCTTTGCTCTCCACCTGGTCACTCTCCTTGAGCCAGGCCACCAGATCCTCGATGGCACAGTCGCAGACCCAGGTGTTCCGGCCCAGGTCAATGTGCCGAAGGGCAGGCAGGGTGCGGAACTGGGCCAGGGTGTCGTTCCTCAGCACACCCAGGGAGTTGTCGCTGAGGTCGAGGCTCTGCAGCTGGCCCAGCCCCTGGAAGGAGATGTTTCGAAGGCTCACCAGGGAATTGTTGCTGAGGTCCAGCTGCCGCAGGGCGGGCAGGGCGGTGAAAATGCCGGCGGGCAGCAGCAGCAGCCCGTTGTCCGCCAGCTCCAGGCGGCTGAGGTTGCGCAGAGCCCCGGATTGCAGCACGGCGGCCAGGCTGAGCAAGACGGCGTGGTCGCGCAGGGTCCCACGCAGGACCAGCTCCTCCAGCGGGCTGCCGGCCTCCCCGAAGGCCTGCGGGCTGAGGGAGGCCAGGGGGTTGCCGCTGAGGTCCAGCTGCCGCAGGGCGGGCAGGAAGGCGAGGGCTCCGGCCTCCACGGCCTGCAGGTGGTTGCCGCTGAGGTTGAGGGCGCCGAGGTCGGGCAGGCGGCGGGCGGGGAAGGCGCCGGCGGGCAGGCGGGCCAGGCGGGTGCCGGTGATGAAGAGGGTGCGCACGTAGGGCGGCAGGTCGGGCGGCACGGCGGCCAGGTTCCTGTTCACGCACTTCACCGTCTTGGCCGGCTCCGAGCACTCGCAGAGGGCCGGGCAACCCCCGCCGGGCTGCTGCCCCCAGCCGCAGCCCAGCAGGACGAGCAGCAGCCCCAGGCGGAGTGCCCCGCGTCCCGCCATCCCGGCACGGCCCCGCACACAACTTTTTCCCCCCCTCCGGACGCCTTCAGCTCTGGGCGACGCGGCGAGGCAGCCCGTTCTCCGGGGGCAGGCGCTTCCCCTCTGGGGGTGGCTCCGCTCCGCTTCCCACAGCGAGACCTGCAGCAGGGGAGGAAACGGAGAGGGCAGCAGGCGGGGGCAAAATTGGAGGGGGGGGGGAGAGGGCGCAGCTCCGCTCGCCCGCCTGCCTTCCCCCAGCCCCGCGCCTCGCTCCCCGCCCCCGACACGTGGCTCGTCTGGGCGGGCCGG
>WHYT01017261.1:147422-163247 GCA_009806455.1 Tetrax tetrax | reverse complement strand
GGTGCGGGGAGGTGGCGAGAGGGGGCGTGCGGGTCTTGGCGTTGGAGGGGGGGGAGGGCGAGACCGACCCCTTTATCCAGAGAAAGCGTTTCGGGGGTGGGGGGAGCCACACCAGCAACAAAAGACACCGAACAAGCGGCAAAACTAAAGCAAAAAAAAAAAGAAATCCGCCAAACCCGCCGGAATCTATAGGGGTCCTAAAATTACTAATAATAATAATGCAAAGTGGCAGCTGAAGTCTGAGATTTCAACTTTTTCATGGTGAGGAAAAAGCGTAAATATCTGCCTGTACGTGAAATATTTACCACTTTGACTCGCTACGGCTGGCCCAGCACCGCCCGGGCATGGCTGAACAGTCCGGGTGGTACAAATGCTGTTTTGTAGACGGGTTACTCAGTTTCGTTACTCCATGGAGGGGATTTTGGAGGAAGGGGTGAGTGGTGGGAGCTATCATGGGGGCTGAATTGGGCCACTGGTCCCTGTGAAGTGACTGAAATAGTTAAATACCATCTAATTAACACAGAAGACATACCAGTATATTCAAATAATCTGCTTTCAGCAATGTGAATCCGAGCACTTTGGGTCTGTGGTCCCTTTGGGTTTTCCTCACCCTTCCGATGACTGCTTACACAATATTTCCTTCTCCCCATATGTTAGAGTTGCACTCCTTCTGCTTTCCTGATCAACTAGGTTCCTTTTTTTTTTTTTGGAAAAGTCAGCAGAAATCTTAGAGCTGTCAAAAGCCATAGGAGAAATGAACAGATGACTGCGGTACAAAGGCTTGAGAAAATCAGCCCCAGAATCTGGGGAAAGTGAGCTAAAACACTGATTCCTGTAGGATTGTCTTCCCCTCTCTGGCTTGACAGTGGTATTATGGTGCAGAAAAGTCTGAGGTTGGGGTGGCAGGCAGGGGCTGCCCACCTGATAGACCACCGTGCTCTTTACATCAAGATTACGGAGAAAAGAAATACGGAGTGGCTGAAGTAATAGTGATACAAGTGAGATCTTGGACTCGCAAGCAGTTGCAGAAGCTTGGGAAGTTACCACTTCGAGTTGAGTTAGAAAAACAGTGGCACTACATAGGAGGAGTTTTTAGTTTGTTAAAATGTGTGTTCCAGATCCACATGCCTGTTCTGGTATAATGCTTAGAAAAGTAGATAGGTAAAGATATCTTGCATTTTGTAAGAGAAAGACATGTTCTAATCTATTAAAATTCTTTTTAAAAGTCAAAGAAAAAAAAAACCCTAAATCGGCCTACTAGACAACAGTGAAATTCATTGACTAGTCAGAAGTAGTTTCCAAAAGGAGACAGCTTTTAAAAACAGGCAACTGAAAATATGAACAAAAAATCTGAGATAAATCATAGAAAAAATACTTATTGAGTATACCCATAACCATTCTTTATAAAATGTTTAGATACAATGTCATTTTTAATACATAATTTTAATTTTTAAGAGCAATTCCACTGATCTGCTCACCGTGCTGACGAAAGCTGTTCGAGCAGCTCCTGGCTCTCTGTCACTGTCAAGGTGAGTCTGTGCCTCTTGCCCTGCACATGCACAGTAGGTTACCTCTTTGGGCAGGGAACGTGGTTCTGTTCCATGTTTGTGGAGTGCTCCCTGACAGGTGCTTGCATGTGCTGCAGTAATGCAAATAATAAATAACAAATATTTTCGTATTGTTTTGTATTATTCTACTAGTAAATTGCACTGGCTAGGCCTGCTTAAGATTGCAAGAGGAAGAAAAACACTTGTTAATCTGCTCTCTTCTCTTCTTGTTTAAATAAACCCACTTTTCTCAGAGGCGTACTCCAAAAAGGAGACATTACTTTCTGGTGAAAACACCTGTACAGAGTGGATTTCCTGGATGTGTTTGTAATCTGTGCTAGGAAAATGAAGAAAAAAACCCCTGATGTATTTTCACGTCAGTTTCTGCTATTACAATTGATTGATGTGAATTTGCATTGCACAGCCCAAAGAATCTCATCTCACAGCTTTTTGCGTGAAGTTTATGCAAAACTTCTGACTGAGATAAAATACAGTATTTGAAAATACAACGTCTTGGCTCAAACTGGAAGATAATTTACCATAAGGAAACTGTTCCTGTGGCTGATATTCCTACAGGGTGAGTGAGAAGTTCACGTTAAAGGGGGTGGGTGGGTGGGTTGGGGCAATGCTTCAGTCTCTCCGTGGTTCTGCTGCTCCAGGCTGAGGCTGGGTGATGTGCTGGTCATCTGTAATCATGAAAGAAACTTTTAACTGTCCTTCTCCAGAAGACTAAAACTTGCTTCATGTGACCGTGATGAGATCTGCTTGCTTTTGAAAATCAGTACCCCATTATTTCAGCTCCCCCAAAGTGCAAATGTGACACCTACCTAAAGAAATGCAGAGAGTCATAGGGACAACCTGTGATAACTATACTGCTTGGCATTTTTGGAGTTG
Organism: Tetrax tetrax; assembly: GCA_009806455.1. Taxonomy (NCBI): domain Eukaryota; kingdom Metazoa; phylum Chordata; class Aves; order Otidiformes; family Otididae; genus Tetrax; species Tetrax tetrax. The sequence continues at coordinate 160,806 of WHYT01017261.1, read as the reverse complement.
CCATGCCCCTTATAAGGAATACAGTGGCATTTGTAGATGCTTGTGTCACTCCACTGCCCTTAGGAAAACCTGGAAGATTATTTTAGACACTGAAATTTAAGGCTGTTAATTAAGTTAATTGAGGTTAAACCATCCTAAATAATCTTCACAAAGCCCCTTGGCCGGATCCTAAACAATGCTGGATGCTTTTTATGAGATTATGAGTGGCCTGACTTCAGCTGATGTCCAAGGAGTTGAAATAGTGTGGAGTAGGACTCCATGCAATAGTTATAATTTTTTTTTTTTGTATTTTTTTTTTCTTTACTGACAGGGAAATTTGTGTTTCTTCTGTGAAATGTTTCTACGTTGTCTCAATATTGCATGAAGATACTCAGCACTTCATAGGAAGTGGCCCTGGAAGGGTATTTATGATGTGCTAAAGATTATACACCAAGTGAGCAGTAGCACAGAGACTAGAATTCTTATCTTTTACCAAAAATATCTTCCCACAAAAGTGGAAGAACAAGCTGCAACTTCCATCTGCTTCCTCACATGGAGAGATCCAGCAGGTCCTCCAAAGGACACCTTCTGTTTCCCTCGGGGCTTGGCTTCATTTGGAGAAACACCATCAGAATTCTTAAAATGGTGCCATAAAAATACCTAGGCAGCCAAATGCTGCCTTGAATTTTTGCTTGAATGTTTTATTCAGCATTCACATGCTCACACCCATAAACATTCATGTTCCAGGTTTTTTTTTAGATGCACTTAAACTTATGTATATAGCTATTCATTTCTATACAAATTGAAAAAGGACAGAAGACAATCTTCAAGTACTCATTTTTTTTTTTTTAACTTGGCATTTTGTTCCAGACATAAAAACACCCTGTACAAATGATCTGCTGGTCTGTTCTGGTTTCCACTGTCTATATGATGAATGCAGGATAAATTCTATGATTTATCCTATGAATCTATGCATCTGCATGGAAATAATGCAGCCATTAATCACTATACAAGATAAGACCATGTTTGCATTTTCTTACATGCTATCTATTTTTATACTGAAATATCAAAAGCCAGTCTAGTACAAAGAATGTTGATTTTTAATACTGCAGAAACACATTAAACTTTCCCAGTACTAACAGAAACTTATTTTAGCTAAATGTAACCTTTTGGGGGGGGGTCTTTAAAAATATATTAACTGGGTATGTGTAATAATGCACTGTTGTAAATTCTAGGGACTCTTGCATGCCTTAGGTGGAGATTGAAGGGATGACAGGAGACAAAGTGCCCCCACTTGAATATAAGCAACACTGAAAGCTGGTGAAACTGTAAAGACAGACTCTGTACCTGCTCACCTTGATGGACAAAAACGTCCATACCTACACCTGGTAGCAGTTTATTGCTAAAATGTGTTACCCAAATGAGAAGGAAACGATGGTGATTTCTTCCAGCAAAGCTGGCTAGCAGAGCTGGGGTCAAGAATACACGAATCAAAATGCCTTGGGAAGAGGAGTGCTGTACTCCAGATGCTGCCGTTGTGTGTGCATCCCTCTGTACTCCAGCTCTGCATGCTCTGACATGTAGCGAATCTGCAACAGGAGCCAAGTTGAATAACCACTTACGAGTTCATCAGAATATAACTGAGAACTGGACATGCTTAAACAGGTCAGGCTAAATGTTCAATCCTGCTTTTATTCTTTCCTTGCTCAGGAACGATGCATGTCTCTTACTTCCAAGCTACCTTTGATAGATTGCTATATGGAATTTAAAATGTTTGGGTTTTTTTTTCATTACTTTAATTTTAACAATTTAAGGTTTAGTTCTATGACCTAGACTAAGTTCCCTGTGAATTCTACTTAGAGTAAATCACTGCAGCCAGTAAAACTCTCCCTGCTGCAAAATAAGCCTTCTGATTTTAGTCCTTTTTGGAAGACCAAAAGGACTCACCTCCTGATTACTCCTTGTTCCTCTGATTTTCACTGCTGATGGCTTATGCAAGCAGGCTTCAGCTGGCAAACTTTTCATTGTTCATGTCCACTTGGGATGTCCTTTCAAGGAGCAGCAATCTAGAAGTCTGATGGCAATGCTGGCAAGTCAGCAGAGTGGATTATCTATTGGATTAGTGTTGCTCTCTGCCACAGTGACCCGCCTTGCTGCACACAGACCCTCTCAGCAGACGCTGAACTCAAAATCCTGGTTTTTGAGCCAACTTGCAATTTTGTCTGTTATGGTGTTTGGGGAAGGCACCTGCTTGGATTGAGGTGCTGGGTTCCAGCTGACATTTGCTACTGGTATCTAGGGGACATTTAAAAGATGGCATAGGTTAGGGCAGTTGCCTTGCTACGGTGAGGGAAAGGAAGGGAGAGCTGAAACATGTTTTCCCTGTTGGCTCTGAAAAGCAGAAACCCAGATCTGCAGGGAATCTGGGCCAATGTGTTCCTCACACTACAGATGACAGTCCCACTCATTCCTCACTCTGCAGGCTGTGCCGAGGTTTTGCAGCCACTCGCGGTGCCAAGGGTGTTTCCCAGTTTGCCCTGCTTCCCCGTGGGTAAGCGTGGCCAGCTTCAGCCCGCAGGGCTGCGGGAGCTCTAACCGCAGAGGACTGCAAGTTGGGAGTACTTCCATGTAAAGCCTCTTTCATGAAAACATGTTAATCTGTTGAAACTGAAAGTCTTTGCAGGGAAGAGTTGAATTTGATGAATTTCCCATTAAAAAAAAAAAAAGGCATATAAAAGGCTCAGCAGATTTGAGAACATATGGCGTTTGATTCTCTGCTGTCTTACACGTTGTGCCGTTGTTTACGATTTGACAAAGCAGATGTAAAATGTAACCTCACTGCCTGGTTAGGATTTGCCTCCACTTAGTTACAACTTTGATTGAATACACAAGATTAAAAATCCTAGTGAATCAGTTCCCTGCATCTTTTCTTCCATGATCATTGATCCTTTGTTACCTGCTTTTTGACCACTGTGACACCGGTAGGTTTATATAGTCCTTCTCTTCTGAATTCTTCCTCTTTTGCTTTGCCTTCCCAGCCTTCTCCTGCTTTATCTCAAATCTTTGCATCTTTCTGGGTTACTACGTCCCAGGTATTTTGAAAGGAATGTGTATTTAGAAATTGGAAGGAGGTGGAAGGAACAAGGAGGACAGTGATTTTTTTTGTGACGGTCACACATTCTGGCAGTAATGGAGGAAGATGATACTTTCCCTCCCCCTTACCACCGGTGACTACACCTGAAATACTGCATTCCGTTCTGGCATCCTATGTCTACAAAAAATTACAAGAAAGAAAGAACAAAGAAAAAGAGCAGTAACAGTAATTCAGAGACTAGATGGATACTGACTTACATGGAAAGACTAAATTAACTTTAAAAAGGTATGGCTTGCCCAGGCAAAAGGCCCCAGAAGATAACGCTGCCTGAAAGCAGACTGTAAAACTGAGTGAAGAGGGTAATTACCCTCACCTTTTCTGTCCAAGTTTGCATGCTTAAAAATATACTATTTTTAAGGATTTAATGCAATAATGGAGCATGTGTGTGTCATCACCAGCTAGACATTGAAAATTAATGCTACTGAGCTTACTGAACTATTTTAGCACTCTTTATGGGTATTACATGCATTTTACATTATAAAGTCTATTATAATTACCAGTTTGATGTCATAAAGGGTTTGAGGTCTGTCTCATTAGGTTTATTATTCCTGAATATAAACTAGAAAGAACTTCAATGCCAGAAAAAGAGCAAAATTCTTGTTACGACACTGGAGCAAAAGTTCGCCTAGTCCAGCATTTTGTCTCTTATGGTGGCCAACAGAGTTTGCTGAAGAAAGACACTAAATTCCATACAAACATGAACTCCTTAATATTTTTTTTCACAATGTCAGTGATTTGTGGCTGAGGGACTTGCCAAGCAAGAGCTAGAAAAACTTCAGTACCATGAACATGAGCACTGTTAGCTGAATTTTTGCACTTGAAAGATTTTCTCATCACAAGATTCTCCTTTTGTTGAAATATTCTTCTCTTTTAACCTGAAATTATAAAAAAAAGCATCCTTAATATTTTGAACATGTTTAAAAAAAAATAGTCAAATGTTTACAGCATATCTTTTAATTTTCTAGCTCTGAAAGATTTCAATCATAGGAGGCCAAAAGAATGGAAAAGATGTAAATGAAGCAGCGGACCTAATTAAATCTGTTATATTCTGTGGCCAAATACAGGGGAGACATGAGAATGAAGGGGGCAGAATTTTAAAATATTTAAATTTGTAAATTCTGAACATAAGAGAAACAGAAAACTTTTGCTTTTTCAAAGTCTATTTTTGATCTATCTTTCTCTAAAATATAACTAACAGGTGACAAGGAAAAGTATTGGAATATTTTTCTGGGAGAATTTTTTTTTTTAACTAATTCTAGTTATGAAATTATCTGGTCATCCGAATATATTTATTAAAAATATTTATTAAATATATTTGATAAGGAATTAAAACCTTCCTACTCTTAAAATTCAACAGATGCCCTAATGCTAAACACTTTAATTTTAGATTTTGATATATTTGTAATGCACTTCAGTGCCACGGTGTATGCTTGTTGTTCTTGAATAAACTCTTAGAAACACACTTGCACAACATAGGTCCTGCAAAGTCTCGCAGATGAAGATGTTGGCTTGTTTCCTTGTTTTGTTCGAGCCTGCTTGTGCCACATTCACAGAGCAAAAATGCCTTGAAGTGGGTAAAATGTCTTTCTGAAGCTCCTTCCCTTCTCTGAGTGGAGATGACCTCCACAAAAATGCAGTATGGACATGGAGCACATTGAAGGGTCATACTAGTTTCAGGGTGAACCACGTATACTCACAATTTATTTCATGGAGATTGAGGAAAGCAGAAACTAACTGAGACTGCTCTGACTGACATTTGGAACAGAACAGTCCCAGCCTACAGCATAGGCTAAGGCTCTCAGTCCCTGTGTCCTTTTCCCTACTATTCATACCCCAAAAAGGCAGAAGGAAGAACACGGTAAAGGAAATAACTGAAAAAAAAAACAGCTTCCAGTTGCTGATAACCTCAAGGTGATACGAGCAAACAGATATAGGGGTTCCCCTAAGTGGAAGAAACCTGATTCTACAAGTTACACACTTTTTTTTGAAAGACAGAATTCAAATTTTTTGTTATGTGATGTTGAAACAAACAAAAAAAAACAACAACAAAAAAAAAAACCAACCCAGAAGCATCACTTGAAACACAGCAGAGTGAGGAATAGGTGGCTGTGTCACAACAGCCAGCCAGACTGAGCTTCCAAAAGAGGGGATGCAAGACAACCCGACAAAGGTTTTCTTGCTGATGCTTTCCTGCTTGAAGAGATTTATGACATGAAATTAGATCCAGGCAGGCAAAAGTTGTTTCTTTTATAACTATGTTAAAATATTCTGAAGTTCAGGATTCTGATACCAAGTAAATAAACATGATATTTTAAAATTAATGTAGTGCCAGGGAAAATGGCCAGAAAGCAGTTATTAAGATTGTTAAATCATCTTTAGGTCATACTGGAAAAAAAAATCCCACTGTAGTTTTCAGTGCTTGATATGTTTTATTGCTTCTAATACAAATTTGCTGATGATAGTTATTACCATAACTGGGAACTGATTGCACTGGGTGTGGAGGTCTTGGGTGCATTTAAGCTGCGTTAAGTAATACTAGGCTTTGATTGCTTTCTTGAATGGTAAACAATTTCAGTATTTAGTAGTAATTTTCATGTGAAAAAGCCAGGTTTTGGTATTTGCAGAAATACAGGGACATGGCTTGTTACATTTCTATATTTTTATTCCAGTGCATAGGAACTGCATAATACCTTGTCATTTTTAAGGCTGCAAGTAAAACTTAAAAAAAAAAAAAGTTACTATTCTACAGTGAAAGAAAAGTAGCTTGCTCACTTTTTTGCCCTTTCAGTATTTCATTTATTCCTTCCAGTCAACTTGTTCTTTCTGTCATGCTTAGACAAACTGCAAACTCATGTACCTTTACAGAGCTGCAGCAAGCTAGGAAACAGAAACAGAGGAGATGATAGGAAAAAAAAAGGGCAGGATGCATTCATTTGTTCTTCACTGCGTTTTCAACTGAAACTCAAAAGGTATTACAAAGATAATCTATTGCTTTTAAATACAGTAGAGGTAGCTTTTATATATGCCATGACAGCTAAATCTCCAGTCCATTGGTATTTTGTCCAGCATCTAGTATCAGTTTGAAAAATGCCTTCACTTTGACAATCTCACGTTGCCAAGTCACAGTTCAGAGTCGCGAGAGAACAAAGGCAAATTCAATAGCTGGAAAAATACAAGAGAAAAAAGGCTGGCGTTGGACAGGATTTCACTTAATGCTGCTAGGAGCTCTAGCCCTGGCTAGAACTGTATCAAAAGTCCGTATTCTTCTGCTCTTCCTTCAGGAAATAATATGGTAGCGGACCTCAAACCCAGTGGAGCCACGCAATGGAAAACTAACTATATAATGCAGACACTGCCAGATGCTCTTCTTTGTAGCTGTGGCTAGAGCTACAAGTATCTCAGTTAACCTGCTCAGAGATAATTCAGGTGCCTCTAGCCTTACAGTGAAAACCGCGGTAAAGATAAAGGCTCTTCTAAATTTTGTCTTCAGAAGTGATGGATGTTAAGAGGTCCAAGTTTCCCAGTTTCTAAATCTTTTTGAAATTTTTGAAAATTGCATGCGTATTCTAGCAAACCTGCCAAAAAGCATGCCTGTTAGTTGGTATGTAATCTGTACAGAGAGTATTGGCACTTGGAACAATAATGGAACAGGTTAACATTAATCAACATTCTTAGGTGCTCTCTCCCCTCTACCTGTCCCTTGCTTTTTGAGGGCAAATATGATTGAAAGTTGATGGGAAAAAAAAAATGGTTTTAGAAAACAAATGACGGACTGATTTTTAGCCGATCTTTAAGCATGTATACAAGATGTATGCTTTGGCAAATACTCAAGTTACAATCACACACTCATATTTCCTGAGCACATACATCACTCTCACGGGACACGTCTTTTCAACTCTGCTTCATGCATACATCTCTACGATTTTGCAGACACTTAGCGCCATTCAAAAAAATTATTTTTCCTATCTAAAGTTAATAAAGGGCTTCAGAAGCAGAAAAGGCATCAAACTTGGGCTTTCTGGAATCAAAGAAGAATTTTAAGTGTCATTAACATCACTCACGATCGACAGAGCCAAAAATCTTTTTTCGTTATATCAAAGCAAAAAAATGTTGACTGTGGCATCATGGACCTTTCTGGACAAGTCTTGTCTGTTTTAGTGAATTTGTGACTGTGATCAAATATAGCTTGCAGTCCTTTGACAGCCCTGATGACTAACTCTGAGGTTTCACAGACTGCCTGAGAAGCACGCAGCTCCTCGGGCGATTTGACAACCATGATGTGGCATCCATCCCTTACATCCCCTGAAAGCTCTGAGTGCCTCTCTTTTTCCCACCAGGACGTTCAACTCTTTTTTTTTTTTCATCTGCTCCTTCACATACAGAGACCTGCATGGCCCTAACTGACCCCTTAGCTTGTGTATGTGCCGTCTGCCCCCCTGAACACAGCTTGACTTGTCTTTTATGCCCACATAGAGGTGTCTTTAATTACTTTAATCTTTCGGGCTGAACAAAGGGTTTGGCATTTTCAAGGAAAATCACACTCCTTTTCAATGACAGCATGTTAACACCTTCCAGGAGCACAGGATGACTACCAGGACTATTGGCCACAGATTCATGAGCCAAAGATTTTAGTAGAATTTACTGACTTGGTAGACAGTAACAGTTCCCCAAAATCAGATGGATCACTGAAGCTTGTGCTTTGCCTTAACTCTCATCACTTCCTTCGGTGTCTCCTAAATCTCTCTGAAAAACCCAAATAAACCTTGGCTATATGGTGCCTCCTGATGGAACATTACTTACTTATATATTTGCCCTGGATGGTATGTGATTATTTTTACAAAGTGTTGACCAGTGTAGAAAATGAGCTTGTGTAAGTTAAAAAGAAAAAGAAAACATATGTTGAAAAACTCTCCAGAAAGGCTAGGACTGGCATTTTAATCAAGATGCGTATGAGACAGACAATGCTGTAAAGTCATGAAAGCCAAGGTAATGTGATACTCTGCAGATGTTTTTAATGGGAGTAGAAGCTCTGTAGAAATGTTTTAATCTGATTACACAATTACTTACGTTGCAGACTCATAAATAAATAGTTTTCCATTTCAGATAGTATGAAGTAATTCCCAGGTTTTCTAGTTGCCATTTACACTGGTCAAGATACAGAACATGAAAGCTAGAACAATCATTTTGTTATCTCAAATCTTTTTCAGCTTTCTGAAAAGCATGTTAACTTTTCTCATTATTTCTTCCTCAGTTAAGGCCTTTGTTTGTTTCCTTCCGGTTAAGTGATAACAGGCTAATGAATAACCCATCAGCATGTGAATTCAGGTTCTGATTCTGTGTGAAGATGAATTCCTTCATTCAGAATGAAACTCCCCGCTTTAGCAAATGCTAACCTTGTTGGGGTTCCAGGCATATAATTTATTCATCGTAAGTAACTAAATTCTCAAGTCAGGGCACTTTTTAGGACTCCTAACTATTTCTTGGTTACAGAGAGATTCTTGTCCCTGATACTCACAGTCAGTGCCTCTACAAGGTAAATTAATACTTTTTGCAGACTCCTGATGAGTAGAATAGCACTACTTGAAAATGAAGGTTCTATGTATAATATTAAAGTATCTCCCTTGGGAATAGGGAAAAAGTAGAATTAGCATTTCTTATTGTTACCTAAATTTTACTGTTCAGTCTATAAGGCAAAAAGAGAGATATAAATTGGGTTACACTTATTAAATCTCAATTAAATCTCATGTCTTACCTTGCCAAATGTAGTCTTAAAGAAGGTTTATTCGTTGTTCAGGCAATGCCTTTAATAGTGATACATGAATGAGGAGAGTGTATCCTGTAATTACTTTTTAATGGCAGCTTCATCTTGGAGAAAAAAAAAAAAGTGCTGTAATTATTTAATCTAAAAATAAAGATAATTTGTAGAAAGCAATAGTGAGTGTGTGAAAAGGTCAAATGCTGAGCTTCAGAATAAAAGAGAGCTAAATATGTCTAGGCATGTGTTAATTGTGTACAGCAGAGGTCTTCAGTTGGATGGGGAAGAGAACTAGTTTTTCATTCAATTAATTAAAAAAAACCCCTTTACCTCAAAGCTTGGAGTAGATTTGAACAAATCATCTTTTCTTTGTTTAAATTTTGTTTGCTAAAGGCTGAAACTTTTTTTTTAGCAGAGATGTCAAGTGAATTTTGAGAGGAGTATTTTTAGTTTGTTAAGCCTACAATTGACTTTCTGTATCTCAGTGGTTGGCTTGTTTACCTGCAGTAATAAAACATTCCTGGTTTTGGAAAACCAACCTGTCTTATATTTATACAATCAGGCTCGTTTATATTTTTGGATTGGTACAAAACTATTTTCTCATGGATCTGTGCCACCTCTGTGTAAATGAGCATGAGACGTACACACCTCCATCCTGTGAGGAAGAGAGGAGATCCATAGAATAAAGTCTTTGCATGTGGATATCTTAGGCTGTAACCTCATAACCTCAGCCACTACATGGGTTCCTTTTTTTTTTTTTTGTACTAACCACTTTCTCACTGTCAGTGACAGTTGCCCTATGTGAAATTGGTCCTGATGTGTAACATGGAAATGTTGGTTTTTCCTATCTATAAGTTACACTGGACTGTTCCAGATAGCTTTGGCAATCAACAAGGTCATCACACCCTGTAAGTTTTAAGCCAACCAGAACTTTTCAGTTTATTAAAAATTCATCACTTATATTGCCTTCTTTTGTTTCCTACACTGTTTGCTCCTTATCGACCTGCTGTAGCTGTTTTCATTTCTTTTGCATACCAGATTGCTTTGACTGCTTTGAGACCCAGTATTTTTGTAGGAACAGAGTATAATTTTTGCCTTTTTGCTATAAGCATGTAATATAAAATACCTGGCAGCCTGAGAATCTCAGAGATGCATTATGTGGAGCAGAAGTAAAAAACCTACTTTTGTTGCAATGGATGGAAATAATTTCAGGTGCAATGTTAAATGCAAATTATAGAATATATTATTTTGCTTACAAGATGGTCTTTGTATAAACACAATAATGTGAAAATAAGGAAAAGAATTATTTTGACAGCTTAAATGACTTGTTTACTATTTCTTTTTGAAAACTTAATATCTTTGAATATTTTCCACTTTTGATGAGGTGGTTTTTATGTTCTTTTTTGCTAAAGTAGCATTTTTCCAATCTCAGATATGACTCCTATTACAGTTATGATAGACTTAATTATAGAAAGCGAATAACTGCTGGGTCAGAACAGATTTAAAATTACAGAAGCTGCTTGACTAAATTTCAGTGCTGATTCTACAAACAACTCCATATGTTACATTTCCGTGCCTAGCTGAGTCCCACAAAGTGAGCTGCACTCCAAACTGGGCACCGTACACAGAGACAGAAAGATCAGCCCTGTACTAACATTTGTATCGACTAAGCTATTTCTACTTGCCTGTTAGTCAGTGTAACGCTAACAGAAATCCAGATCTTGGACAATGCAGTGCTTATTTCTCACTCCATGAGAAAATTTTACTTTAGGAAAACAGGTAATGAATAAGAAAGGACTACAGGTACTGTTGTTGTTTTTTTTTTTTTTTAAAAAAAAAAAAATAAAAAAATCCCTATCCTGCTTTTCCTCTGGAAGGCACTGATTTTCATTCAAACAGAGTTAGTGCTAGCCATTCCTGTCTCTTACTATTTTCTCCCTTCCATTTCTAGACTTTTCTGGGAACCTGATTAAAGCTGTTCACCAGATTGCATTGCTTAGGTCACACGATTTTATTACTGACGATGTTCCTTTTTGGTGCTTTGGGATCCTAAATATGTCTACAGCTTTTATGGCTCTCTAATATTCCCCTTATGGACAAAGTAGCTCTTCAGGTGTTAAAAAGCTTCTGTGATGATGTGTAGAGCATTCTGGACATGCCCAATGATTTTCTTTAAGTCACCATAAAGAGCATCCTCTAGACAGTGTATTAGATACATTATGTATTAATGTTTCAGAGAAATGAAAAGATTTATGAACCCAGCTGAATCAGTTTTTGTTATTATCAGCATTTCTCACAAGACAGCTTCAAAACTTACATTTTGAACAAATTGACAGTTAAAACCTTGTTCAATTTTTTTTCCTACTTTAATTTTTATCTAAATCCTTTATAAGGAGCATTGGGATTTATGTGTTTATCTTACTTTACAGAATTAACAAGAATTAACATGTTGATATAATTGGGCGTAGGGGATAGATCTAATGGGAAGCAAAAAAAGTATTCTAAGATAAAATGGCTTGTGAAGGGTTCATAGCTGTAGTACTTTGAGTCAGCCCTGTTTGCTTAGCTACATATAGAAGGTGTGAGTAGCATTGGTGTTTGCAATTACATTATAAGCTGCATATATGTATGTCTGAATTATGCACAAACAGTATAAATACCTACTGTTGGTAAAAAAAAAAAAAATACCAATTAGACCTGTTACGGAGTCACAGACCTGAGCTTTTTCCAGCAGCTGTAGTCTTACAGGGAGGCTGTCATGTCTCCCAGGGGTCAAAGAACAGCAAAGGAAGGTTTTCCTCTCTCCTCACACAAGCGGCACGGGCAGCTGTTGATAGCCTGGCTTCCTTATTCAGAAGCATTGATCATTTCTGTACTCCTCTTGCAGCGTGAGAGATGCACTGGGAGTATCCTCTCTTGCATTGAGAGAAGAAATTATCCCAGGCGCACAAGGCAGATGCCTACTGTTTCAGCTATATTGTTATAGGCACTCCTGTGCTTACGGTCCATAGGTAGGGACTGATAACTGCCGTGTAAGCTTGCTATAGAATGAACCACTGCTGTTTGTTAGAGTGACCGAGCACTCTATTGAAGGTAACAGGATGACATTGGTTCTTATGCTTTCAGGAAAAACTGCTGAAAACATTTTTATGGACTTTCTTTCATTACATACCTACATTTTGGGATCTGAAAAAGACAATCCTAGATAAAGTGTCTGAGTTCACTGAAGAATTTTTTTTTTCTGCTTCATTGACTGATGGGAGAATAATAGTTTTGTTTATCTTCTGCTGTCCTAGGCAGCTGGTAATTCCTATTCCCCTTTTCTCTCTAGATTGTTTTTTTCCTTCTTCAGGACAGATTGGAACCACAGACCTAATCTTCTCCTACTTTATATCCTATGCAGCCACTTACAGGTGTGTGTGTAGTGTCACCTTACCAAAATGGGAATGCTTTACAAAGATATAAATTAGAAGGTACAAGCAGTACAAGCAATATAAAGAGCAAGATAGGAGATAATCAAGTCTCAGAGAGAGACAGAAACTATGTTTAAGTCTTATACCATCTGGACATGACTTTTTGTGAGTGCTTATGAGTTTAAAATATCTGTAGGTGCTGAGGCATCTGAAGGTTCAGCGGCATATGCCATTTTTATGCGAGGAGCAGCTGAGTCCCAGATCAGAGATTTACTAGCTGTTAAAGGGAGATACTCCTTAAAAGACAGGAGCAGACAGATTAAGCTTCTTACTTTTCAGAAGCTACCTTTATAAAATAAGTTTTCTGCTATTTTCTTCCCCTCCAGCCTGTCCTTTGCATAAAGCTATGCTGGCTTTGGTGTTTGGCTATGCATGAGGACAGGGAAAATGTGGTTCTGCAAGGATATTGCCTGTACTGCTAATACAGAGCTCTTTGTTGGAAGGAGTTGAGAAAAATCTGGCTGTAATCTGCTCAGGCTGAACACAAAGCTTTAAGTCATATAAAAGCAGACTGCAGAAAGAAAAGGACCCTGAGGAGGGCTCGTAACAGCAATGTCCTACGGAGGAATCAGTGAATCATCACATTGACTACATGATACCATTAAACCCCATCTATTTGGACCTGTTTATTAAAAAAAAAATGTGTATTGTATCTCATCCCTTTCACAGCTGTGCAACACCAGTCACTTGAAAATTCCTTAATGGGTCTCTAATCTCAGAATACCACCTCTGAGCATCTTTTGCCCCAGCTTTGTTTTTACATGCTTTAGTGGGAGGATAGCATAATGGCACTTAGTATAAAATGTGCCTGCACTGGTAAGAATCATAGAATCATAGAATCATAGAATGGTTAGAGTTGGAAGGGACCTTCAAAGGTCATCTAGTCCAACCCCCCTGCAAGAAGCAGGGACATCCCTGACTAGATCAGGTTGCTCAGAGCCTCATCCAGCCTGGTCTTGAACGTTTCCAGGGATGGGGCATCCACCACCTCTCTGGGCAACCTGTTCCAGTGCTCTACAACTC
>WHYT01017261.1:110354-131675 GCA_009806455.1 Tetrax tetrax | reverse complement strand
AATTGCTCTGCTAAGCCTGCGAGCTGCTAATCAAATGATACTGTGCTGTCATCTGAGTGGCAGAAGAGTTTTTCGACTGTAGATGGCACTGCAAGGTAAGTGCAAAGGTGTGGCTGGTCGCTGTGGGGAATTTATTCTCTTGAGGTTTTTTGTCTCCCACACACTTTGAAATCAGTGTCTGGAAGATTAAAAAACCTTAAGAGGGGTTTTTATGAAGCAGCAAAGACCTAGAAAGAAGTAAGGTAAAGCCAGAGGAGACCTGTCTGGAGGTGATGTAAAAGGAATGCCATGCTATATTTGCCAACACACTATTTAATGCAGAGCTATCATATTTTGGAAGCCAACACCTCTCACAGCAGTGGTGGGTCACTGCAGAGATGGACAGGAGTGGGGACTCCAGCTGCTCCTGGCATCCTTGGGTCACACAGCTGGAGCATGACAATTCAGGTCCCCAGGCACCATTTCAGCTGGGCCATGAGCTCCTGCAGAGAGCACACTGGCAGACTCAGAGAGACGTGCTGTGTCCCACTGTGCCCAGTGCTTGAAGTGGATCCTGACCCACGGCACTTGGCAGTAGGTGGGCACCCTCTGCCACCCAGATGGAGTGCAGCTGTACTGTACCAGCAGCAGCTCTGGGGATGCTGCTGCCGCCAGTAGGTCTGGCTCTTGGAGTTCCAGGTGAGCATGTCAGATGCCTTGTTCAGGGATAGAACCAACACAGCCCAAATAGCTGCATCTGGGCACACAACAGCCAGAAAATATCAGCTGTACTGTAAACTGTTTACCTACTCTTTACAAAAAACTTTTTAAAAATAACCACTTTTTTTTTTCCCGTCATCAGAACAAGGCAAGCAAAGCAGTTCCTCTCTGTTCCCATGAGTTCAGAGGCTATAAACAAATCCTCCGTACCTCCTAACCACCATGATCTTGCTTCTCCCCAATCTGTGAGACAGCCACAAGACTACCAGTGTTATTTACAATGGCTATGGGGTCTGAAATGTGCATTAGAAAGTCCTTAGGAAGCCAAATAGAACATCCTTGGTTCTCACATCTTTCCATCCATCCTGTCCCCTCCAGAGGCGGCTGACATCCTGAAGCAGCCTGCAGCTTTGTGCCTTCTAATCAGGAAGATCGGGGTGGAAGATGTGCTGGAAAGACAGGCTACAAATTGCATTTTATTGCAGCACTTACACAGTAAACTTCCCACAGAATAAGAAAACACTTTGTTTAAAATGACTCTTTCTGCAAAATATTTAACATTACAACAGGTAACATCCACTTCATGTATGTACTGCAGTTTCTGATTGTACTGAAGATTTTACACCAGTCCCTGCAAGCAGCTGCCCCTTGAGCAGTTGCTGCAAGTGATTCTTTTACTGCCATTTCATTTTATGTATGTTGTGCGCTTTTCCACAAGTCTTTGTAAAACTTTTTTTTTAAATATGGCAATTCTGTACAAATGTGGGACCATGCCTTCTCATCACATACGCTTTGTATCACTGCTGACAAACTATCCTTTTTGGGTATCTGGACTCCTATAATAACAGAAAATATACCTTGCACATCAGAAATGCTCCTAAGGTCTAATCAGACAAGTTGGAAATCTTTTGAGTTAAAGAGCAGAAGTCAGAGTATCTGACATGACATGGCTATGTGGAAGTGTTCCCAATCTTGAGATGAAGAACCTGCTTTGCCAAAGCTGTGGTTTGTTGAGTGAAGGCTCTTGGGTGCTCACTGCATCTCCACTTCCTACTTTACCTTCACAGAGGAACTCTCAAGTAGACTGAGTGGACTTCAGGGAGTCCCCATGTCACCAGCCTGCTTTCAGTGCTGTTTGATCCTCGGACTTCTCCACACTTTTCTCAAATGGTATTGGTATTTTACTAACCCGGTCTCTCTGAGTAAGAGGACAAGCTTTCTTAAAGCAACATGTATATATTTTTAATAAATTTGGAGATACTTTACTTGTATAAAAATGGTTCTTTTGAGTGGATGGCTACATGATAAATAAATAGAATTTTTTTTTTTGTAAACCTTCCCTGCTAAGAGGTGTTACACTAAATCTTTCTCTATTAATTCTGTAATACAAATTTTGCAGTATTTTATAATCTTTTTTTTGAAGTTCATAAAAGAGAAAGATCATGAGGAACTCATTTAGTATCAGCAGAAGGTAAGCCCAGAGCAGATTAATTTTTATTTCAGCAGAGAGTAAGAACTATTACTCAAGGCTCCAGAAGATACTGGTAATAATTAGGCCAGCTAAGGCACATAAATAGAAATATAAAGGGGGAAACCTGTCACTCTTAGTATAGCTAAAAAGGGAAAAATTAATTATTTCAATTTTTGATATATAGATGGAACTTCTTGTTACTGGCTGACAAAAGTAATTACCATCTTTTTTCAACATTCAGAATCAATTTCAGAAATCTGTTGTGAGATTGTTATGGTGATAGCATAAAGTGCAAAGTACATTTTTTCCTTACTATCGCTTACATCTTCTCCTCTGATTCCTCCATTAGCTTAAGTCTGGTGCAGCAGATAAGGCATGGACCTTTAGCTCAGTATTTCTGCAGAGTACTCCAGATGGATGGATAGGACCATTAGGTTGCCAGCAAGCTGCCTAATGGGGTAGTGTCCTCCCTAAGCCTAGATTTATCTCTCCTAACCTTAAATGAGTATACAAATTTGGAGCACAGTCAGTCTATAACCCTTCAACAGTCAATTAACTGAGATGCATACTAAGACAAAAAAATACACTCTGTAGGCTAATTAAGCCTCTCAAAATTGATGATCCTCCTCAAATTCTGAAGATGGGTAAGTATACTGGTTTTCCTTTTTAAGTGCTGCTCTGAATTTTTTTGAGGAAATTTTGTCTTAAAGTCTAGAGCTGCTATACAAAGTACCAACAGCAATTAGACACTTTTTTTTTTCCTATAATTACATGTTTACTTGTGATAATCCAGACCTTTTTACTACAGACTGAAAAAAAAAAATAAAATAATAAAAAAAAATGAACAGTTCCTAACTGTCAGACACATACTGCATGCTTCAGGAACTCACAAATCTGGATGTTGGACTACCCAATTTTAAAAAAAAGACTCTTCAGTGACTTTTTACTGGCTTTTCATCTCCAGTGCCTGTAATTTCTCCTGAAAGGCTTAATATAGCATATTTTTCTGCAACAATGTTGTCATTCTCCACTGGTAAGAAAAAACAAAGTGAAACCTGTAATTTAAACAGAGGCTGAAGTTAATCTGTTCAAGCTATTTTTTGTTTTACATTACCTTATCACCTCAACGTATCTCTGCAAATCAAACTATATCATCATAGTTCTGTGAATGGTATTCATTAGTTTGTTGTTCCTGCAGACGCAGCACAAGATAGCAGGAATTTCTATTAGGGACCTATGAACTGGGGACAATTAGAAAAGCCTGAACAATAAACAATAGGTAAAGCAGTTAATATCTTATTTTTCCACTAAAATTTTAAAAGTCCTGCCAAGGAGATCAAACTCTTGCACAGAAATACACTACTAAAAGCCTTTGGCTGTTCTGTCAAAGTTTTGCCTGACCCTACCAGGTCCTATTCATGACTCAGTATTATTTTCCAACTTTTCTGTATCCTTTGCTGTAGTTTTTTTATTTTATTTTGTACGGTAGTATTTTGTATGAAAGACCTGAGGGTTAGTCCAGCTTCTGAGAAATTATTTTTCTCACCTAGAACCTATTAATGTTGTCTTTGGCCTTGCTCTACTTCAAGCTTCTTGATCTTTCCACTGTGCTTTTACCTCTCCAAAGGATGCCTGTCCCAGCTATTCACTTGAATTCATTATTGTACAACAAAGCATAGTTTATGACTGACTTCAGCTGTATTTGGAGCTCCTTATCTCCCCAGATGGTCATTACTGTTCTTAGGCCAGCTGGCAGCACACTTGGAGCAAGGCCACATCTGAGGTATGCTTATGACTGAAGCAGAAAGAAGCAATCACTAGGAAAAGAATGCATAAATAAATTTCACATAGCATTCAAGGTTAGTTACAATGGCAAATGACTGCTGCCAAACCAGACACTTACACAGTGAAATACAGAAAGTGGATTGTACAATTCATATTAACGGGGTCAGATGGCACAGGTAAAAATGCTCGAGATTCACCTGCGTACTACTTCTACTCAATCTTCCCCAAATTGAACTGCTACTGAAGAACACACTTTTTTTTTTTTTTCAACTTCAAATATTCTGTGGTTTAAAAAATAGCTAGATTGTTTTAGTTTTTTAATGTTTGTACCACACAGTGGAACTTCAAAGCCAAACTGTGGCTTTGAAGAAACACATAGAAACTCCAGCCATTAGTATTATTACAATAGATCATTAATGTATTTCTACATGTTGGAAAAAGTGATGTGTGATTTTTTTTTTTTTTTTCATTCTGTATTTTACGTTAGGTACTGCTTGTTTTGGTTCCTAGCTTCCCACCCCAAAATGCTATACTCTGATCCTATACCAGATTTATTTGTAAATCTGTGCTACCTATTACATCATAGAATGATAGAGTCATAGAATAGTTTGGGTTGGAAGGGACATTTAAAGGTCACCTAGTTCAACCTCCCTGCAAGAAGCAGGGACATCTCCAACCAGATCAGGTTGCTCAGAGCCTCATACAACCTGGCCTTGAATGTTTCCAGGGATGGGGCATCCACCACCTCTCTGGGCAACCTGGGTGTTCTACCACCCTCAGTGTAAAAATTTTTTTCCTTATATCTAGTCTGAATCTACCTCATCCTTTCACAACAGGCCCTGCTGAAGAGTTTCTCCCCATCTTTCCTTTAAGCCCCCTTTATGTACTGGAAGTCTGCAATAAGGTCTCTCTGGAGCCTCTTCTTCTCCAGGCTGAACAGCCCCAACTCTCTCAGCCTGTCCTTGTAGCAGAGGTGCTCCAGCCCTCTGATCATCATTGTCGCCCTCCTCTGGACCTTCTCCAACTGGTCCATGTCCTTCTTATGTTTGGGGCTCCAGAGCTGGACACAGTATTCCAGGTGAGGTCTCACGAGTATCAATTAGTATCATCCAAGATACTAATTGAAAATATTTGAATTGATCCCTCATGGCATTTACCTGAAATACACATTAAGTGAACCACAGGTTCTTTACAAGAGCAGTTTTTCAAGTCCTTGCGCAGATACCAAGTTTGCTTATGATATTGCCCCCTGAGTTGGTGTCAAAAGCCTCACAAAAATCAAGCTGTACCCTATAAATTAGGCCACTTGCTCTTGGCAGAGAGAGAAAACACATAGGCCTCAGACAACCTGCCTCAATACAGCCTTCTCAATGCCTTCTTATTTTCCGTAGACTGGCAGGCTCCTTATTTAACCATTGCTTTTGAGTCCTTCTGGAAAGGTGCTGCCTTGCCAGAAACCCATCCTCCTTCATAGCTGGCCATGCTGCTTCCCTCGTGGAGAGTGGCAGAAAAAGGCACGGAAACACCTCAGCTTTCTCCCCTTCACCCGCTCTCTCCCCAGGATTTCCAGCCCCGTTCCTCGCTCCCGACACCAGCCCCACCACCCACCCTCGCAGCCGCCATTTTGATTTAACCCTTGCAGGCCGCGCGGCAGCCCGTCATGGCAAGCCCCGCCCACTAGACCCGCCCCGCCTCCTCGCGCTCCTTCCACCCCCTGACCTGGCCTGTCAGTCAATCCGGGCTCCGCCGTGGAGGGGGCGGAGCTCAAGAGGCAGTCGCAGCCAATCGGCGTGCGAGGTGCGGCGGCCCCGCCGCCAATCGGCGGCTTGCTTCTTCAGAGGTGCGGCCCAGCAGCTGTCTCTGTGCTCTGCTGTGAGCTGCTGGCACCGGTTGTTCGCCGCCGCTGTTGCCGCCTGAGGTGTCTCGGTAGCTGCAGCAGTCTGGCCCTGCCCTTGCTCCGGTGTCACTGAGGATGAGCCCCTGCGCTGCCCAGAGCGCGTCCTGCCCTGCCCGCCCGAGTCCATTCATCTAGCGACTGGTGAGGGGCGGGCCGCGACCTGCCAATGTGTCCAGAAGGGGAGCGGGGCCTGGGGGAGCGGCTGACAGTGTCACGGCTGGCCCTACCGGAGGGGACAGGATGGGGTGGCGGAGGGCTGGAGGAATGGGGAGAGCCCGCACCGGGGAGGGTAAAGGGCAGCCGGCCACGTAGGATGGGAGGGGACTGGCTTCGAGGCGGAAGAAAAGTGGCTCGGCCGTCTGTTTTGCTAAGTCTTTTCTGTCACTCGTCGCTTCTAGGCTGCGTGGACTTGTGTAGTGAGAGTCAAAACGGCCACCGTTCCCCCTGCCTTCCCTAGTCTGTGGGTGGCTCTTTGAAACACATAAGACCTTCCCCCCTTGACACTGGCAGCAGCCTCTGCCAGGTTTTCTTAGCTGGAGATTCCCGGGAAGTCTGTTGTGGCCTTCTTGGTAATACCTGTCTGTTGTTTTTGGTAGCAGCTTACAGTGTTAACTGGCTTCGAGCAGAAGTGTAAGCGCCAGAGAGCTGAAATCTTGTAGTTAGCTGAAAAGGATATTTCTGTGCAGTCTTAGGGGCCAGCCACCTGATCTCTGAAATCTGTCTCTTTTTTTCTGATGTGGTCAGTGTAGTTGTCTGTCTTCGTGGAAACTAACCACAATTTCTGGTTTACAAAAAAAGTAATAATCACCCAACAACATCTGATGTGGGTACTCTTTCAAAATACGGTATCAAAAGTTCGGGGTTCATTCAGTCAAAGTCATCTTTTCCCAAGACTAGATGTATTTATCTGATACAGTTTTAAGTGTGGTGAAATTCTAGAACGCATTTGTGGTTCATTGCTCTTGACTTAATCTTCAGATTATCTGTTTCAATAAAATATCTAGAGCAAAGTCCCAGTGTATTGTGGAAATGCCTGTAACTGCACTCACTGTACTTTTGCCTATACCACTTTCTAGGTTATATTTTTTTTTTTTTTTATAATGTTATTAAACATAAGTAATTTTGACTATTTCTAGATAGGTCAAGAACTGTATTTCACAGTTTACTCCTTATGTAGTATGATTCCTGACTGATAGATCTGTTCCGGCGCGTTGTAGGTGAATTTAGCTACCTATGGTACTTTGGTGGTTTTTTTGGCAGAGGTGTCTGCCTTTAATTGATGCTGCTTGTTAGCACTGTTAGGAGCAAGTGGATTAGAGTTTCTGAACCACTGAACGTCTCATCCAGATAAGGATTACGCTGTTGTCACTGTGAAGGTGGAAGTTGTAAAAAGTCTGGAGAGAACCTCTGAGGGCCATCTGTGCCAGCAGTGGCACAGAGGCCCAGGCCCAGTACATGAAGCAGCTTGGATCTGCCATGGCCCAGGGGACATAATGGCCATGTTGGAACGTGGTGGTTTTGTAAAGCAAGTAGGTTTTCTTCCATAGCTTTACTTTTAGACAGGTCACATTTATTTAAAACTTGAACAAGTTGCTTGTTGTCTAGCCTATTTTGACAGTCTCATTAGATTCAATTTATCATTTGAAAGTGCTTACTGACATATAATCTCTTACAAAATTTGAACAAATGACTACTTGTTCCAATGTCAGGGGTTAAAATGGACTAGAGTTTTTATTTTTCCTGTTTGTGTAACAGCAGCCTTATTCAAAGGCTCTGGCTGGTCTGTAGAAAATACAGTTGAAGGAGAAAGTAGATCCAATTTAGGCATCCCGTACTTGCGAGTTATTTTGTAAACCTTCTGAATCCTGGTTGCTCTTTCCAAACTTTTCTTCTTGTTCTAGCTACTTCTCTTAAAACTTGGTATCTGACCTAGAGGTAGCACTCTACCTGATGTGTTGTGTATTGAGCAAAAGGGTAGAACCCTTGCTTTCTGTGCCTGTATTGCAATACTCCTGTGATATGGTGGAGAAGCAGCTGCTTTTTTTAAAAGACTCTGTGTGGGAATCTCTGACTGACAAACCACTCTAAGCTGCTGCATAGCTTAGTTTTACCCTTTTCTCCTTGTATATTCAGTCACTTTTCCCCCATAAAATGTATCGTGTATTCAGATAACATTTGTCAAGGGGTTGAAAAGCCTGGATTCATGCCCAGACTGCAACAAATGTGCAGGGAGTTTCTAAGCAGGTTAAACTGTCCGTGGATATGTAATCTCCTGAGTAGAAATTAGTAGTGTAGCTGTTCTGTAAAGCCTGGACAATGTGCTGCTTATAGCTAAAGGGTGTTTTCGCTGTTACTTATCTAGGAATTCATCTATATTTCCTTGAGGATATGGTGCTAAATGCCAGTGCTATGTTTGTTCTATTACTACCCAGCTTCAATTTGCTAGTCACTTTTGTCAGATTCTAAACTACTACTTTAATACATGTTAGTGAAAGTTGCCTTTAAGTAAGACTACAGTCAACAGAAAATCTTGGAAGATCAGTAATATGGTAACAAATTCCCGTGGCTTTAATTCTGTAAGCTTCAGATTTGAGTGGTGTGTGTGGTTTGGGTTTTTTTTTTTTATTATTTTTTATTTTTTTTTTTTTTTTAATTAGCTTACTAATCAAGTAGTCTGCTTGGTGAAGTTTGTTTTGGGTACAGATATTTTCAGACTTTCCATGCTGTTATGGTTACAGGTCTTTTGTGATGTTATGAAACAAGTGTGAATAGACCAACTCAAAGAATATTATTAAATGTCAGCATGCTTGTTGAAAAAAACAACCCCTCTCTGAAACTCCCCTTCCACTCCTTCTTGGAATTCTTTAAGAACTTGCAATACCCTTATAAGGATGGACTTAAACTTCCTGAAGTGTATGATATTGCCAGTCGTATCTCTCTTCATTTAGGAACTTACTATCAAAAGGAAGAGCATATGAATTTTGCACCTTCTGAAAAGCCATATTATTTACACTTTTTTTTTTTTTCTCTAAAGGAAAACTTAGAAACGCACTTGCTACTGAAATAAAATGTCTTTGGGATACTCCGAATACTACTCTGATTCACCCATTTTTTGTGCTATCATTCTATAATGTTAATTAGGAATAGTTTTTTTTTTAAATAATTTTAATTCCAAATGATACCTATTGTATAATGAAAAGGCTTAGAAGATTATAATCTTATTTTATGTATTTCAATAATTGCAGCATTAGGAAGACAATGGTATTATAACATGAGTATGATTAGTGCTGAGAAACCTACAAATAAAAGCAGAAACAGAGAATCAGAAGGGCACTGTGTTCTAGACATTTAAATTAAAAGTTTAGAAAATGTGGTGCTGTTCCTATTTAGTGCTGATTTTAGGTGCTGATCTTTCTAGCTGGGACTCCATACACTATAAGTGAGCATTTGGACAGCAGTCACAAGGCTTTCACGCAGATGTGAGTGCCAATTCACAATTTTAAAGTTTTAAGATTTCACTTAAGGACCTACTTGGCATTTAAAAATAGTCAAATCTGATTATCAGCCCTTTTCAGATGTTGTAATAGTATGCTAGCATGTGTTATTGGTGTGCCAGTCTTTATTGTGGAGGGGCGAAAACTTGATCTACAGCCTTCCAGCTCGAAACTCAAGGTCTATGTATCAGTGTACTAATATAGTATCTAGTGTTGTAATGTTTATTGTAAAGGAGGGCTGGGTTATAATGACTTAGAAAGAAATAATTTACCAGAGTCAAATTTCACATAGCTGCGGTAAATGTCACCATAATGAAGTTAGTGCGAGGTAGGCAGGGTTGTTTTTCTATCTAACAGCAGATTTTTTTATTCTTTTAATGTGTGGTTTGTTGTTCACGTTATTTTGGTGTGTGGTGAGGCTAGAGCTCAGGTGCTTTAAAAAAGTTTTTCTCTGGCCTTTCTGTTGCATTCTTGTCATGGGACAAGTTACTTTGGAACTAGGATTTACTTTCTTCTGAATCTTTTTCTCATGCAATTCAGCATCTTAAGTAGGTGTGTACTGCAGAAAGGAAGGTATGGCATGGGGCACAGCAGGACTCCTTCCTTAGGTGGTGGTGCCATTTAACACCAGTTTACCTAACAGATTAGTCAGCTTTATTTTATTACACATCTGAGTAATTTTTATTTGTTCTTTTTATTTTTACTTTTCTTTCTTTATAGCACTAATATCAATGTCTTAACAGTGAATTATAATTAAGATGTGTTTTACAAGTCACATGTAAAATTCATACTTCTTACACAGAATAATTTTATTGCCTAGTGGCATATTGATGAAATATGACAAATTGGTTTGAGGATAACAGCACTTCTGATGTTTTATAGATCTCCAAATATATTTTAAAAATTATTACTATTTAGAGGAATGTTTGATGCACTGTCAATCTCAGTTTGCTGATAGCAGTCACCTGTCACATATGTTGATTGACCAGCAAGTCAGTCTGTGTTCTCAAAGCTAGAGCCTTTTTCCAAGCCTACGAGTGACTTACTTTATAGTCTGAGGGTTTAGAGAAGGTGAAAGAAGAGTCCACAAAGGTATATGCTAAACTTCTTGTGTTAACTACAGGAGTTTGTATGTTGGTTGTAAAATGCCCTGTAGAGTGAACTGAAGCTCACTGGGACAAATATAAGCTAAATGATTGTGGTCAGTTTTTGTCTCTGAAATATTTCTGAACGTTACTTCTGGGTAGGGATGAGGGACTAAATAGTAATAAATAAAAACTACTTCTTTGTTTTTCATATGCTTGCTGTTTGAAATTGTTTTGAAGGTACATACTGAACAACTGTGATCTGTAGATTTCCATTCCAAGTATTTAATCACTTCTGAATGAAGTGGAAAAATAAAGGTTGAAGGCCTTTTCATGAGATGTTTAAATGATACTCTTAGATTAGACTTTTTTTTTTTTTTCCTTGAAAGTTTAGATTCCATTACTAGTCTTTTCTCTAAACTGATTGCATTCAATTTGGTGGCAATCTTGATGATAATTTTTGAAATGGAATCACAGAATAGTTAGGTTTGGAAGGGACCTTTAAAGGTCATCTAGTCCAATCCCCCTGCAAGGACCAGGGACATCTCCAACCAAATCAGGTTGCTCAGAGCCCCGTCCAACCTGGCTTTGAATGTTTCCAGGGACAAGGCATCCACCACCTCTCTGGGCAACCTGTGCCAGTGTTCCACCACTCTCAGTGTAAACAGTTTTTTCCTTATATCCAGTCTGAATCTATCTCCTCCTATTTTAAAACCATTACCCCTTGTCCTGTCATACAATAGAAGGAGGACTGTGATTTCTGTTTTGTCTTCCAAAAGGAATAATCTTTTCCTGATGTGTCTTTGGAGATAGAGACCTAAACAAAATTTGGTTATGCATTCAGTGCCTGAAAAACAATTGAATCTAAGATCAACAGGCTGGAGAGTAGGGGCAAGGAGTGCGGTGTGTACCTGGTTACAGGTATAATGACTGCTGAGTTGGAAGGATATCAGGTTTTGTTTGTTTGTATTCCTGAGGTTTTGCTAACATATTTAGTTTTATTAATTCATCTTTCACGGTATCATTGTCCATCTTCTTTTGGAATTATTTACTCATTGGTAGAACAATTTTAAGCTGCAGTTTGCATAGCAAGCAAAAACATCACGGAGTTTAACACATGATTGAATGCTGCTTCACTCAGTTTGCAACTTAGTCTTGAAAAGATTGAAGTGTGAAGTTTTTTGGTACTGAGTTCACATTAAGTTATGCAGTGTATCATTGATGTGTGTAGTTCACTTTTTCTGGTTTTGATGGGTTTATATGCGATTTTTATACTGCTGTCTGCGTTCCTTGTACTGTAACTCTTAGATATAACTGCATGCATTTAATAGGCTAGATGAGTGCTTCTGTCAGGCCTTCTTTACTTTTGAGAAAGTGGATACCAGAGAAAGATGCGTATGTTAAAGGTAAGTATGCACAGATAAGCAGAGATGCCATATACCCCAGGCTGTGAATGTATTTTCGTGAACAAGAATCTGTATCTTTGCCTCCTTTTCTTTCTTCTTCCTCCCTTACCCCTTCCAACCTAGACTTTTTGGTTTTGTTTTGTTTGTTTTCTCTTTGCTCTGTTGCCATCCCTCCTCTCACATTTGTCAGTGAGTCCAGAATTGGTGGAGAGGAGCCTTCGTGTTGATTCTGCAGGAGAGACTTAATGGGGAGATGGGTAGGCATTCAGACCTCGGAAGAGAAAATAGAAAAAAATCCTCTTTTGCAGAGGCTAAGGGGAACTATGGTGGTCCATCCCTCCATCTGTGCATGACTGACAAAGCTTATGTTATCCAAGATCTGCTCAACAGCTGTGGGGATTTTTTGGTGGGTGGGTGGTTGTGTCTTGTGTTTGGGTTTTTGGTTTTTTGGTTTTTTTGTTTTGTTTTGTTTGTTTTTTTTTCACCCCAACAGTCTTTCCATTCAGTCCTTGCTTTGTGATTAGAAAGTGATTATATAATTAAACAGTAAACGATGAAGGCACTAAGGACCCTAAGGCTGGGAAAGCAAACTTTTTCTTTTCCCCTTTTTGAATTACTTTTTTTTGATCCAGTTCACCACGTAGCCTCAAAGATTTATGTCAAAGAAAGGGAGGAGGTGCCTTTAGATGTTGGGGTGGGAAGTAAAGTCATGCCGTCTTAAGCTGATTGAATGCTTGAGTATAAGCTCAGATGACATGGGGCAGGTCAGTTAACCCTAGCCACGTTGCTCCTGTACTTGCAAGCACTAGTTTGATATGCATTTAAATTGGTACAGTTGCTGGGGAAAATAATTTTTGTTGATTAATCTGTTCTGGTTTGTTCTCTTTCAGGTCTCCCTTGCAATTATGGAGTTTTAAAAGAATAAGGTAGTGTGGAGGGGGAATCCCCCTCTCCACACTTGAAGTAGTTCACTTTTGGAATTTTCTATGGACAAGAATATTTGTTATATAAGATGGTGAAATAAGACTTCTAAAAAATATATATTTATAAGTATTTATTTGGATCAAGTGCCAAACATAGCAGTACAAAGATTTCTAATGGCAGCTCAATAAAACTGAATTTACATCCTTGGAATTACAAGTTTTTTTTAAGGCACCGTGTTGTGTACTGAATTGGAGTGCCTTGATACACTTAAGGGTTGTTCCCCTTAAGGAGAGGAGCAGCTTCAGAAGGGAAGATGAGTTCTCTCTTGCCAGACTGCACTTCAAAGTGTCGCTCTCTACAGCATGCTTTGGATGTTATTTCTGTGGTAACTAGAGGAAGCGAAGGCCAGATCAAGGCCTTTCTCTCTTCTTACTGCTACAATGCTGCAACTATAAAGGATGCCTTTGGTAGAAACGTTATACATCTTGCTTCATCTTGTGGCAAAAAAGGTGTGCTAGACTGGTTGGCTGAGAGCAAAGGAGTGGATCTCTCGGCGAAAGACAAAGAGTCTGGATGGACGGCTTTGCACAGAAGTATATTTTATGGATACATTGACTGTGTTTTGTCATTACTGAAGGTGAGTGATTTTCAGCTGTAGTTTTCCTTGGTATCTACAGTTTTTAGAGTTGAATTTGTTATGTGAAAGTGGGTTTTTAAACTTGCTTGAAAGCCTCTTGAGGGTTGTATTAATACTACATTTAGATAACAGTGCACTAATTTACTTGAAAGTTGTCTCTGTATCCATAAAAGTTGTCTAACTTTACCCATGCAGAAATGAGCACTGAGTAAGGATCCTTGATTAATTGTGGACTTCCCTGAAGACTGGTTTGTGTGGATGGTAACAGGGTCAGGATCTTAAAAGTGGAGGGTGATCAGGCTAAAGATACTCTAAAAATAGACTCTGCAGTACTTATACCAATTAGTGTTTTTAGAGGACATGAAATAATAAGAACTTAAATGGCGTTACAATTAGAAATGAATCTTACATTTGACAGATAAGCACTTCAAGATATGAAGCATTTTATTAAGTGAATCCCCATTTCATTCATGTTTTATCCAGGAGTTTTGGTCAGACCCCCATTCCTTTCTTGCAATTGCTATTTCTTCCTTACCTCTTAGCAAGTTGTGTATAGTTTTCGATTGCTCCTCTATTCCTCCTGTCTCGAGTAGAGCAAAGGGAAGAGCTACATATGGTTGAGATGTTCCGAGTCCCTTTAACCCTGTGAAAAAATGAAATATTTGTGGTTCAAAATTTCTTAAAAGCAAACCTTTTGAGGCAGAGAATTTTCTGTGTTAGGTTCGGCCTTTTTAAATTGCAGTGACTAGCCACTTGTAAGCATTAAATTCTCTGCTTTCAACAAGCAGTTTAGGCAAAATGGTTGGGGAACCAGTAGTTTTCAATTCTTGATGGTCTATTAACTGTTAAATACAGATTTTATGTGCTGCACCCTTACATAGTGAGGAGGTTTTCATTAAACTTCACAAAAGTAGGTGTTTGTGCAAGATTGCACATGATTCTATTCTCTAGAAAAATGGAAACTCTGTGTGTGATGTATGAAAAAGTGATCAGTCCTCTAGTGTGTGTATATTTATGTATCTTTGATATTTGCTTACAGGAAGCCTATACACGTCCCACCATGCATATTTTACTTTTCTATCAGTTGCATAAATGAGGTTTTTCTTATAGATAGCTCTGCTGATATTCCTCTAAGAAGCAGAGTGAAACAGCTCACGGAGAGTTCTTTGCCTCCCACTTCCTTGACTGAAATCTCTCTGCTGTATTGCATTATAGAAGGGTATTATAGCAACAACAGGAAGGTATTATAGAATAGAATTACAAAATAGCTGAGCCAGAAACAGATTGCTGAAGATTTTGTAGTCCAACCTTCATACTTAAGCAAGGTTAGAAAGAGGGTGTTGTCTGGGACTGTGCCCAGTTGGATTTTGAATGTCTCCAGGGATGGACACCTGAACGTTTCTGTTGCAGTGTTTTGATAATAGTCCAGTAAAAATGGTGTTTAGGTTTAAACAGGATTTCTTAGATTTCAATTTGTGCCCTTTGCCACTTGTCCTGCAACTGTATATCACTGAGATCCCCCACCCCCTGCCTCCAATCAGGTATTTATTATACACGTTGATAAGACACTTTTTCCCTCACTCCCTCTGAACCTTCTCTAGTCTAAGCATTCCACTTCTCTCAACCTCTCCTTGTATGCCAGATGCTTCAGTTGTTATTTTCATTGTCTCTTGCTGAACTTGCTCCTGTATGTCTCTGTCTGTCTTGTACTAGAGAGTCTGGACCCGAACCCAACACTCCAGCTGTGGCTTGCCAGTGCTGAGTAATGCCTGCTGGCAGCACTCCCTCATACAGCCCTGGATGCTTTCACCATTCTTAGCTGCGAGGACACATTGCTGGCTAGTGGTCAACTGGTTGTCCACCAGGAGCCCCAGGTCCTTTTCTGCCAAGCTGCTTTCCAGACACTCAGCCTCCAGCTGTATTGGTACACTGGGCTGTTCCTCCCTAGGGCCAGGATTTGTCCCTTTGTTGAACTTCATGAGATTCCTCTCAGCCGATTGCTTCAGCCTATCGAGGTCCCTCTGAATGGCAGCACAACCCTCTGGCTTATCAGCCACTCTTCCTGGTCTCGTGTCATCATCAGCCTTGCTGAGGGTGCACTCTGTCCTGTCATCCAGGTCATTAGTGAAGATGTTAAACAGTACTGGCCCTGGTATCAACCCTTGGGGTGCTTAACTAGTGTGGTTGACAGACTTCTGTTGTGGACTGGAGGCAGTCAAAGCGTATTCTCAGACTGTACCTAAGAGATTAGAATTCTGTCTGAGAATTGCCACTCAGCAATTGGAGTTTGTTTTTCCAAATACAGACTGTGTGAGTATCACTGCAGCACTGTTGCTAGTAGGGTTGCCTTTATAATTTGGAGAATGTATGTTGTTCCTTTAGCTAGTGTTTTTCCAAATGATGTTACTGGTTAAAATCTCTACTACAGATATGGCTAGCTGTCCTTCTGTCATGCTTGAATGGATTGTGCTCCCTTGATTTTTATGTTTCATGTGTTTACCTCTTAAATATGAAGGTCTGTAAGTTTTTCTTTTATATTAGCCAGGTGCTGTGTTACATAAATATACAGTAGGTTTTGCTTGGGGACATAAGCAGTGGTCTGTTTAATGACATTTGACTTCCATAAAACCAGTGCTGGTGTAACAGCACTTTTTTATATTGAGGAAACAGTATTTGCAGAGAATATCTACGTCGCTAAGTTCTAAAGCAATGACATATTCATACTTTGTGCTTCTGAAGCTTCCTTGCTGTTATCTTCTCTGGCTGTTCGTGTCCTCTTGCCCTTTCTCACAACTGTTTCCAAAGCCATGGTAGGATTTTTGATCTTCTCATTTCTCCAGCTTGTCAAAACTGATTCTGTAAACATGCTGGTATGAGAAAATGTAGTCTTCAAAGCTAGTAAATGTATTTTTGGTAAATACTTGCCCTTCCTAGGTAGCAGTGCTTTATCTTCAAATGTATTTCCTTTGTATTTCCCTGATTGCATACTATTGCTCAGTCAGTATTCATACAATAAAATCCCAGTTAATAGATCAACATAATGTAGTTGAAAAGAACTGCACTATTTTTTTCAGATCTGCTTAAAATTTACTTGAAAGAATCTGAAGATTTTATTTTATCAATATTAAACTTCAATTAAAGGTTTGGTTAGCTTCTTAAACGTTTACTTGGCATACTTAAAGCTACGAAGTTTAATTTTAATTTTTTTCTTCTCTTCCCCTCCTCCTCTTCTCTTTCAGCATGGTGTTAGTCCATACATTCAGGATAAAGAAGGCTTATCAGCCCTGGATCTTGTGATGAAAGATAGGCCAATCCATGTCGTCTTCAAAAAAACCGGTAGGACATCAAGTAGCTTAAATTATATTTTACAAGGAGATATGTTTCAACAATATGTTAATGCATGTACCAGTGTAGACAATATTTTGTGTTTCTAATTAGCACTGTATAAGTTGTGAGGTATCTGAAGATGTGGAGTCACTAATGTCATAAGACAGCAGGTGCAGAATCTTGACAGGATGCACATGTGTAGCAAAAATGAAGGAATAATGACTGACTTAAGGTAAAAAAAAAAGAAAAAAAAAAAACCAAAAAAACCACCAAACTCAAGTGATATAATAGGTAACCCAGTAGGTAACTAGTGGAGACTCTAGCCTGGGAGGTACTCAAAACATGAGAGATCATGGTCCTGGGCAGCCTGTTCTAGCTGACCCTGGTTGAGGGGTGCACTGTAGAGTGCACCCTCAGCAAGTTCACCAGCGGCACCAAGCTGTGTGGTGCCGTCGACACGCTGGAGGGGAGGAATGTCATCCAGAGGGACCTTGACAGGCTGGAGAGGTGGGCCCGTGCCAACCTCATGAAGTTCAACCAGGGCAAGTGCAAGGTCCTGCACCTGGGTCGTGGCAATCCCAGGCACAAATACAGGCTGGGCGGAGAATGGATTGAGAGCAGCCCTGAGGAGAAGGACTTGGGAGTGCTGGTGGACGAGAAGCTCGACATGAGCTGGCAATGTGCTCTTGTGGCCCAGAAGGCCAACTGCATCCTGGGCTGCATCAGGAGGAGCGTGTCAGCAGATTGAGGCAGGTGATTCTGCCATTCTTCTCTGCTCTGGTGAGACCCCACCTGCAGTACTGCATCCAGTTCTGGAGCCCTGAACAGAAGGAGGACATGGATCTGTTGGAGCGAGTCCAGAGGAGGCCCACAAAGATAAGAGGGCTGGAGCACCTTTCCTATGAGGACAGGCTGAGAGAGTTGGGTCTCTTCAGCCTGGAGAAGAGAAGGTTCCAGGGTAACCTTATAGCGGCCTTCTAGTACCTCAAGGGGGCCTACAAGAAAGATGGGGAGAAACTCTTCAGCCTGGCCAGTTGTGACAGGACAAGGGGTAGTGGTTTTAAAATAGAGGGAGGTAGGTTTAGACTAGATATCAGGAAAAAAAATTTTACAGTGAGGGTGGTGGAACACTGGAACAGGTTGCCCAGAGAGGTGGTGGATGCCCCATCCGTGGGAACATTCAAGGCCAGGCTAGACAGGGCTCTGAGCAACCTGATCTGTTTGAATATGTCCCTGCTCCTTGGTAGGGGGTTACATGAGGTGACCTTTAAAGGTCCCTTCCATCCTTGAACTATTCTATGATTCTAAGACTTGCGTATTCTGCAACTGGAAAATATATGTAAGTAATGTTGGTCTTTTTCTGTACGTTGATATTCAAATATTTTATCATAACAGCTTCCTTCTCGTAAGAATAAAACTTTTTGAAGTTCAGTTTTAGGTAAAAAACAGCTTTCCTCTTCAGATTTTAAATAGAAACAGGAGGAGTTGATTTTCAAAGTCATTATCCACAAGACTGGTAAATTTGCAAGCTGCAGAGAAAATTATTTTCATTGCAGATCCCACGGAAGTCTACACCTGGGGAAATAATATAAATTTTACTTTGGGTCATGGTGGTCAACAGGGTAAACATCATCCTGAATTGGTGGACTTTTTTCCTCGGAATGGCGTGTATATCAAACAGGTATTCTGAAAGTATTATATAGGCATATTTCCCAGTGAACTTGGAGGGGTGTGTGGTGGGGAAGAATTATAGAGGATGTTATCAAGTTTTGAAAATTTGCATTTAAAAACGGTTGGGTATGTGGGGTTTTTATTGTGTTTTGTTTTGTTTCTCCTCTCTTTCTTTCTTCCTAGTTGTTTCTCAGCAAGCGGTTTCCATTGATCTGGCAGGCAGCTTACAGCAGCTAAGGAGTCATAGAATAGACCTACTCTATTACATTATTGCTGATTCCCCCATCTCCAGTCACCCTCAGTTAAATCATGGCTCTCTATTTTGGTGGGGAGAATGTTTGGGTTTGGTTTTTGTTTTTTTTTTTTTTTTTTTTTTTTTAGTATCTATCTTGCATATATGGTTTTTATATCATGAAATAAATTCAGAAGTGTGATACTTCTGTAACTGTTCTGAGTTTCTGACCTCAGGTGCAACTGCTGTAGTGAACGGAAGTGGGACAATGAATCTGTTTGATACAATTTGAATTAAAATTCTTCTTGTGTTGAAAACAGTATGTACTGTTAAGCACCCTTCCTGTAACACTAGCTTTGTTCCTAGTAATTTCTGGGGACTTCAGTTTGAGAATGTTTGAAAGTTTAAGGTACAACTTGAACAACCATTCAGAGCTGTTGGTCTGTGCTGCAGTCTTAACATGCTTCCTCCAGCTCTTCTGAGGCAGTATTGTTGCCCTTAAAACTCAATCTTTTGAGCTTCAGTTAGCTGTTAGGGCCCTACTTGAACTTATTTTAATAAATACAAACTGGCAGGTCTCTTCAAGTAGGTTAAGGCAGTACATAATAAATTTAAAGCAAATGTTATGTGTTCCTTGTGACTTGATTTGGCAGTCCTGTGCTTTAATACTAGTAGGTTACTGGTATTTTCACAAACCTCCTTACCCCTTTTTCCCCCTTTTTCCTTCAGGTGGTACTGTGCAAATTCCACTCTGTGTTCCTTTCCCACAAAGGTCAGGTTTATACATGTGGACATGGACAAGGAGGACGCTTGGGTCATGGTGATGAACAAACATGCCTGGTATGCTGCCTTCTGTAGTCTAGCATGATATTTCTTTTATTTCAAACAGCAAGTCTAAAAAGTGAATTAGAGTTTCTTGGAGTGTACTTTCAAAACCAGTTTGCTGTTTATTTCAGACAAACCCCCTTACTCCCCCCCACATAAGAGAAAAAAACCTCTCCAGTACTGCTAGTGAGGTGGCAGAGAGTAGAAGAATGTGCATTTAAATGTATTTTAATTTAAAATAGCTAGGTACTGCCGTCAAACTTCTGTGTCATGGCTGAGTTGTTTTAAAGGCTAGCTGATGCCAGACAAGTGGAAGCAAAAAGCTGGGCTGGCTTTTTAAATAGGTTTGTGATGCAGTCTGATGATTGTGAAGGCTGGCACAAAGGAAACAGCAGTACTGTGGAGCTGTAGTGGCACAAAAAGTGATGGTAGGGTTGCTTACTAGACTTGCACACCTATTAAGTGAAAACACACCTATAATTTTCATTTGAGTAGTACATTATTGCAATATGCAAAAAACAAAACTTGAGAAGACTAAGATATGATGACAATACAACTCTTAGACTTCGGTATCTTATCCTGTGCACACTACCTAGTAGTCTGCATTTAGTTTGCAGCACAATATTTTTAAAATATTTCTAATATCAAGTATCAATAGAACTTGGTATTATGTTGCTAGATGTTATAGTGAAGATTGGAGCTCAATTTTTAATGCTTTTCTAAAAAAAATACAGTCCTATGAAATTAAAATTTTTTTTTTTGCAAATTGCTGTTTTGAAATTGGGATGTTACCTAGTTGAATGAAGGAGCGCTCACATTAGAATGCATGAAGTATCAAAGCTACAGAATTGCTTCCTTATTCTGTGGAATTCCTGTGTTTTGGAGTAAGGGTGAAATCTTTATCACTCAGTAGTGGTAAAAAAAGAAAAACAAAAGAAGTAATAGTTAATACTTGTCCAGCTCTCCTGAAGATAGTGTTTCCAACGTAATTTTGGAGCAGGTAGTTTAAAAATTGTCTCCCCTGATAGCACAGGATGCATTTCAGATGAAAGTAGTTTGTATTATTGCATTGGATATGGTAATTATGTTAAAAAGTGTATTACGCATCCAAATGCATTTTCATCTGTAGCTCGGTATTTGGTCATGACTTTCTGTTAGTGTCACTTTAATTTTATAGATGGTCACTGGCTAATAGCAAACTTTTTTTTTTCTTGTTCAGGTTCCAAGACTTGTAGAAGGCTTAGCGGGCCATCAGTGCTCCCAGATAGCTGCAGCTAAGGATCATACTGTTGTTTTAACAGAAGATGGATATGTTTACACATTTGGCTTAAATACTTTCCATCAATTGGGTATTCTTCCTCCTCCTCCTAACTGCATTGTTCCTAGACAGGTAAATATAACATCAGTCAAAGCTTAGTTATTTGCTTGTGTTTTTAACAGGACAGTAAAGTCAAATATGAGTTCACATAAAGTCTTGATTCTGTCTGTCATACATGTCAATCTCAAATACTTAACTGTGTCCTGAAAAACATCTTAGTTTGTAACCCGAACTGTACTAAAGTTTGTAGTGCTAAGTACAATACAAGGTACAGTTGCCAAAACCCTTTTCTTCCCCAGATTGTTTTGTAGCTAAAATGACTAAAGTAATAGGTATGTATTACTTGAGATTTATGCTCTTTACTCCTTTTGAATCACTGGATAATGGATCTCAGGGTTTCACAGTTGTGTCCTTTACTGGAAGCATTGCTGATTCTGGAGTCATAATGCTTTGGGAAGAACAGTGACAGGGAAGAGAGGGTATGGGCATGAGCAACTTGAGTATATTTTTGTGCTCAATTTTGTAGCTTTTTTTTTTTTTTTTTTTTAAA
>WHYT01017261.1:72674-98081 GCA_009806455.1 Tetrax tetrax | reverse complement strand
TTTTTTTTTTTTTTTTTTTTTTTTTTTTTTTTTTTTTTTTTTTTTTTTTTTTTTTTTTTTTTTTTTTTTTAAAGTAAATAAGTGTTACTTTACCTTTTATTGAAAGGGAAATTCATCTGGTGTAGAACAACACGGCACTACCAGTGTTAAGCGTTATAGAAGTAGGAAAGAATAATTGGCCAAAGTGCAACAGGATAGTGTTTTGGTGTACAATGGGATGCTCTTCAATAGTGTAATGGCAGCTGTGCATCCAAGGTATCTTGATCTGGAAAATCAAGTTAAGTTTGAAGTGTGGAATTAGTAGTATAGTGTTTCGCAGTGTGTTTAGGGCATTAGGACTTATAAGCTGAAACTCCTTAGCTGACAGTTTTGCAGCACTTGAGTCTTATTTGGCTGTCTTATATGTGTCCCGTGCCATCATGTAAGATGTTAAACATACAAAGACAGCCTAAGGAGATTTGATTCTGGTTCTGATTAGATAATGCAAAAAGTTTGCTTCTTTTTGTCAATAGTGCAATAGTGCCCCACTTTACAAACTTCTGAAGTAATCCTCACTTATTACACTGTGTTGATACCAACACTTCATTCTTAATGTCTTCAGGAGTTAAATGTCAGAAGTTTGTACATGTGAAATTCACCTGTTGCTGCTTGATAGTAAGATGTATTTTGGATTTGTGCTTAGGTTCAGGCCAAAAACCTGAAAGGTAGAACGGTGATTGGAGTGGCTGCAGGCAGATTCCATACAGTGCTATGGACTAAAGAAGCAGTGTACACCATGGGGCTGAATGGAGGCCAACTAGGTAAGGTAGAAGCATTCTGAAAGTAAAACTCAGCTGTTTTAAAGATGTTATTTGTACTAAAGATGTCATTTGCTTTTTACAACAGAAGCCTAGCTAAAGCTTCCTCTTCTCTCTCCTCTTCTCTCTCTCTTTCTCCCTCTCTCCATTTTTTTTTTTTTCTTTTTTTTCCTTTCAAACCAGTCTAACGACATCCCTTCACACTTCTTTTGAAGAATAATTTTCATTACTGCCAGTCACTTTCACCTTTGGAAACGATGGGAGCTACTCAGACTTAGCTCTGTTATTTGAACACTTTATAATTCTTTTGCCTTCCATGTATCTTTTGTGGTCCTGCTACTGAAAACTTTCAGGAAACAGTGTTGCTGTTTGTGTCTTCTCAGCATGCTTGTCTCCTTCCGGCAGTCTGCGTGGTACTGCCCTTGATAAGTTATAAACTAGCCTTCAGCTCTCCTGCCTATGTCCTTCTTTCACCATGCACTGTAAACATGCTGCTGATAACTTTTTCCATACTAACTTTTAAACTGAAAGGCACATATCTAGACTTTTTTTTTTTTTCAACAATGCCATTACCAGAATCCTCACTAAACTCAGTATTATTCTGAAGTCAAGAAAGAATCTAATAAAAATGTATTACCAACTAGTGAACTTCTTGATTTATTGCATGAATGGGATATTTTAATTGCTTTTGTCTTTTTTTTTAATAAACAGGTATTGCAATATTGGTTTGGATTTGCATTTCTGCAGTTGTGTGTCTGTGTGCAAACAGAACTGTTAGCTAGCTCTGGTACTTACAGTTAATCTACATCAGTTCTGGCATCAGGTTCAGACACTTTTTTGTGTTCCTATTTAAGATTGCAAAGGTATGTGAAAAAACTCGACTTTATCAGAGAAGTATCTTATATAGTGAATATTTTGTTTGGTTTTGTTTTTTTTCATAGGCACCCATCATACAATTTTTTTTTTGTGGTTGCTTGTGTTATTAAGATTATTCTGGTGTACACACAGCCCAGTGTGTACACAGTGCCACATAAAGACAGTAATTGAATTGGAAGTGGTATAGTTGTGTCAGCTGAGCACTGTGGTAGACCTGTGGTGATAAACCTTGCCTCTTTAATGAGCATAGAACTACACTGTCATATGATAGGGTTGCTTCCAGCTTTAGAGGTAGTTCTGCTGCTTGTTCCTGGATATTTGTACCCTGATCTACTCCATCCTGCAGACATAAGTGCACACAGAGCAGGATTGTTATGTATGAGATTCTCTGTGTTAGGTTTCTTGATACAGCGGAGCAGTAAAGGCCTGGTTTTATTTATTTTTTTTTCATGTTTTCAGAGACCTAGCATTACAGCTCCAACCTTGTCAGTTATTTCATGTAACTGCCTGTCTTCCTGCTTACATGCACTTAGAGTAATTTTTTATAAGCTTGTTTGGTATCTTCCAGTGGCTGAAATGATCTATAGTTTATGGCAGTGTGATAGTATTTCTAGTGTCTTGAACTGTAATGTGATCAAATAAACATTTTTTTCTTTGGAATCGAAGGCAGTATCACTGCGGAATCTAACCATGTTAAATAGCTTTCCCTGAAGAGTATGCCTTACTTCATTTTTTGTGTATCAAATCTTGAATATTTTCTGGTGTTTCTGGTAAACTAACAAGTATGTGTTGGGGTTCTGTTATCCATCTAATTATTTTGAAGATTAATTATCTACCTAAAAAATATTTTAGAATTTAAAGGTTCTTCAAAGTAGTGTAGTAAAGTGCCCTTTAAACGCACAGTCTGTGGAATGGCACATAATGTTTTTTTGGGGTGTGTTGTATTTTCTAGGTTATCTGCTGGATCCTAATGGAGAAAAATGTGTAACTGCACCTCGCCAAGTTTCTGCTCTACACCATAAAGATGTCTCTGTGTCCTTGGTCTCTGCAAGTGATGGCGCTACAGTATGCGTTACTGAAAGAGGAGATATTTATTTACTTGCAGACTATCAGTGCAAAAAGATGGCCTCAAAGTATGTGTTACTTGTCTAGTTTGTCATGAGATGAAGGTTTCATTGTAGTCTTATACTTGCAAGCTATTTTAAAGATTTTTGTGCATAAAGTAGAGATAATATAGTGCTCCTCAGTTTCCTGCGTTTGTAGTACCTTCGTATGAGCTGTGGCTTATTTGTTTGTTTATTTGGTTTTGTTATTAGACGAGGCTAAGGTGCCACACACTTTTTATCAAAGATATTTTAAAAAATATACTAAAAG
Source organism: Tetrax tetrax (assembly GCA_009806455.1). Classification (NCBI taxonomy): domain Eukaryota; kingdom Metazoa; phylum Chordata; class Aves; order Otidiformes; family Otididae; genus Tetrax; species Tetrax tetrax. The sequence goes on along the minus strand of WHYT01017261.1, from coordinate 95,034 downwards.
GAAATATTTTATGCCATAGCTTTAAAAATACTGAAACTGGTATTTTTTGTTCGTCTGTTAGCCTGAATTTGTATAAATGCATCTTGGTAGAGGCATTGAAGATCTGCTGTTCTATTTAGTTATGTTGTTATGATTTTGAATCAGAAATTTGGGGTCTGAATTTCATAATTAATGTGTGGATATAGTATGTTATAAAGGGTAATTTACGTTGCAAGGGGGACCTTGTGACATCATCTGGTTCATATGCTAAAACCTGGATGTAAAACCTGTTGAAGAAACTGGGCCTATGACTCATAAATTTAGGAAATTATTTGATCCCATTCTTTCTTACTTAGTTTCCAGTAACAGATAAGAAGAGGTAACTAGCATTTTTGTCCAGCTAACTCCCAGTTAGCTTTTCAGCTTCACTTCAAATTCTAACAATATTTATTGACATGTTATAGCTTAAGCTTATAGCTTAAGCAAAGCAAAAATTACTATCTGCTGGTAATATTTTATTAGCAGTTATGTTAGTAATACCAGTGGGTAGAAACTAAACTTAAGTAATTTTTCAGTGTCACTACCTCAACTATATTTTTTTGCTGCTTCTCTAAATGAAAAAGGTAACTCTATCATAGAAGCAATATAATTGCACGATGAAGAAATACTAATTTAACATTTTGTGTTCTTTCAGACAGCTGAACCTTAAAAAAGTTCTTGTTAATGGAGGACATTTGGAATATAAGGTAGATACCCAGCATCTTAAAGAAAATGGGGGTCAGAAGATCTGCATTCTAGCACTGGATGAAGCTGGAAGAGTAAGTTCTGTGCCTAGAAATCATAATTATATAGCAAGCTGCATACTGATTAATCAAACTTTAAACATAAGACAGGACAAAATCATGCTTAAAAAACACCCAGTTCATTTCATTTCTGTAGAGCTGCTAGTGATGTTTTCTTTTTTTTTTTTCTTTAAAGGGCTCTGGGAAAACTACCAAAGTAATATACAGTAGTTCATGTTTAAATTTGTGAACATCTAATAGCTTTTCAGTGTAGATGTAACCTCCTTCGTTTTTACATACACGAGTGATTGTATAGCATACATGGTCTAGTTTTGGTTTTGTTTGTTTGTTTGTTTTTTTTCCCCCCTCATCTCTCCTCTCACCCCACCTAACCCGTCACCTTTACATCCTCCAGAAATTCTCTCAGATGTAGTCTCTGGACTGGAAGTTTTAGAGCGTTTGCTGAAAGCAGCTGTTCTGTAGATGCATCCCTTTTTTGTTGAAAAGTTACAGCTAAACCTGGTGAATGGTTTCGTTTTTATAATCAAGTGTAGACACTGTGTTTTAGAACTGGAATACTGTGGTGGATTTATTTTTTTCTTCTCTCATTCTTTCATAGAGTAACAGTTTATAGGACCCTTCAAAACCCCAGCCTTTTCTAGATCTGGTCACTGGGAGATCTAAATTTCAAGTGCCATCTAGTGGTGTTTACAGAAGGGTTTTGTTAGTGTAATGCTGCCTTCCTAAAGAATGTTAAAAGCTGAGCTTGATAGCAAATTAGGGAGCAGTGTGGGCGTTTCCTTTTCTTTCCTTCCGCTTGACTGAATTATGTTTTGGGATGATCTTAGCTGTTTATAATCTCTGAGACAAGTGATGACTTAATAAACTTCCAGTTCATGTGAGGTTTAGCCTCTAGCCTCTGTAATATTGGTAGTGCCCCTTCAACGTCTTTGGGACACTGCTTTAGCAGTAAGAAACTACTTTGTCTTCCTGCATCTGCGGAACTGTGTCAACCTACATTTCATATCTTTCCATGCTGAATACTGGCAAATGCTGAGATCTTTAGTGCTTTTAGGCATTATAAATTATTGAGTAAGGAGAGGAATAGGATCTTAATACTTCTATTTCCTGAATCAGTGCTTCCTGATCTGGCTTGGTTGTACTCTCTTTAGGAGAGTACTGTTTAGCCTAGAAAAGAGGAGGCTCACGGGAGATCTTATCAATGTTTATACATACTTGAAGGGAAGATGTAAAGATGATGGAACCAGACTCTTTTCAGTGGTGCCCACGGACAGAACCAGTGGCCATGGGCACAGACTGAAACAGAAGAGACTCTATCTGTATATCAGGAGGGTGAGAGTAATTGAGCACTGACACAAGTTGCCCATGGACGTTGTAGAATCTCCATCCTTGGAGATATTAAAAAGCTGTCTGGACATAGTCCTGGGCAGCTAGCTCTGGGTGACCCTGTTTGAGCAGAGGGTTGGCCTAGATAACATCAAGATCCCTTCCAACCTCATCCATTCTGTGATTCTGTAGGGGTCAAGAGAAGGGAAAGAAAATGAGTTACTCAAATTCTTTTGTCCCTTCCTTATGTAGGTGTTAAAAAGACCTATGCATGTCCTTCAATGGGAGCCTGACTTTAGTGCCACTAATGCCATACCTGGGCTTCACCTTCCATAGGATTGCTGTTTCATGCTTGCTTCTTTCAGACATCTACAGTATACCTTGTTTGGGTCCTGCTGTGCATGCAGTTCTTCATACTTCTGTTGAATGTTTTGAAGTTTGTGTTTGGTCATGATCTCCATTCCAAAACCTTGACTGGTACAGAGAAACTTCAAATTTTTGTTAAACAATTAACAGGAAATGGTTTACATTTTTGGTGTGTTAGCTTTGAATTTTGCCTGATTTATAAGCAGGCCAGTTGGACAAATCTGTAAATTAAGACCTAGATGAAGCTTGTTTCTTGATTTGATGACACCTTTTACTGTCCTTGTTGAAATGCCAATAAAAACTGTCCTGTAGATGACTACTGTGAAGATGTTTGAATATTCAGAGAAGCTTTTCAAATGCCTCTCATGGGCAAATGGATCTTGATATCATAATAGATTTTCCCTGTTTTACTTGTGAATTCTTTGTAATAAATGCTCATAACACTTTAGTATATATTTTGGAAGAATGTCTTGCTCATTCTATATGCAACTATGAGATGGCATGTTCTTGTGGTTTTAAAAAAGTAGTGTGTGATATGTAACTGCTATTATACTATATTAAGATCTCCCCTTTCTCTGAAAAAATGGTGTTGTAGGTGTTTTGCTGGAAGTCATCTAACAACTCCATGAAGCAGTGTCGTTGGGTGTATGGCCGGCAAGTCTTCATGTCCGATGTTGCTTTAAATAGGAACGAAATAATGTTTGTCACACTGGATGGTGAAGCCTTTACAGGGAAGTGGCTGGAAGAAGGGAAAAAAATGTCAGAAAAAAAAGGTTAGCTGTGATTTCTTAGTGGTTTTTAAGTACTTCAAATCAATATAAAAGTTTGATTGAACCTTTAGTCTCTAACGGTATTATGTGGTGAGTTCATTCTTTCCTCTGTGGCTGAACGTTGGTAGCATTGACCTTTACTGTTCTCTTTCCTCAGTAATACTAAGACTTATTTACTTTGCAGCCATCAGTTGACCTTTAGGTGGAGATTTCCAGAAAGAAGGTACTTCTGAAAAATAATAGTAGCACAAGGGTCCAGTGTAATGATCTTGTCACATATTTGATGACCAATCGTAAGAGATTGGCATTGAACTAAAGGAGGAGCATGTAAATCTAAGTCTGTGAAACCTTATTGTGTTTCCCAGACCCTTATCTGGGCATAATGCAGAGTCCAGAGCAATTTTTGCCTTTTTAAACTTGGCTCATATTGCTGAGAGTAGGTCCTGATGGAGTGTTTTTTCTGCAAGGAAGGTACCTGTCTACTATAGGACAAGATTTTAATTGAAACTGTCAGTTCTATTCACGTAGGCGTCTTAAAATTCTATGGATAAAAATGGATTTACTTCCAAACTGGGATAACTTTATAGCTTTATGTTGCAGTTCTACTTCCTTTGATGCTTAAATTCCATCTTTAGTTTTATCAGTCCATTTCTGCATTCTTTCACAGCAAAAATCTTTCCTCTATTGCTCAATCCAGAGTTTCATACTAGTTTTACTCTGTTGCTACTTTCTTTTATTCTACACATCACGTAGTAGTTTCCTCATTACAGAGGCACCAAATGCATCTCCTTTTTGCTCTCTTTGTCCCGGTGCTGGTGTTGTCCAAAAATCTGGAAATTTCTGGACAACACTGGTATGTGTCTGTAGGCCCTCTCTTCTTCACCTTTACTGCTGGGGTTTTTTTGTAGTGTTAGTATCTTCACAGAAACTTCAAAATCCAGACCTGTTGACTAGTTGAATGTCTAGTTGATGTTCATCACTGAGTTGTAATGAATAAAAGCTTCTGTTTTGTTGGAAGATTTTAATGTGTGGTGAATGATGTGCATGTATTCAGTTATCCAGTTCTTGAAAAATAACCCAGTAGTCAGAGAATATAACTTTTTTTCAAGAGTATTGTGTTAGTTTTGTTGTAATTTACACAGACGTAATGTGAAGTCTGAAGGCAATTGTGTCATATCTGCTGTAATTGATATGACAGGAAGAGAAAACAATCTTGCACTGCTGTACATTGATGCACAGCTTGTTTCATTCCATGAGAGGTTGCATTCAGTGTTAGATGGAGTGTTTTCCCTTATATGAAGCAGTAGCAAAACACTTCCACAAGAACTTCTGCATAAAAACTCTCCTATATCTAATGTACAGTATTATTCTTAAAACATCTTCCTGCATTTCAGTTAAGCGAGCTGAAGTCTTCAGCATAATTTAGCCTTATTCAGTGACTACATCAATGGACTTACAGAAGTAATGAATCTTGCCTTTTTGTTATATCAGTTGCATTTTATTTAGCTGGACCTTTCTGTGTTGTGGCTTTTTTTTTTTTTAGCAGAACTTGTATCAAGCCTTCAAAACTCTTCATGTGATGTGTCTTGTGAACACGATACAAACAGTGTGTATGAAAGGATTCGGCTTCAGAAGCTTACTTTTGTCCACCGAGCCGTTAGTATTGCCACTGATCCTAATGGTAGCAATTTTGCTGTTTTGCAGTCAGATCCCAAAACAAGGTATTTAAAATGGCAACAACAGTAATTTTTTTTTTTTTTTTTTTTTTTTTTTTTTTTTTTTGTGTGTTTGCAATTGAATGATTTGGTTTTTCAAAACCATTTTTTGGCTTGTACAGAAGTCACAGTAAAGGTGGTTACCCATACTGCTAGAGAATAGCACTTGTTTGTAAACAACTGTGGTGAAGTTACCCAAAGGCCTCAGCTTACATATTTGCATAATTAGTATAGCTAGTGTTCATGTTTTATCTAAAGTGTTTAAGGCAAGCATTTGTGATATATTTCGTAACACACTCTGAGCTCTAAGTACTGTAGAAATTCACCCCTTCAGTAATCACTAATAATCAGCTTTTAACTAAAAGTGAGAAGTGGATCTTTATTTGTTGGGGAAAAATGTTTAAAGTTAAATTAATAAGTAGAATACTGAACCATGTTCCTTGCACTTCCAACAGTTTCCAGTATACCTGATAAATAAGTAAATATCTTTTTTTCTTATTGCTTTGGATTGTAATATGAAATACAGAAAACATTTCTGTATTTTCTTGTTGGAAAAATGAGATGGAGATAAGATCGTTCTGATAATATTTAATAGCTCTATTGTAAAGACAATTTACTGTATTTGATATTCTGAAGCTAGGCCAATCTTACGTATGTGGTTTAAAATACCATAGCATTAGTTCTTTTTTTAAAGAATAGGACAACAAATGTTGAGTAGTCCAGCAATGTAAGAAAAAGCCCAAACAAAACAAATGGCAACAACCTCACCTTCTTCATTAAACATATATGTAGATTTTTATGGAGCTTATAAATAGTGGATTTTTTTTGATGGATTTCATTTTGTTCTAGTCTCTATGAAATTCCAAGTGTGTCATTATCAAGTTTTGGAGAGGATTTTGGCAAACTGCTAGATGAAACAGATGAAATGGACAGCATCCACGATGTGACTTTTCAGATTGGCACAAGAACTTACCCTGTGCACAAGTACATACTGGCTGTACGCTCCGACTTCTTCAAGAAGCTGTTTGTTTCCAGTGACAACCAGATAGATACTCCAGATGTCTACCGCAAAGATGAGGATGCTGTTGGATGTGATCTTTATGTAATAGAGAAAGTTCATCCAGATCTGTTTGCATACCTTCTGCAGTTCATATACACTGATACGTGTGATCTTTTGACTCATGGTTATAAACCAAAAGTCCTGCATAAAGGAAAATCGGAAGAATATCAAGATACTTTAATTTCTAACCTGAGTAAAATGAGTTTTGATGAAAATGTTAATGGAAAGTCTGCATTTGAGATTTATAGAAATAATCAAGTGCAAGTTATAGCTGAAAAACAGAAGAGCAAATCTAAAAAAGGCAAAGTTGTTGGTGAAGAAGCTAACATCATAAAAATGTTGCAAAGTGCTGCAAAGAAGTTTGGACTCAGCAATTTAAGTGGAAGGTAGGTGAAAGGAAATGCATTTATATTCTGGCAAGCTCTTCATGGAGTGTTTTTATGTAAGCTGATCTAACTGTAGTTATTATTAAAGTAGAAGGCTACTTGAGGTTGGTAAGTTTCCCTTTTTTTTCTTATTTTGCTCTTTGTAAGTATAAAAGCTTACAGCACATACCATACATACCATGTCGTATCTTTAAAGCAACATCAGTTTACTCTTTACTAAGAAAAAATATGTATGGCCTTTCTGAATAATGCCAGAAGCAGACTTTTGTAGCATGATTATCTACTTAAAGCATCATTTTTCTGATGGAAATGTGCTGTTGACCCTTATTGTATCCTAGAACATCTCAGATATTTTTATTTAAAACATCTGTCCTGTGTATCTTTTAAGGCATGAGCTCTCTGAGACTTAACATATGATGCAAATCGTATGACTTTCCAAAATGACTGTCATAAAATATCAATACTTGTTTTGTAAGAGACAGCTGATCTAATTGAGTTTTGGATTGATTAATTTCTATGCTGTGGTCTGTAGTCTACCAGTTTTTGCATAGATAGTGAACATATTTAGCATAAAATGACATAAAGCCAAGTTAAATTATTGTTTAACTGACGCATTTTTAATGTTACGTGGTGAAAATAATGAAATTGAGACTGTCTCTGTAGAACTGTATTACTCAGTTTGGTTTTTTTCTACATTTGTCTTTTCATTTCAAAGGAGGAAATGAGCTTTTTCAGGGCAGTTGTCTTCACAGTATTTTTCACAAACGCTAACATTAATCAGCAAAGATGTGAAGCTGCTTCTAAAGCTGAGTTTCCCCAGTAAAATTTCCATGTTAAAGCACTTGCCCTTTGAAAGCGTGTTGCTTTGTAATCCCTGGCAACACTCCTGTGTCGTTACTATCCCATTCACAAGCATCCTTGATGAATTAGAGTGCTGAAGAAGCCTGTGCTGAAACACACAACTCTTCCAAAACCATTCTCTTAGTTCAGATAACTGACTGGTAGCAGTATATATAACTCCTAGATTTTTGACCCTATGGTATTGGACTTTGGCCTTAACTAAAGCAGTAGAGCTTTCATCTAGGATAATAAATAAGATAGGTAAGATGTGGAAAGAATGGCAGTTACGTTTTACGTCTACAGTGAAGACTTTCAAGTAGCAACTGGCCCTTTTGAGTTTTCTGTGAAGAATGATTTTGATCATTTTTCATACTCACAATATGAGCCCACTGAAGTACTGTTACTTTGCGAAACTGTTCTTCTTAATGGTTTGAACTGTATACTTATTGTATTACTTACTACTAATGTTAATGATTTGCAGGTTGGATGGAATCAGGTTAGAAAATGGAAAAATTAATGTTGTCAATAAGAAGAATGGGAACAAACCAAAATTAAATCAGAAAAAATGGTAAACTTTTTAAATCAAGCTTCCCCTACCCTCATGATCTTCCTCTTACGTCATCTCTTTATCTGTTAAGTGTAGACTAAGGTTGATCAGCTGTATTTTAACTTCTGGTGTACACTTGTCTCTTTCACAGTAACTCATGTTTGGAAGATCGCTGTAGATCCTATAGGCTGATCTATGAATTAGTAGTCTGGGATAGATTATGTATGGTATATTTTTGCTTCTTTTTGCTGTACGTTAATGTCTTCTGTGAATTAACTATGTCATAGAATACTAATGTCAGGAGGAACGTGGGTAGTCCAGTCAAAAGCAGTTTGACTTTTCCAAATGTGCTTTCTGTGACAATAAGACATAGATTGGAAATAAGCAAATATATATTTTTTTCTAATTAAGAACATCTCTGGAATATCTTTCAATAGAAAAATTCCCTACACTTTTATCAAAATGATGCTTGTTTTTTGATTTCATTGATGTGATTGGTTTATTTATACCCAAAGACTTGAATAGTCTACTTTCTCTGCAAAAGCTACATTGCATAAAAAGTAGCTTTTTCACAGAGTTTGGATTGCTTCACTCTTAAAATGCATTTTCAAAGCTTAGAGTAGCTACTAATATAAAAGAATTAACTAGCTTAACATAGACCATTTAAGATTGACTGAAGTTAGCCATAATTAAATTATTTGTTTGTAGTAGTTTTGAAACAGTTATTGACGGTGTTTTGGAGGAACAAATGGAATTTTGAGGTCAACTTTGGACAAAAAATTTTTCTTTTGAAACTGTCATGCTTGTAATTTTAGATTCATTTTATATGCTATTATTAAAGTGCAAGTGTGTTTTATTTTAAAGGATAAATCCTAACTTGCTAAAGTAAGCATCTATTTGTAGAGTTTACAACTTGTAGCTCTTCTGAATAGTCACATTTCTGATCATATTAAATGTCTTCTAGTTCGTACCTCTGCGATGTGACCCTGAAATCTTTAGATGGAAAGGAGTTCCCCTGTCATAAGTGTGTACTTTGTGCAAGACTTGGTATGTGTGTGTATTTATATATATACATATAATGTAAGTTGTATTGTCTTTTTTTAACTGTAATTTTATTGCATTTTGAACTGAAATGCCTTTCTTTACAGATTATTTTCACAGCATGTTAAGCAGCTCATGGATTGAGGTAAGCTTGCAATAAACATGTGTGATGGTATGTTTTGTTGCATCAAATAAGTGCCAGCTTTTCAGTTTTTCCTAGAATAATATATCCTAAATACTAGGGAGAAGGAAAGGCTGGATTCTTCGATCCTGTTTGCAAGGAAAAAAAACCCCTACATTTTTGGTTACTCTGTATTTGTACTATGAGATTGTGTGTTAAATGCAAGTAATAAATGTAATAATTTATATCAAAGGAAATTAAAGTAATACTTTAGAGAGCTTTATTTTGAGCTAGTTCATGGATTTGTAAAAGCTGCTGAAGTGTTCTTATGAGATCCTGCTTTGGATGGATTTTCATTTTTTTCTGTAAAAGATCTTATAATTTAAATAGTATGCAGTATGGAATAGCTTTTCATATGCACTGAGTGAAAGATACAGCAGAATTGAGAGTCAACGTGTAGAATCTCTACCTGACTTTTACTGTTAATGAAATGGAGGATATCAAGGACAATCCCATTTAGTGCCTAGCTGCTACTTCAGAAGATGTAGATCTTTTATTTGTCTTGGTTCCTGTTTGCTACCTGGGTTTCAATACCCTGATTGTTTCTGGACATTGTAATTTCACTAAATGCCTCTGTTCAAGTATCTGAATACTACTGATAATGCTTGTTGAAAGAGGGGAACGGTGTAAATGGAGAAGCATTTTTCAGAGACTGAAAGCTGAAGTGGTGTGCAAGAGTTTCTCAGCTTTCAAAGCTTTTTGGCAATCTAAGAACCTGGCGAAGTACTAGCAGTTCTTTTCTGCTGGGTAAGAGAACTTTACCTGTCCTCCAAGTGACTTTGTTGCCTTTTCCTCAGTCATCCCTGAGGAAACATATCTGAAACACTGTGAGACAAGTAATTGCTTTAATATTTTTTTTTTAAGTGATGAATGTCCGTTTGTATTGTTGATTTTTTTTTTATCAGTTATCTAAGTAAGTCTAAATCATACTAAATTTGTAACTAAATATTTTATTAATCAAGTGCTCTAGATGTTGTATAAAATTCTTTATGTCTGTAAGAGGTTTTTAAACTTCATAAGGGGAAATATGTCAGTCCTAGTAGCATGTTCTAAAGCAAAAGAAATGTTTTAGTATGAAGTTTTGCTTCAGTACCACCCAAAATAAGTCAAAGTTGTTAAGCAGTGATGTTGCATAGACTTGAATGGTGACAATTACATGGTTTAATGGCAAATGTTTGCTCATGCAAAAGCTTTGCTTTAATGATTAAGATGGTTCTTCAAATGGAGGGTTTGCTGAGGACCTTGTTTTCTGAGAAATTAACAGTAATGGCTACTTTCATTTTATCCTTGCATGGGAACTTGTGATTTCATGAGACATTTTGCCTTGAAAGGAAGGGGTTTCTGTACTTATATAGGGGATTCCTTAGTTCTACTTTTAGACAGTTGTGGGTAAATTAATATAATCAAGGAGGATTGTTAAAGAAGACGCTCAAACTGATGAACTGTTTCATGGATGTTTAATCAGAAGTTTGGGCAGATTTTAATTGTTCTGCTACAATCAGTTCTTAATTAAAGAACCGGAACAGATTTTGTACAAATGCTTAAATAATTGTTTAATTTTGAAAATGTGACCCTCAGTCCAACTAATTTGCTAAATATAATTGCTGTATTAATTTTGTGTTTTATTCCAAATAGTCAACTTCTTATACTCCTTTTGTTTGCTTTTTTAAAAATTCTTTTGCCTTTTAGGCTTCCTGTTGTTCAGCTCTGGAACTGCCAATCCATTCTGACATACTGCAGATAATTGTAGATTACCTGTATACAGATGAAGCTCTTGCGATAAAAGGTGCCATTAATATATTTTCAACTCAACTGTAGCTCCTGCAATTTTTATATTTTTAAAAAAGACATTAAATACTTAATGTGCTTGTGTTGAAATTTTATTTAGAAAATCCAAATTTTTGTGACTCTTGCTTTAGATTTTGAGGTAATAGCTGTACCTCAGGCCTTTTTATACCTTTTCCTTAGTTTGTCAAATTGCGGTTTTTCTTTTTCCCTCCTTTTCTTCCTTCAAAAAGATATCTGTCTGTGCACTTCTAAGCTATTCCTTGTGCTGTGAAAATCCTGTCAAAATTTGCAAAGCCATTACATTTATCCTTTGGTAAAATCTCATTGAAGATGTATGTATTATAGTTGCTTTTGAGTTGCCTGTTGTGTTTACGTGATGCTTTGTTTTTCAGATTCTCAAAATGTGGAGTTCATATGTAATGTTCTTGTGGTAGCAGACCAACTTCTTATATCCAGACTCAAAGAAATCTGTGAAGTAGCCATTGCAGAAAGACGTGAGTTCTTCCACTTATATTATAAAGGGTCAGAGAATAAAAAGTGCTTTTTTACAATGCTAATGTTCTTGCCTATTTCAGCACAGAATTATTTGCTTACGTTCCTTTGCTCTAATTACCTTTTGCTGTTCATTGCGTAGCTGTTAACTATTGTTTCTTTAGTCCAGGGGATGTTCTAGGTTAGTATAATCTTCCATTTCTTATGTATCTGTTGTTTTCATCTCACACTCTTTAATAAAAGAAGAAAATAAGTTTAAAAAGCAAAAAAAAAAAAAACCACAACCCCAAAACCACTACAATGAATGAACCAAACTTTTTGTAAACCTTTATTTCATTGAATTCAAACTTACTGTCTTTAAAACATGATAAAATTAACTCTATACTTCTATCTCTGTCCTTGTATTTAGTTTTGCTAGTTCTTCTGTTTAGTAGTACTGTTTGTATATGGCTGTGAAGATCTTTCTCTTCTATAAAACACAAAGTGCTGTTGCTTAGCTTCATACAAGAAGTCAGCCTACAATTTTTGCTTGTCATTTCTTAGTGACTTCCATTTTTCTCTCTCTTTCCCCTGCTGCCTACCCCTTCACTCCCCTTTTTTTTCTTTCTCCCTGCTAAAGGAACATTTTGAGCTTTAAGAACTGTTTATGCTATATAGGGAAGTTGCTGGTTTTAACTTTCTTTTTCCCTTTTGTTTTGGATTGCTGAGTTTTGATATATTGAAACTGATACGTTTGTAGGTAGGGCCTTTCTGTGAAGCAACCATTGCATTCAAGCTACTACAAAGTTATGTGGGGATTCCTGTAGTTTATGGCCATTTGAGAATTGGCGTTTTTTTAGGAATGGAAAAGTATATGATATGTTTCAATAACTAGATCATGCTGTGCAATAAATCTTAAAAACTGCTGCATGATACTGCAAGATGTTATCCAGTTTAGTCTGTCGTGTTTCTTCTTTGCAGTTACTTTAAAGAATGCTGCCGAACTGTTGGAGTTCTCAGCAATGTATAATGCTGAACAGTTAAAACTGTCCTGCTTGCAGTTCATAGGACTCAATATGGCAGCTTTGCTTGAAGCAAGGTAAGGAGGAATGCACATGTGTTCATGTACTAGCTGTTAAATTCAAACAACCCAAAAAGGCAAAAGTGTTGGAAGAATTAATAGGAGCAGTTAAATGTTAAAATGTCACTGAATGCTGCTTTTTTGAAGGGAGGCTCATTTTTGCCAAACACACAGAGAAACTAGTTAAATATCTGTACATACTGTACCAGTTTTATAGTACAAAACCCTATGTAACAATCTGGCATGAACAGTCTGAAGTAAGTGGAAAAGCCTCTCTTGAATTCAGTGGGCTTTGGATTTAGCCTAATCTTGTTTGGGTTTTGAAAATTGTTTTTGAAGATGCGTAAAACTACTGTGGGTTTTTTTTTGTCATTTGATTCTTTTGTATTTTTTTAACATGATAGTTACTATGCAAATTGAATTTATTTTAAGTATTTTTATTATAGCTGGTGCATTTTCTAAAGAGGATGGGCCTGCTTTGTGGTAGTCTTTTCACTTTAACTGTCTGCAGTGAGGGCTGAACAAATTAGTTAATTATCCTTGCTTTCCACAGTGATTCAGCTAGAGTTCTAAGTTGAAAGTGTGATCTGGCCTTCCTTCTCATGATGCTTTTGGACAAGGTTTTGCGTTGCTTCCAGAATACATATCATCATCTCAGAGCAAGCCTTATTGGCACTGATTGAACTTCTTTTCTAGCAAAGAAAATTTCCTAATGTCTAATCTGAATCTACCTCCTTCTATTTTGAGATCATTACCCCTCATCCTGTCACAACAGGCCCTGCTGAAGAGTTTCTCTTTGTCTTTCCTGTAGGCCCCCTTTAGGTACTGGAAGACCGCTATCAGGTCTCCCTGGAGCCTTCTCTTCTCCAGGCTGAACAGCCCCAACTCTCTCAGCCTGTCCTGAGAGACAGCTTTGTGCAAGGAGAGCTGCTCGTTGTGGGCAAGACAGTCCTGTTGAGTAAAGTTTGTTGCTGTAGTTATTATTTTTTGATATAAATGCCAAAGGACGTTGTGGCTGAGTTTTACAGAAGAATTTGCATAGACTTAGACTATTGGATATGTGTCAGGAAGACTTGAAAGTATGCGGAAATAGGTAAGGTAATGACCAGTTCATGGTAACTTAACTCTATAGGTCTATATTGGCTGTGGCCTTAAGTAAATGTAGGCTGTCTGGAAAGGCAGTGGGTTTAATCCTGTCTTACAACAAGGGCATTCACTAGTTTATATTTTGTGTTCATTTTCTTCCTTCTGACGCTGTAAACACCGTGAATAGTTAATAATGCCTGTATGTGAGATTCATCTAAAACATTAATTTGAATTTTTCAGTAATAACACTTTTTATTTTTTATTTTTTTAAGCTGGTAAGATAAACTTGTATTTCTTTTTTTAGGACTTTGGATGTCTTAAGTGATGAAGTTGTAACGGATCTTTCTGTTTATTACAGGAAAATGGTGAGTTGTATGACCAGAGTGTAAGCTGATTAGGTTTAAAATGAGAATAGATGAGTAATAAATACATACCTGCAGGATCTGTAGATGATGGGCTGAATGTGGAACATCTGACTCAAAAGCTAAAGTTGGCTGCTGTTGTTAGCACTCTCATCTGTCTCATATTTCATTATTCACTAGCCACTGCTGCAACAGTCTTGTGTCCTTTAAATGAATTAATTATACACATTAAACATATTAATGTTCTGTAATTAACAATTGTGTGAAAAAAAAATAAGCAAAACCTATGGAAATGAGCATGTGTTACTTAGAGAAAAGGAGAAGAAAGCAAATTAGACTTTTCCAGTGTCAAGTTCAGGGTGATAATATAGATCTTAAAAGCAGTAAGAAAAATAATGTGAAGGTTGAACTTAAATGGAAAGGGGAAAACCAAAAGACACTATAATCCAGTATTCTTTAACTGTACAGTAGTAAAAGAATGTTTGCAACGCTTTGAAGCATTTTTTTGTCAGGGATGTATAGGCAGCTGAAAGATATGCATTCTGAGTCTGTCACTTAACATAATTCTCCTTCTGTTTTGCTTAAAGATGCAACTTAAGTTTTTAACCTGGTTAAATAATTAATTACTTGATCTGTAAAAGTGTCTTAAATGACAGTAAGTTTTGGTCCTTTTACAAGAGATCATGTATTTGCTAGCATACAACTTAAAAGAAACCTAGTGTAACAGCTTCTACAACTACAGATTCCAGCTATGGTCAGGAGAGTGATTACTCCATATCCAGATGGACCTGACCTAAGTTCTTTTGAGCCTGAAGATGGAGAGAACTTTGTCTTTTTAAGGGAAGAAATGAATACAGAACAAAATTCTCAGTAAGTATCTATTTTTTATCAACATTTTAAACTGGATGAGCTGTATATGGTATTTGCTCCCCTTTGGATGGTGCCTCACTCCCTCAATATTTCTTAATATTGAAATATTAAGAAACAGGAGAAATGGAGATTTCAGAGACTGCTCTCAGTGTTATAAAATGTTACAGAACTGCAGTGGAGCACTTATAAATTGAAAAAAAAGTAGCATGTGAGTAAAAGTAGCAAAACAAGCATTCACAGTAATGTTTGGGAGTTGTGCAGATGCTAAGAGTATCTATGTATGTATGAGACCAACTGAGGGGTTCATTGAACTTCACTGAATTAGGAGAAATCAAAAGAGGGAAAAAACCCTGACTTTAATGTACTATAGATCTGTCTGGAAAATTGTGATAATCTGCATTTCTTAATATTAACAGAATTGTTATGCAAAATACAAAGTTTTGTAGCATGAGTTTTTAATCAGTCAGTTTGAAGTGGCTACTGTCTGGCTGTAGAATAACAAAACAAGCGGCCTGTGTTTAAGGGATGTTAGAAAATGTGATCCAAACAACTGTAGATCAGGTAGTTTGGCCTTGGTGGGTTTTGTGGACTTCCGGTATTCTGTCTTTGAACATTTGTCCTGAAGACATAGAGGTGAAAGTAATAGAATCTGTAAAGTCTTGTCAGACTGACTTAATATGCCACTTTTCTCTGATGAGCGAATAATGAAATTACAGCTGCTTTTTTTTCTTGGTACAGTTTTTAAGCTGAAGAAATTGACTATGACACCACAACCGTGAAAAGTTATTTTGAGAGGATGGCTTGGTAACATACTTCCAAATAATGAAGTACGGTGCCACTGTGCAGATGAGACCTCACCTGCAGTATTGTGTACTGTTCTGACCTGTTCTATGCTAAATGAACTAGTACAGATAAGGACTAGTAGATCAAGGGAACTGAGAGGCTATTTTACATTAGACTTCAAGCCTTTCAGTGTTTCTGAAGGCTAGACCATAGCTTTTAGGGGATAGGGCAGTGCAAGGATTCAAAAAAGCCCAAGCATTGTAAGGTTACAGTATTGATGCAGGAATGAATAAGTACATCTATAGTTATTCCACAAAAAGCTTCTCAAGGAAGGTTTTGGAACTAGGGTTATTGTGGCTGTGATTCATATAATTCTGAATTTCTAGTAGTTCTGTTAAAATTAAATATGCCTTTTATTTGATTCCACTTTTCCTAATACCATATGTAGGAACATGTGACACTTTGGTAACATGACCATATGCCTGCTTTATTGTAGAAGTAGTATTATTTTGGTGGCAATATTTGTGTTGGGGAAAAATGAGACCAACTATGGAGTTTATTGAGCTTCACTAATTTAGGAGAAATCACGGGAGAAAAAAGTGGAGACTTGGATGTAGTTTCCTTTATGAAAATTGCTGCTACGTGTGGCAGGTTTAATCTGACCTGGGTGGCAGTGCCAGCCTATGCAGCTGCTGTATCTTACGCTGTCTCAGCAGAAGTCTTTGGACAGTGTAATAGACCAGAGACTAGATCTAAATTGGAAAGATTTTTTTCTCTTCCTTCTGGATTTTCCCCACCTCCCCAGTCATTTGGTAAATAGTCGTGCCAGTGCGTAAGCAGAGCAGGAACAAGCAGCTAGTGACATCTAGTGAGAACAGGTATTACTGCCTGAATTATAATGGCTGCTGCTCACTGAAAAACTTGGCATTGACACTGATAATTCTGAGGCTCAATTTCTTTGATTTTAATCTTGGGGGTTTTGTTTGTTTGCTTGTTTTTAATAGGGAAGCCCTTTTCAAAAGAGCAAAAACTAAAGCAAAAAAGAAGCCACGAAAACGGTCCGACAGCTCTGGAGGATATAATCTATCAGATATTATTCAGAGTCCAGCCTCTACAGGTCAGTGAGAAGAGGTTCCTTTCAGGTATAAAAACATAGTTTAATATGCAATCCCATGCGATTTCTGTACTTCAGTACAGAAATCTTGCAAAGATTATTTCTTTTCTAGTGAACACCATAGTTGAATTTGAATAGTTAATTCTTAAGATTACATTTTGTTTGAAAGGATGTTTGTCTTATTAAGCTGTGCCCAAAGGTCACATTCTGTAAAAGCATGTATTTTTATGAAATAAAGTTAATGGATGCTTTCCTGTGTGGTTTTAAGAAGTGGAACATTTCTGCTAATGTGTTGCTGTTTTGCTTTTTGTTTTGTTTTTTTTTTCTGGAATATAAAAAATAAATTAGTCTCTGTTGAAAAGATAGTAGAAGCCTTATTTTTCAACAGAAAAGTGTCAGTGTTACTTCCTAAAACTGTATTTTGTGAGATAGAAAAGAAAACTGGGAGTAATCTTACTCTGGAAAAAATTTGGGAGTCTTAAGTTTGCTTATGCTTTTTACGTTCTCATATACTGGACTGGGGAAACTTCTAGTTATTTTGTATTCATCACATGGAGTGAGTAACTTTTGGGGGTTTTTTAAGCATTATTTGGTCCAGCTGTCATGATTTAGTAGTTCTACTGTCTTTTTCTATTTCTTAGGCTCAGTAAAACTGGATAAAACTAACTCTGTAGAATCACTTCAAGAACTCTTAACATCTGACTCTGAAGGTAGTTACGCAGGAGTGGGTAGCCCCAGAGACTTGCAGTCCCCTGACTTCACAAAAGGATTTAATCCAGAGAGGCCTGAGGTTGGATTTCTTTTTTCCTACCAATTTATTTGTTTGTGTTTATGTAGTCCATCAATAGCAGAGTTTGTATTTTGAAATGTTTCTGAGAAGCTGTTGTCCTTAAAATGGAATAGACAACTTTAACTACTTACTGTTTGTCTGATAAAGCAAATAAAAATCAGTAATCCTTATTAAGTCTTCAAAGAGTAATTTAGTCACATGATACCATAATAAGAATTTTTATATACTATAGTGTTCAGAAAATGTCTAACCGAAAGAGCAATTATGTAAACTCTTTATCTACTTCATTTGAAATGAAAAAAAAAACAAAAAAAAAAAAAAAAATGGAAGCCAAAAAACTCCAGGAAAATCCTGCTGTTCTTCAACTGCTGTAGTTGGACAGAGTGTAGTCAGGGATAACTGAGGCATAACTGGCAAAGAGAAATAAGTTTCAGGGAATTGTGCCTATGTTAAGTGTTAAAGCTTTAGAAGTTAACATCTCCAAGTGAATTTTCCTCTATTAAGATGCATATTTGGACTTAAATGACTTGGGGTGACATTAAAAGAAATAAAAAAGGGGTACAAATAGCAGACTATTCAGGAATTCACTAGGTTATTGCTATTTCTGAAGTATCCTTTAAAATCTTATAACTTACACTAGTCAATCAAGTTGTTTATAGCATTACTGTCTCTTTCTAAATGAAAAAAAGTGAGAATACTTATTCAAAATTTTTTCTGTCTTTTTTAAGATGAAGGACAAAGCATGCAGTCAGGGTATGAAACCCTCTCAGCCTACCAAGGAGATGAAGTCATACAAGGGATCATCAGCATTGACACAGTCCGTTCCACAATCCATTCCCGGTGCCAAAAACAACTCTGCAAGCTCTCCGAATTGGGTAGCAACCGGTTTCAGGTGGAGTAATAGTTGTGGTGACTAACTTAGAATCACTGTTCTACACTTGGTAGTGAATGCTAATAATATTCTATTCAGACTAAAAAGCTATCTTCTCTTCAAAATGATCGTGCATTACTTGACATGTGAATTAAAGATTTTGGTGGTTTAATAAAACTGTTACATTTTTAAATTATTCTTAGAGAAAAACTATTGCTGGATACTCCCCACCCTACCCCACCCGCCCCCAAGTGCTACTTCTGGATTTCTAACGTATTTTTGGAAGGCCTCCTTGATTAACACTTTGTAAAACACTTGGCAGTTTTTTGCAGAATCAGACCATGCTTGATGCTATTAGAAGCACCATTGTACTTTGACATCTTTAAGGCATTCCTTTAAACAGTCTGTGAAAATCAACACCACAGGTTTAACTGATACAGTAATAAAAAAAACTATTAATAATTTTTATCTGTAGAAGTATCTGCATGTGAAAAAGGAGCAGCACTGTGATAGACTGAAATCTGTCTTGCCTGATGTCCTGTCTCTGACAGTTGTCAGTAAAGGTTGAATAGAGAAGAGTTTAAGGATTTAGGGAATCATATAGTGATAATTTTTCACAGTTTTTCCAGACTCTGTTGGTTTGTGGCTGATGGACTTTGTTAATACAGATGATACAGCTGCAGAAATTTAAAGTTGCAGCTCTGAAGTGTTTTGTTTGGTGAGCAGCCTCCATTAGGATTCTGTGTTTTGTCTCACTGTGTATTTGTGCAAGTCTAGTCTGTGCAGAGAGGGTAACACATATCACAACCAACTTTTTCATCTTTAGATTGATTGGAAGAAGCTCCACCTTCACTTGCTATCTTAGAGTTCTTTTTGAAGATTTTTTTTTTTTAGAGGATAGCATGGATGGAGAAAAAACAGAACCATAGGACTTTATTGTAAAGTCACTGTGCCTTTATGAGTTTACCTTGTAGCCTTCTCTTTTTCTAGTGTTGGTGGTATGAAGTCATGAAAAAGCAGGTGGCCCTGTTGTGTGGAATGTTTAAAGGATTGATACTGTAGTGTATTTGTTTGAACCACTGTGGAGGAACAATGGTAACAGGGTTTGGTGTGACCTCCCAGTTGTTAATTCCCTAATTAATCTATGGCAATTGGGTTTATATAGAGAGAGGCAGACCGAGTGCTGCTTATACTTCATTTCAAAGCCCGTCCTTGAATCTAGTTGCAGCACAGCTTAGTTTACAAATGGATTTAAGTACATAGGTTTTAATTTATAGTTTTATGTAAAGCTTGGAAATGTCTGGATTTAATTCATGCTCATTTCTGTTAAAGTTTAAAATTAGGTCATTTATGAAAAAGAAAGTGATTCCTAAAGTTTGAGAATGTGACTGGTATTTGTACAGGGCTCTAACTTTGCAACGAGTATTCTGTTTGTCATGTGAAATAATTTTAATCCTGTTCTTCAAAGAAAGATATAATTCAACCTTCCTGAAAGAGCTGTGAGCAATGCCTCTCTAATAGTTAGCATGAGCAGTTGACTACTAAATAAGTATCCCAAATTTAGGTATCTGATTTTTTTCTAAACTAATCATAGTTCACATCTTTTTTTTTTTTTTTTTTTTTTAACAGTATAATGAATCTTGAAAGTCTTTTTATAGTGTGCTCTTAAATATGTATATATTTATAAAAGTTTTGTCAGAAACATTCTATTTGAGGTTTGCCATAATTGAGGAAACAAACATAAATTATACATCCGGTTACCAATCTTATGTATGATTTAGAGGATTTCAGTGAAGGCTGGAGCTGCGGAATGTAAGTAAAAATGAGCGCCTAGTAAGGTAACTTTATTTTTTATTTAGCCCTGCCAGCCCTCCTGCTATGGATCTTAGAACCATCATGGAAATTGAAGAAAGTATGCAGAAATGTGGAACCATGCCAAAGGCAAATTCAAGGTTGGTAAAAAACCAAAGTCTATAAAAGAAAAGTGTGATAGACCAGGCTATTATGAATTTACTTAGTGGTTCAGGCAGTTCAGAGTTTAAAAAAAGCAGAGGAAAAGTTGTCCTCTTTGGTTTTGAACGGCTTTGTTTACTTCAGTTCATTATGGTGTTTTTCTGTGAGCATCCAAAATTTATCCCTTTATTTTTTCTGTAGTCTTGTTTCGTCAACTACTGCAAAAACAGGTCTTACTGTTGAAAGAAAGAGCTAGTAAACTGGTATCTTAAATCAGTGACCTGCTTTGCTGAGCTTTCCTATTTTCAACCAAAAAGAATGAATTCTTGTCCCTAGCACTTTGAAAATTACCTGTGGACGAGTACTGTAATTGATCCTGAAGTTTGTTTCTTGTCTCATAGATAAATGTACTTTTTCAGGAGGCAGTGGATTAAACCTAGTTTTTCTGAACTGAGGACATATGGAAGAGAACTGGAGATAACTTTCATAACCTTTCAAGTGTGGCGTTCTTGTAAAGGAGAGCTAGGACAGAAGTCCTGGAGCCTAGTAAAGAGTTGCTGGCCAGTTAGGTTCAGAAGCTGTGAACTAAACAGCCAAGACTGAAGAATCCAAATAACTTAAAAAACAAATTATTACGAATAGAAAAAATGGCTATATGCCATTGTATTCATTTCTTATGCATTAATATTTTTTCTTTAAGGGAGCTAAGCTTCTGACAGTCTCTGAAAAGTCACTAAATTATAAAATAGTCTTCATCTGGTGATAGTCCATCTCTTTTGGAGACTTGATTCCTACTCTGCGTATTTTTGTTTGTAGACATCTTTGTGAAGAATAGTTTTATGATGCTTTTCTTTCTGTCACTCTTGATACTCATTGATCCTTTTTTTTGCTCCCCAGGCATCCAACCCCCGCCTATACTCCCCTTGTGGCACTCTAGACAAAGTATTTTGGTCTAGGAAAGAAGTATTTCTCAGTTTAATTTGCAAGATTAAAGACAAATAATCTCAAAGGACACTGATCTCATGTCTTCTTTCTTTGCAATATCAATTCACAGCAGAATGGCATCTCATGGAATCAAGCTTTCTCAGAAGCAAAGGAAAATGATT
Organism: Tetrax tetrax; assembly: GCA_009806455.1. Lineage (NCBI taxonomy): Eukaryota > Metazoa > Chordata > Aves > Otidiformes > Otididae > Tetrax > Tetrax tetrax. The sequence continues at coordinate 73,745 of WHYT01017261.1, read as the reverse complement.
GCCCTGGCAGCAAAAGATAATGGATCGGTAACTAGCAGCACGGAGCCTACTACACTAATAGCTACACCACCCCCACCTACGAAAGTTGCAAAATTAGGGAATGCATGGTATGTTACAAATCAAATATAACTTATTTTTCTTTAGTGAGTTTTTACATTGAATAGTCTCTTAGAAGTCATTTCTTAAAGAAAAATGGCCAAGGTTCTGTTCATTAAAAGACTAGCACTGAACTATTTGTATCCTCATTTGGTAGTAATCTAGAAATTCAAAGGGGGCAGGGAAATGCAGTGGCTGCAGTTTAACAGTTCTTTGAAATTTTGCTTTAGTGAGTCAGAAGGCTGCATCCCATCTGATTCCTGCCTGTGTGTGATGTGGTATTAGCAGATGGTATCAAAGTGAAGCATAGAAAAAGAAGGTTGAGCACAAGCCTTCAAACTTAGGAAGAGGTTATTGGAAACCATTACAGCTGCTGTTTTTCTTCTGTAAAATACATAAAGAAAAATGTTAGCCCTTTCTAGGGGAAAGGGCTAGAGTGACTTTGGAGTAGAGCAAAAATAGACCAAAATTATGGGTAACAAAGTTGTCTAGGAGCTGGAGGGAGTGACAGATGCTGCTAAGAATTCTTATGGTGGAAGGATGGATAATGGGTTTTAAATGACTTTTAATGCTGATTACACACAATTTAAATGTTCAAGTTAGTAGCACTGTATCAAATACGGAAATGGTTTATCATCTGTTCAATGAGCTATGTTTACAACAATGAGGTGCTAGCCTGATTAGTGCTTTGTTCTTGACATTTACTGCTGGTATTGGATGAAAGCATAAAGGCATAACTGTAGAAGTTGCAAGCTATGTAAATTTGATGTGTTTAATTACTACAGAATAAATACCTATGTGCATGCTCTTGAGATAAATGTTGGGCAGTTCTTACCCTTTCCCTGTTCGAGAAGGTCTAGACTTTTATTGTAGCTTGCTTCTGTACTGGTACTCTAGAAGGATTGTGAGTCAGTCTCCTCTCTCTGGAGCTTTCCTGTTTGTGCTTCAGTGGGGACAAAGAGTATTGCATACCCA
>WHYT01017261.1:44840-60650 GCA_009806455.1 Tetrax tetrax | reverse complement strand
TTTTATATGTTAAAAAAAAAAAAAAAAGATGACATTTTAAGGCAGCTTTGTTCAAATGTTAGGAAATGCCAGAATTAACACCCAAGCTGAAAACGCATTAAGTTCTGGTAGTCAGAAATGAGCATCCGTGTCTACTCTAGTCACAGCATCACACTTAAAAGACAAATTCAACATTACATCCTAATGCCTTTCTCCTGGAAAAACCCTACAAATTTGTAATTGCCTATTGTAAATTTGTACTTCACAGTATGATGTAGGAGAATGCTCTGTCAGTGACTTCCACTCTCCTTTCCTACGCTTTTCCAGGTACACGGCTAGAAATAGCCCATGTCTGGAAGACCGTGTTCTGTATTCTCCACAGCTGGAGAGTCATAAGTTTGACAGGGGTTTAGGTTCTGGAGCTTGTTTTTTCTGTTGTGCTGACCTTGTTCTTGATGTTGCCTTATAATGTAATTTGTGGATTGTATTTTTTTTATTATTTTTTTTAATTTTTCCACAGTCCTTGGTTAGCAGCATCACCAACTAACTCGCCTGTGACAGCACCTGTCATGTTTTCAGCTATTGTAGAGGAAGAACTCCAGCAAGAAGCTGCTCTTATTAGGAGCAGAGAAAAACCTTTGGCTTTGATCCAGGTAAAGTGCTAAGTTACTGTAGCAGTGAAGTAACGCAAGGAGTTTCCAATGGGTGTTTCAGAGATCACTTTTTTAGGATTAATTAGGTATTGATACATGTTGTATCATTTACATAATGATATTAAATATCATTTAATAATAACTTCATATTGCTGTTTGATAAAGTAGGTCTGTATTAAAGCCAAATTGACTGCTGAGCCTATGATTAATACATTCACAGCATCAGGGAATAGTTCAAGTTAGAGGAAACCTCTGGGAAATTGCCTAATCCAAACCCCTACTCAGAGCATGGTCAGTTAGAGCAAGTTGCTCAAAGCCAAGTCCAGGCAGCTTTTGAATATCTGCAAGAATGGAGACCGCGTGGCATCTTTGGGAAATATGTTCCAGTGTCTAACCGCTCTGTCACAGTAAAAAAAGAATTTTTTTACCTTTAAATGCAATTTTCTGCAATTTTCACTCTGTGCCTATTGCCACTTGTCCTGTCGCTGGGCACCACAGAGAAGCTTGGCTCAGTTGTCTTTGCTCTCTCCTATCAGATATTTCTACCATTTGATAAGGTTTCTACCATTTGCTGAGATTTCCCTGAGACATCTCTTCTCTCTGCTGAACAACCACAGTGCACTCAGCATCTCCTCATATGTCAGATGCTCCAAGCTTTTAATAATTTTTGTGTACCTTCACTGGACTCTCTCCAGTATATCCACATCTGCTTTGTACTGGGGAGTCCAGAATTGGACCCAGGACTCCAAATTTGTCATACCAATGCTGAGTAGAGGGGAAGGATCACCTATCAATCTGGCTATGCTGTCTCTCGTAGAGCACAGGAAGCTGTCTCCCTTTTTTGCCACATGAGGATATTGCTGGCTTATAGTCAACTTGTTCACCAGGACCCCAGATCCTTTTATGCTAAGCTGCTTTCCAGCCCATCAGCCCCCAGTGTGTACTGGTGCTTGGGGTTATTGTTCCCAGGAGCTGGACTTTGCATTTCCCTTTGCTGAACTTAATGAAGTTCCTGTTAGCACATTTCTCCAGCCTGTCTGGGTCCCTCTGAATGGCAGCACAACCATCTGGTGTATCAGCCACTCCTCCTGATTTTGTGTTGCTGAGGGTGTGTTCTGTCCCATCATGTGGGTAATTAATGAAGATGTTAAGCAGTACTGGCCCTAGTCTCAGTCTCATTATTGGTGCTAGTGACTGGCTTCTAGCTGGACTTTGTGTCACTGACCACAACCCTTTGAGATCACCAGTTCAGCCAATTCTCAGTCTGTCTTGCTGTCCATTTATGTAGTGCGTACATAAGCGTACATGAGGTTTCTTCAAGTTGCCTGAAGAAGGCCTCATCTACTGCTTCATCCTGATTAGGAGGTCTGTAGCAGACATGCATTCAACACCAGTAAAGCCAGTTCATAATTTTGCTACTGGTGTAAATGTAGGTTTGGCACTGACATACATGTTCTGTTTTCCTTCCAGATCGAGGAGTGTGCTATTCAAGAATTATTAATCCACTATGGAGCTTTTAACAACCCTGATGAATTTGTGACTGTTGAAAGGGCTCCGCAGGGACCTATAGCAGCACCTATGTGGAACAAGCACTAATTCGTACTCTTCACGGTCCATAGTGTATGTGCACTTCCGAAGTTCTAAATCTTGTTACAAGTAGAACGGGACTGGAAGAACAGGAATCACGTAATTTTTAACATCAGCGTTAAAACACTGCACATAATCACTAGGTATTTGTTAGTGAGAATGGAAATAATTTGTTCACTATGTCCTTTACCCACAGTATATATGGTATGTATGTTTTGAGCAAATTTCTTTAACAGGACATATTATTAGTAACGTTACATGAAGCTGCAGATTGGAAATACATTTGCGAATCTTAAATTGTGAGGATTTTTTTTGTGAAATTCACAGGTGGCTGAAAAGCGAGTGCTTATTTTGTGATTTAATGTGGAATTGAATGTGCAAAATTACACATCTTTAAAGTTGGGGGGGTATGTTCTTCTGAGTTTTCTGGCAAATTGGGAGTATTAGAAAAAGTTTGTGCTTGAACTTCTTGTAAAAGTACAGTTTGATAATGCAGTTTTCCTTATGTGTGTAAGTACTGATTCTCTGATTGTTGCAGCCAGTACTTTTTACTGTCATGCACCATGATGAACCTCTATGCTGTACCTAAGTGCCCTGCCGTTGCCTGCTCTGGGTTCAGTTGTGCATGTTTTTTCACCGTTGTGAGACTGGCCTTTGAGCAGTCAGCTCCGTTGTGAAGTAAAGCACACAGTTGAATAGAACGTGGTGGCACTTAATTATCTCATCTGTAGTCTTATTCTGGTAAATATGGTACAGTTTTAGAACTACTGTGTGTAAGGTACAATTCACTTGAAGTGCTGAGGAAATGAGAGATCTGTGTACTCATTGTTAAAGCTATAGGGACTAATGCTCGACTGGAATTTGCAAAACCTAACCTTCAGAGATTATCATAGGTGGCTTCAGTATTGTGTGTTCCGAAGTTCTCTGTGCCTGGTTTAAACAAATTTATATATATAATAAGAAAAAAAAAAAGAAAAAAGTAGCCTTATCCTCAATATTCTGTCTAGTTTGTTTGTATAGGTGTGTTTGAACTTGTACTTTTTCAATAGTATCAGTACTCATGAACTCTTGAAAACTGGACTTGGGAGAGCTACAGGAGATGAATGTAGAGCGTTGATCACTGTGTGATAAAAGCATTGAATCTTGAAAAAAAAACCCTATGTAGATATGTCTAATGATTTCAGGTCAAGCTGCACCAAAAAATCCCCCACAAAAATTGTAAACGAATGCAATAAACCGTAAAATCTTGATTTACACAAAGTTAGTATACTTTTATGTGCTGTCTATATGCAATCAATGCTTTAGGTAACTACAGAGTAATCCAAAAGTATTTTGTGTATGAAACAAGAACTGCAGGCATTTTGAAGCTACACAGGCAAAGGAAGATGTAGCTTTTAATTCTGTTTTAAATTCTACTGGTGATTCATGCACTATACTGATGAGAAGACTTGCCTTAAGTACTTTGCTTGATGCACTGCAGGGCCTTAGGGCCAACTGAAACTCTCTGAATTAAAAGAAAACTTACGTACAGTGAGGAAAGGCTGTAAAAGCAGTGGACCTTTCCAGGTGCGAACCTAATTTGTTCTCAAATATAAAATTATTGTAAAGTTGTTAATTGGCATTTTGATATTTTTTTTTTCCAAATTGATTAGAATATGCTGATTAAAATGTCATTCTCTGGCATTATGAGAGGATTCAGGCTTCCACAGCGCCGAGGAGCTTGACTCCTTTAAGTTCTGAGTTCATTGCCACAGTTTGCTTATGGATTGACATTGGTTATACTTAATATTCACAAAACAAAGCAAGGAATGATCAGTGTAGCACTCCTCTGAAACTGAGAACATATTTCAAACTGCTGTGTTAGAACAGCTTAAGGCTAAAATGCGTCACAGAAAGCTGTGTAGACTTAGAGATTCCATTTTTATTTACCTTCCTTAAAACAGGGAAATTAACAGACTTCAAAATGTCTGAAGCATATTTAAAAAAAATTCAAATTATAGTGGAAACAGAAACAAAAATTTCTAAATCCCTGGATGCACTCTGGGGATAGCTTATGGTGCACATGAAAACCCAAACAAAAATCCTGAACAAGGCAGTTGCATCAAGAGATGTAAACATCTTTATGTGGAAGTGGTAGAACTTTACATTTTCTTCAGTTGCATGCTTTGCTTTGATCAAAAACTATAATTTCCCAGTATTAATGTGAGGTCAGTCTGTAATTTTTTTTTTTTTAATAGACTTGACAATTGCATCATCATTGAGACTGAAAGCAACCTCTGGAGATTGCACAGTCCAGACTCCCCTGCTTATGCAGGCTCTGCCAGAGCAGGTTTCTAGGCCCTGTCCACTCAGGTTTTGAATATCTCCAAGGTCAGAAATTCCTCAAGGTCTTTGGGCAACCTGTCCTAGTGTTTGGCCATCCTCACAGTAAAGAAGCATTTTTATATTTAAAGAGAATTTCCAGTATTTCAGTTTATGTTCTGGACTCTTGTCCTGTCACTGGGCACCACCGAGAAGAGTCTGTCTCCATCTTCTTCCCTGTCCCCCCATCAGATGCTTACACACATTGTAAGATCCCCCTGAACCTTCTCTGAACAGAACACTGGATTGTTAGATCTTGTTCTAATTATAAAGGTAAAAGATTTATATTGGAATAAAGTCACTTTAACCCTTAACCCTTGATTTGTGTGATGCCATCAGGGAATGGCAAATGGTACTTGGCAGTAGCAGGAAACTGGTTAATGAAGGTATCAAATGGTTTCAGAATGGATTCCTCCCATTGTACTCCAAGAAGTCTGTAAAACTCCACCTAAGAGCCTGTTGGTTTAACTGAAGGGATAATTCTTCCTTCTAAAGTTGGATGCACTTCATCCTGGTTAAGTGAGACGTCAATGAGGTCTCCCAAAGGTGAGCAGCTTTTGGGTACCTGCCTGCATTGGACTCGTGTTGTGCTAGCGCCACAGCACTGGGAGCTTTGAAGGCCCTGCCTGGAGGCAGGGAGCTGGATGTGAAGAAACAAGAATCTGGAATGAAGCTACCCCTCAAGTGAGCTATCTCCATTCTTCCAACAAAGATTCTGCCTTTTTTTTTTTTCTTTTTTTTTTTTTCCCCTCCTCCTTTGTCTTCCTTCCCCTGCCTGCCCACCGCTCCAAAGCACATGTAGAATGCTATTTCTTTAGCATGACCTATCTTTTTTTTTCTTTTTTTCTCTCTTATCACTTAAAAAAAATGAGAAAAGAAATTAGGCAAGCTTTTGCAAGGGCTATAGATAAGGATTAGCAGGAACTAATGTATAATACTAACCCAAGCAGAAACTCTACTCTGTAGGTCACCCTTGAAGAATTTTCCCAAGTTTATCAAGGTGTTGCTTAAACCATGTTTTGTTTCCTGTAACTCAAGTGACAAATGCTAGCAGTTTTCTGTTTTGATGCGATGTGTATGGACTTCAGCTAGAGCCTGAAACCTGAAATTAGGCCTCAGGGTGGATGCTAGATGACTAAGCTCGTGTTACAGTCAATAAAGTGTTGGGCAATCGAGTCAAAGGAGTGTGAAGATCCTGGAGTGGGCTCCTGAGGATGGGCAGTGGAGTTCTCGCTAGGCTCTGGTATCTGCCTTGGCTGGGTCTCCACCAGCTCTGTTCAGAGCTGAAACACTCAGCCCATGAAGGTGCCTGAACTTGCATATCTCAAAGTTAACACTTAGTGAATGTTTTTATGGGAACACCATCATTTTGTCAAATGCATAAGCCTTGTGCAAGAGCATTGCCTTTGGGTGGCCCTTCTAGGAGGATGCTTCTGACTGGAAAAATACAGTTAAAACAGGCCCTTCTTCAGGATGCGCATTCTCACAGAGCGGGAATCTGAACAGGGAGAGCAGTCAACTGCAGCGAAGGGTTCTGAGGGGAAATGCAGTCCAGGAAGATCACATGGTCTGAGTTAAAAAATGGTCCAGAACAGATAATCATACTTTCCTTGACCCTGATTTAAATAAGTTCTTTGTATTTTAAAGCAATTCTACAGACCAACGCAGTTTTAATATTGGGGGTGAACTCTTCTTGCATGAGCTTTTCAAATAGCAAAGAGAATAAAACAGTTAAAAGCCTGGCAATAGGCTTTTATTTTTTTTCTTATTTCATTTGTATAGAGGATATCACATGCAGGAAAAACAGACAAGCAAGCAAGCAAACAGAATTAATGTAAGAGCACACTTAAACAGGCCCAGCTGTACTAGCTGACTTTCTTCTCTCCTAATAAGGAATCATAATTTTCATTAATCATTCTCAAGAAAGAAAGTAAGCAGGTAAAATTGACCTAAAAGCTTTTTTTATTTTTTTTTTTTTTTTTTTTTTTTTTTTCTTTTCTTCCTCCTTCTCAAGTTTATTCTTGGAAGATAGAGAGAATGCAATGCCTGAGACTGGATTCTCAACTAATTTCTCAGAGTGGTAAACCCTTTGTAGATCTCTGTCTCCTCAGACCTAAGTTCCATTAAAGTAGATGAGTCTTCTTTCTTCTTCTAGTTGTTTCCCTGTCCCGTAACTCTGCAGGAGTAAGTCACGTACATGTGACAGCCAGCGAACCCTGACTACCAGGAAATATCTGCCTGTCTCATAGGTTATGCGGTTCGAGGTGGGAGGATGCCAGGTGCCCTTTGCTTAAGCACAGCAGCGATGCCTGCGGCGTGGGTCTGGCTGTAATCCCTGTACGGTAGGTGAAGAGGTCGTGAGAACTGCACAGCAAGTACGAGCTACCTGCTCCTGCTCAGCCCTCTCCGGTCATCGCGGTTCATCAGCTGTGACGGCCTTCCAGTGTGCCTGAGTTTTTCTTAGTTTTTTGTCTAATGTTACAGATTCATTCTGAAGGGGACCCTATTGCTTCTGCTAAATGTCATTGATGGCAGCACAGCACTTCATCATGGGAACTGTGCCGGTATTACCTGGTGACACAACACCTGGAACAATAGGTGTTACATTAGGAAAAAAAAATATATATAATTAATGCATTAAGCATAAAGTTGTCTTGTGGTTTCCTTATGCAGGGTACAGATATTTTTGTTTATCTTGCCTTCTATATGCTGCCTCTATTGAAACAAAAGGGAAAAATATGCAGAACATTAGTCCTTTTTCCCACTGTGTATTTTAAGATGTTTACAAGACACACTGCCCATCTTCGTGCATGCTGCGAAGGAGGGATTGAGCTGTAAGATTATGAATGCAGGGTTTTTTCAGGATCACATCTTTTTATGGCACAAATAGCTGATAGCATCCGGGCTGAAGGAGAATGTGTGTGCGTGCACATGTGTGTATTACCGTAACTCTTCATTTGATTTGTTTGCAGTTGTAGAATTGAATTATATTGCACCACTTCAGCAAATAGAGGTAAGGTGTTATCTCCTCTCTCCATCTGTGTGTACTGAGCGGTAGGGAACCTTTTCATCTGAACTTTATCTCTCCACTTTGCAAATGTTAACAATTAAGCCTCACTATATTTAGGAGGTACAATAACTGAACTCTTACCCAACTTCTACGTAGTGGCTGTCAACACACAGGCAAAAAAGCTCGTTAGTCTAAGGTTAAGCAGTAAATTCACTGGCATGTCCCGAAGGAGAATCTGGAAGTCTGCTATTTCTATACATCTTTTATTTTGCATTGCAAGTTCAGTCCATCTCTATGTTAAACATAGTGTATTGTCCTAGTACTATCAAGATAAGAAAAAAGCAAAGAGAAGGTGGAGATTTTAATCACAGCTTGTATTATCCTCAACATGGATATTTCCTTCCAGGTGTTTAGCAGGCAACATCTTTCAGCTGACGTGTAAGGATAGGTAGTAAGTATCTTCTCAATCTCTAAAACATCCTCTTGTAAATCTAGGAAAGTTGTGACCTGAAATCCCTGTTATTTGAAGCAATAAAAACAAAATTATTCCCAGTGGTTAAGCTGGGGAGGTGGGGAGGTAGCAACAGAGAAACAAGGAAACTGCAAAATGTTACAATAAAAATAAAATGCACCACCCATTGCTGCAGAAATTGTAAGGCTTTCACCATAAGGGACAATGACAAAATATGTTCTTTTATGAAGAGTGGATTTGGGATGAGGAGCACCAAAAGATTCCTCATGTTCCCATATAAAAGTCTTCCCTGCATAGCAGTCATTGAGCTGTGCAGTTTTCTGTTTTATATTGTTCAGAGCCTGAAATTACCACTTTAATTTCAGTAATATCCAAGGTCATGTAGTTCTGAAGCTGAATTTAATTTCTCCTGGGTTGTGCTTTTATACCTCATGTAACTTGAAGCATGAGCAAGTCTCCTGCTTTGATGATAAAAATTTAGCTCATAAAGGGATGGTATTTTTAAAAAAAAAATCCCCCAAAAAGGAGCTATATGGAATAAGATTTATGCTAAGTACTGAAAAGGCTTTATGAAAACACAGCAGAAAAACAGCTGGATCAGAGGCATCGTAACCATCTACTGGCTCTCAAATGTGACTTTCGCCTTGTGACTGTAGTGCTGATAGCCTTGGCACAGCGACTGCAGTGCCGGATGTTTCAAATTGGCTCTGTCAACTTGTGAATGTTTTAGTAGTTTTCTTCTGGAAGTGATGTTGCTTTCCATCTTAAATACAGGAGGTGCTTGCTGATTCTCATGGGACTGAGGCAAAGGAATCAATGAAGAACTGTGCTGGTGTATCAAGGGGCAGTTCCTACCTTGGGTATAATTGAGTCCATCCTCACCACAGCTTTATAAACCTTAATGTTTTTTCTCAAGTGATGTGCAGTAGTGGTGGCACACTACAATAAAGATTTTAAGCCCATTGTAAAATAAAAGTTAACTATTGACACGCTGCAAACTTTTTTACAACATGAAGTCACTTTTTATGATGTGTTACACGTTCCCATAAATACATCTTTACTAAATCTTTAACACCTTGGGTATTTCTATGCCCGTGCAGTAGCCCTCAGCGCAGTGCTCATTATGCTGTTTTTGTTTGTGGTATACTGATAGCTGCTACTCATCCTGCTGTCGCAAGGGTATTGAATAAAATTATAGAATAATGTAATTTTATTTTATTTTTTAAATAAAGTGGCTGAGGTTGGAAGGCCTTTGTCTGGAATCTCTCCAGTATGTCCATGTCTCTCTTGTACTGGTGAGCCCAGAACCAGAGACCGCACTCCAGGTGTGGCCTCACCAGTGCTGAGCAGAGGGGAAGGATCATCTATCTCAACCTCCTGGCGACACTCCTCCTAATGCAGTGCAAGAGGCTGCCAGCCTCCTTTGCCACAAGGGCACATTGCTGGCTCATGGTCAGCCTGGAGCCCACCAGGACCCCCAGACCCTTTTCTGCAAAACTGCTTTCCAGTCTGTCAGCCCCCAGCCTGTACTGGTGCCTGAGGTTGTCCCTTCCCAGGGGCAGGACTTTGCACTTACCTTTGTTAAGCTTCCTGAGGTTCCTGTCAGCTCATCTCTCCAGCTTGTTGAGGTCCTCTGGATGGCAGCACAACCCTCTGGTGTGTCAGCCACTCCTCCCAGTTTTACATGATCGGCAAACTTGCTGAGGGTAAGCTCTTCCCCATCATCTGGGAACCTCAAGGTGAACTTCACATTTATCTTCTGTTTCTGTATCTTCTGTGTTGATCATTTCTGTGACCATTGTGGAGATTTTTTTTTTTTTTTGTAATTGTAAGCTGAGTAATAAAAATACTATTGCTTGTATCTAAGCAAAAACTGTGGCTTCCAGCCTCTACGTCTTGTGTTGCTTTGTCAATGGTCAGTGTAGAGCTGTCTTCTCCTATTGCCTTTCTGTCTCGTGGTGCTGGCACTCACAATGGCCACCTCTGTAGTCTAGGGGTTCCTCTTGGCAAGCTAGTTATCGCCCCAAAGGGAAATTAAATGTCCATGCCTTTGGACTGTCTAGGAACTTTTAAAGGGCAAGCTTTCCAGTTTGAGTGCGCAGAGGCTGCGTTCAAACAGTGGGATCTTTGAAGGGGGGAATGGCCCTAAATATGGGGAAATACATCAGTAGAACAGGTAAGTAGAATATAACTAAAACTCTCAGTTCATCTGATTCCTTTTCATTAGGGGGTGTACCATCTTGCCTTTTCCTTCCCCACAGTTTGGATGGGACACCACTGATGGATCAAGTGGTTCTTTGCTGGTTGTATTCACCAGGGGCGTCACAGCCTACTCACTTCTGTGTTTCTGTCTTAGTGAGATGTTGGTTGAGGGGGAAAGCTGTCTGAGTTCACTTACTGCCAGTGGCTCTGCTTGCTTGTTTCAGCTGGTTCATGAGTGGGAAAGGAGCTTTCTCTGTCCACCACCTCTACCTAAATCTGCATTTATATGTCCTCCTCAGCTTTGCTTAATGGAGTTATGGCTAGGGAACGTCAACACTGCCAGAATTATCCTTAAACAATACTTTAAAGCAGATTACCGTGTCATAAGCTTGTAAAATATGTATAGCTGTTACTGTGCTTCTGTGTTTGCAGTGAGGTCCTGACCAGATTTTCAGCAGCCTTTACTGCAGAGACAGAAATACAATAGTCCATCAAGCTCTTAAAGCTTTGTTCACACAAAATGTGTTGAATGCTAAATAACAAAGGAAATTAATTTATGAGCTATTGAAGGCAATCTACTTTAGGAAGGACTTATCACTACTATTGTAAAATGGGTATGCTGGAGATAAGGAGCTCTGAAAAGAGGATTTCTGTATCGGCTATTTTTAGGCAAGGAAAACAGGAACTTAATCTCTCTGTGTAGCCAGTGTAAGGAGGTGGATCCCTCTGAAAGGAGCAATTGAGTGGACCCAAGATCAATGCTTTGCTTTATCGCATTTGCACTTATTGCTGCTACTTTGTGGGGTTTTTGGCTTTGCCTAACTGGGTACTCCTGAAGGACTGTAAGACATTTGCTTTAGTAGTTTCTGGCTATAAAGTAGAGGAATATTTTGAAAAATCTTTTTTTCTTTTTTTTTTTTTTTTTTTTTTGTTAGTGACCTGTTTGTTTGTTTTGTTTTGCTTTGTGTTGTTCCTTCCCTGCTCCTTTCTTTCCCCCTCAAATGAAGTTACAAATGAGAAATGAGTGGTATAGAGACATCTGCTCTGGGTTAGGGTTGTGCATTGGCACGTGCAGAGTCTGCCCACTTCAGTCAAAGGAAAAGTTTGGTTAACTTAAGTAGGAGTAGGATTGAGTTATGCCTTGCATTATTATTATTTGTACACTTATTTTCAGGAAGGATGATGGCATCAGGTAAGAACTGTTGTCACCCTGTTGCGTTTTTCTCAGTTCTGGCATTTGAGAAGAGACTAGAATGGTTCTGTGTTTTCAGTCTGGAAACTTTATTAACAACTCATAGCAGTGGGTAGCAAAGGAGAGTGCAAACACATTGCAATTGAAAGATTTATCATAGAATAAAAAACGATGAGAACTAATTAAGAAATGTCAATTCTGGAAGAAGGCAGATTTTATGAATAAGTATTTAACATTTCTTTAATGAAATCATTAAGAGTGGCATCACTAAGCTCAGGCAGGGTTGGATGTTTGTAATGCTGCGTTGGACTCTGGAGCAATATGCTGACATCCAGCAGACTCGAGAATTGGCTTTTTCATTTTTACTCTTGTCTAAATATTTCTAACATTTTTAAATAACATCTTTAATAATATATTTTTTTGGATTCTACTGCTGGCAGTGTAATGATGATTAATTTCAGTTACTGAATGTCAAACTCCTCCTAGTCTTACTGAGCGGTTCCTGGGGAGAGGAGCTAAAGCTTAAGTTTTGTGAAGTTCAACTGTGAAGCAGTGGTACAAAATGAATCGACAGTCCTGCATCCTCTTGAGGTATAATATTTCTCTTGCAGCTTTCCAGATTGAAATCAGACACCAGCTTGCCAGCCCTATTTTCCTAAAAGTATCTGTGCCTTGAAAATCTGCAGAAAGCGTGGCTGCTTCTTCATGTACTCTTGTGTGGTGATGCAGCTGTGATACAGTTCAGCTGCTCTATGGTTATAGGTGCAATATGTCAAGCTTGAGCCTTTGCAACATTCCTGGCATTCTTCTATAAGTTTAACACATTTTGGATCAGTTTTAACACATTTTGGATCAGATCGAGAGGGAGAAAAAAAAAAATTCAAGTTGCAAGTATTTTAATGTATTACACAAGACTGACTGAAACACTGCCTTGCAGTAATAACAAAAACACCGAGGACTGGGTTAAGTTTGTCTGATGATATTTTGATAGCGAGTGTAAATTATACAGTATCAGGAAGATTGCTTGAATAGAAAGGGAAAAAAAGAAGAATTATTTTATCATTAAACAATTTTTTTGACTTAAGCTCTGTAAGTGCATCCATTTTACAAAATGCTAAGGAATATTTGACTAGAATGAGCTAAAAACAAAGAAATGGAAAGAGGAAAGATATATTCCACTTTATTATTTATACCATCTGTTGCTCATTTGACATGGAGGCTACAGTAACTCCTAGATAATGGTATGGAGATATAGGAGAGCTAAACATAAGAGAAAGCATTTTCAGACTGGACAACAGTCTGAAATCAGGAACCCATTCCCTTCTCATGTACCTTTCAGATATTCATGTTCATGGTAGAAAGTACTTCCAAATGAGCATGGTAAATTCCAGGCAAAATTGACTCCATCTCTTGTGGCTAAAACTGTTTCAAACAGATAAGTTATCCCGTAGATGCCTTTGCTCTGTGTGAGACAAGAGTGAGACACAGGAGTGCACACGCGCCGTCCTCACCAAGTAAGAAGTCCTGGAAGTTTCTTTATGTAAGGTCGTAACACCCTGTATGAGGAGACTGCATAACTTGTCCTTCTGTCATATTTGTTTGTAACAGTGAATTTAACACTGAAAAACATTGTGTTAGGGTAGATTAGCTGACTTAAATTTGTATTGACAAAAAGATAATAATCTTTAACCTGGAAGAAACACAGCACTCTCCTTTTCAAGGTAATGCTATTTCACTGAAGCGCTCAGCCTTTCTACGCTAAAGGGAAATTAGAAAGAAGCTGTTCTGCATAGGTAGCAACTTTTCCCAGTGAGAAAGATGGATGCTGACAAAGTATTGTTTGTGCTTCTAGCACTGGACTTCGTGAGCACTGTAGATCAGGACTTTTGCAAGTATCTCTCTTCTGAGTGATCAGTCCTGCTGTTGTTTCTGTCTGTAGACACGCTACAGCCAGTGACCTCCGTAGATAATACACATTTGTCTTGATATCACGTGTTGAAATAGTTTGTCATTAATGTTATTCAGGAGAGTTTCTCAACCCAAAAGTGCACTTATTTCCTTCCAATTTAAAAAATGCATGATTTGGGATTTTAATAGAAGCTTTAGCTTTCCTTCTTATGTGATGGCGATGTAATAATGTGATATGCATGTATTTCTGCCAGCTCATTGCAAGACAACAGCCACCATTTTGTGATACTGTTCCATTGAAACGCTGTTGTTTTTTTCCTTTTTTTTTTCTTTATGTAAAGATTTCTCTGGGACCAGCAATACTCTACATTCTCAATTTTGAATATTGTCTCATATTCTAGAGAGGTAGATTCATGTGATTTCACTGCAAAATCCAATTTCAGCTTTGTTCCATGACCTGCTGCTAGTGCTACAAGCTGCCATTATCTCTTTGCCACCCAGCTTGATTTCTGCAAGCATCACGACCACGTACCCCAGTGTCCTTGGCTGAATTGGCAATTCTGGCTTTTCAGAAATAGCCCTCTCTCTGACGGTGGCTCTGACTTTTCACAACACTTTTGTTCCTGAGGGTCCACCCTACCTTTTAAGTAATGTTTTCAAACCTGACAGCTTGTCTCTGCCATTCTTGCCTCTATGGGCACAGAGAACCCCCCGTGGGGTCAGCCTGACAGAATAACACATATGAGCATTTGGATACCTCCGCTTTATTTTCCCGTTTCCTTCTAGTACCTGCCTTAAAATTCTCAATTAAACGGGACAGCTGGTGCTTTCCATTTGATTGTGAGCTGGGTACTCTTGTTCAGTTGATGTATTTTCATATAGCAAGGCCACTCTGCCTCAGCAGTTAGCTAGCTACCTCTCTGTCGCTTTAGTGAGGTACCTGTTTTGATTGTGGTGGGTTTTTTTTCTAAAAACAAAACAATACAATGCAAAACTCCCACAACCCACTCATCAGTGAAGTTTAAAAAACAAACAAACAAAAAACCCCCCTCTCCTCACTGGCTATTATCCTTTGCTACTAGATTTTACCTTCTCTTAAAAATTCTGGCTGGACTTTTGTCACCAGATGTTTGTTTTAAGATGTTCTTTCCAAGTATTTCTTGAACCATCTGTTGATGATGAAGCTGATGTGCAATCCAGCAGCTCGCTGTCTTTTGCTGGAGTGGTACTTCTGCTCCGCCTGGCTCATCTCATGCTGTATGCTGATTGCCTTCTCATTCACCACTTTATTTTTCAGGATGTGGTAGCTGGCTTCCAGCTCCTATCAACATTCAAGTTACAGTGTGCTGAGGCAGTATCCTGTAGAAGCTTACTCCTTTTGTTGTCTCAGGTGGTGAATGTACTTGGAGGTCTTTGAGAAAATATCAGATAGCTTAAAATCCTAATGATTATTGCACTGATAATACTAAGGATGGGTATCTGCAGTAACACTTTTACTTTTTCAGGATCAGTGATAAACAAATGTTTCACTTCTGGACTTGTGAGGGACTCATAACCATCCTTTTTCTATTCGATTTTACACTTCTATTATCTTTAAATTCAGTGCAAGTAAGTTAATATCAGCACTTGCTTTTGGTTGGAAGCTATGACTTTTCCACTCTACGAAATTTCAATCTTTATACCTTTTCATGTGTTTAACTGTTATTTATAGTAAATATCCCAATCTAATATTATTGTACAGTTTTAGTTTGCACTATTTAGTACAGACTTTAGTAAGAAAAAAGAAGTGTTGGTATTCTCTCTTTGGCTTCTGATTTCCTGCAGTCTTGTCTGTTACTTGGGGCTGACAAACCTTTAATTATTATTTTTGCTTTTCATTAATGCCTTATGTGAGAAATCTCAAGGTCACTGACAGGTGAATTTGTTTCTGAAACCTGTGACATACGATCATTATGTATAAGCTTTTTTCCATTATTTTTTCCACACATCATCACTGATTTCCTTCTTGTATTCTCTTTCCATCTTGTACATTTGCTGTTGACGGAGTGGTGGTTTATTTTCCATGTCGTTCGCTTGCCCCTTTCTCCTCAGTGACTTGTCTGTGACTCTGTTTAATTTGTGACTCGTGTTTGCGTACGAGCTTGTTTATCAGGTTTGTGGAGGTCTCTACTGTTTGGCACAGTTTACGTCAACTTTCAGTGCTTTCATTTCAGCTACTGCCTCTTCCATTTCTGTTGCTAGTGCCATCTGTTCATCTCTGGAAACTGAGTAATTACACGAGTCTGTTGGTTTTTTGTAGCTTGGTGAAATATTATTGTGTGGTTCCTTCAACTTGATTACACTGTTCAAAAATGTCTTTCATACATGTCACTTTTTTGTGCATTTAAACTGCTTTTGGAGATTTCCCAGGATTTCCCACCCTCACCCCCTGCAATCTTCTGTTGTA